>CM075978.1:14696699-14846622 GCA_038087875.1 Malacoraja senta | reverse complement strand
GAATAGTCATAGTTGCCTTATATGCATGGTACCTGGACCATCAGGCAATTGTGGGCCAAGGGTGGTGAGCTGCAGTATTTGAAGGACTTTTATTCTGATTCTGTACTTCCAGGACTTGCTTTACCTGCAAATGTTGGAATTAATCAATGTGCCCAAATTCTGGTCATCACTGGGCACCAGGGAAAATAGTGGAACACAATTAAAAATAAACGGAAGTAATAAGAGTAGGCTATTCAACAAGATGACTAATCTAACCTCCATGCCACTTTCCATCACTAACGCTACCCTTCAATTACTTTAATATCCCAAAATCTATCAACCTGTCAAATATACACAATCTACACCCCCAAAGCCCTCTTTGATAGAGAATTGCACATCCAAAATACATTCCTTCTGTCCTGAATAGCTGAATCCTTGTTTTGAGACACTGATCTCAGTTCTCCACATATATAGGAGAATAATCAGTTCTGCATCCATCCTATCAATCCACTCAGTACAAATTCTCAGGGAGCATCATTCTTGCCTTCCAGTCTGAAAAACATGCATTCAACAAGATCTACCAGCCTGGTAAGAAAAATATGAAGTGGACGTTTCCCTTGTCAGTGGGTCGAGAAAGAGTGTGCAGTCTCAGATGAGCAATCTTTGCACGTGGGGTGGGGAAAGCTTTACAAAATTTGACATTTCCATTAGAGTGCTGTGGAACAGGGTCTACATCCATAGGCAAAACTAGCGAACCTTTGGGCAGTTGGGGAGATCAAAGAGCAAGGGCGCGGGCAGGAAACAGAACCAACGTAAAAGGTCAAATCAGCCACAATCTCAATGAAAGACAGAGCAGACTTGAGGAACCTCTTCCTGGGCTTGCTTTCTCCACGCTCCAGTGCATGTCAACATTTAAAGTGAGGGGGCCTTTTATCAGAAATAATTAAATGGAGAAATCATCGTCCATAAAGATTTTAATTAAAAAGCCCCATTTTAAACAAGATTCTAAAATAAAGAATCTTTCCATCCTCACTTGGACCATTTTGTAGAGATTTTAAATGAACTGCGCAGAATTTAAAAGAAAGCTAATATTGTTAACCTTTTTGGATAAGATCAAAGTATTAAAATATTTGTCTTCCACCTTCAAAGGCAAAGGGAATATTGTACAGTCAGTGATGAGTGGGAGGTCAGTATAAACTTAGCCGTTTATTTGTGATTAACCTCAAGCGTTTAGGTAGCCGAATATGGTGTTTGGTTTTCTCATGCTAACTTAATCTCCCACGAGATCTGGACTACAGTTCACACACTTAGCTGTTTTTTTGGTACCATTATTTGGCTACTACTTTAATACAAACATTTGCCTCCAGGCTTCATCCAAAATCAATATAAACACAACTGGGGCAGATTGGGAAAAGTTCCAAGTACATTACATCCATCTCCAAATGTTGCTGGGCAATGATCAAGTTTGCAGGTGACCTGTCAAAAGCAGTATATTCATCCGCTATGTACCATTTCCACTTTCTGGTATTCTGAATGGGAACAGACAAATATACGACTAGATAATATGAAATAAAGGACATTTTGAAAAGGTACATCAGTCTACTTTTGTACAAGCCTCTGTGATAGATGGAAGAGAGACACTTAATTCAGAGCATTGATACATCAGTGTTAGTACTCCACACAAGATTTCTTCTCCTAATCTTCCTCTAACCCAGATATTTTCTAATCATCTCCCCCCTCATTATCTTATACACTTTTTCTTTACAACTACACAAGGCATTTACCTCCACATCTTGCAAACACAAGGGGCAGGAGGTAAGGAGGGAGGGAAGGGGGGGGTCAGGGGTGGAAAAATGGAGCAGGATAGTTAGAGGTCAACTCTGGAATGCTGACTTCCATCAGAGAAGAGATGGCGAGTCGGAATCACCAGTAGGAACATCTGGGAAGAAAGGAAAACACCTTAAAGATAATCCAGAGACAAAGAAAAGGCATTAAAACAAAAAGATGGGAATCCATGACAAAAATTAAATCAGGAGAAAAGTTCTGCAAATGAATGGACAGAGAAATAAAACACCTGCAGGTGACAATGAAAATGAAAACGGGACAGGAATACTTATTATAACAACAAGGAACTGCAAATGTCAGTTTATATCAAAGATAGACACAATGTGCAGGAATAACTCAGCAGGTCAGGCAGCAACTCTGGAGAAAATGGATAGGCAACAGTTCAGGTCAGGTCTGAAGAAGGATGCTGACCTGAAACATCACCTGTCCATGTTCTCCAGAAATGTTGCTGGATCCAGGAATTACTCCAGCACTGTGCACCCATCTCGGGGACACCGATTTACAGAATGTCCCCACGACAGGAACAAACAGGACTGATGTTATTTGACTTTCTACCAAAGTGTCATAGTTGTCCAAATACATTGCAAATTGCATCCAGAAGAAAAATCTTTCACAGCCAATGACCTTTGACAAAAATACGTTCTGCGGCTTGTTGTGTCAAGTCAAGCACGAGGGTTGCCAAGGAGCAGTTTTTTTTTTGTTTTGTTTTAAAAAAAAAGTCAGGGGTGGAATCAGCTGTAAAATTAACTAACATCCCTTGTGACAGCTTCCCCTGGCTTTACAGGGAGATCGACAGGGGTATTGCCTTGAAATACTTGACGGAAAAGACAATTTTCCTGCTAACTAACACAGACAGACAAGCTCTTTGGCCCAACTTGCCCATGCTGAACAAGATGATCCATCTTTGCAAGACTATAAACTACAAGGGAGCTAAACTGTACTGCAAACAACTTTATATAGACACACAGTGAAGGATTAACTCAGCAGGTCAGGCAGCATCTCTGGAGAAAACAGATGGGTGACGTATTGGGTCCGGACCCTTCTTCACACCTGAAATATCAGCCATCCTTTTGCTCCAGAGATGCTGCCTGACCTGCCGAGGTATTCCAGCACATTGTGTCTATCTTCGGTATATACCAGCATCTGCAGTTCCTTACAACACACGCAGGCAGATAAGAGTTTGTCTTGGTATCAGTTTGGTGCAGGAAGAGGCCCTTCAGCCCACAATGTCTGTGCCAAACATGATACCAAAACAAACTCTTATCTGCCTGCGTGTGTTGAAAGGAACTGCAGATGCTGGCAAATGCTGGTTCTATGAAAAATAATGAGCTTAAAGTGCATTCTGTTTTTAGCCAAGTCAGAAGTACCTAAATTGAACATCTGAGATAGATTTAACATTTTCAAGTGGTTCCAAAGAATTTCCTCTTGATGAACAAACACACAGCAGCTAGTGTGAACAAAGCGAAAAAGACACAAAGCCATTCACAATGTAAGACATAGACAGCAATATTGCCAGGAGAGAGAAGCTATGCTAGTTTTGAAACAGTGCCAGACACAGTCAAATAAAAAACAAAAACGGTGGCACATAAGCATATCTCACCCCAAGGATGGCAATGCATCAACTCTCTTGGTAATAGATTCTAAGATGAGTGAATGATCCAGGTTAGAATTCTGTTTGCTTTTAATTTCATTAGCACATAAATCAAAACTCACTGTACTTGTGAAACAAGTCTTGTTCAAATGTTAGCCATTCAGAACAAAAGGCCTAGTTGCTTGTTTTATTGGAGTCAAAGGGAAAGATGAAAAAAACCTGGACCCTACACGAGAAGCTGCCCCAACCAATAATCCTGCCAACACCACCACCATTGAAAATGGTCATTTGACTTACTGTGTTTGCAAACTCTGGTGGTGAACAAGTGGGCTGACAAGTTATTTTTTACAAGCCACCGTGTCAAGATATTTGCTGAGATATGGAGCATTTTATCAATGCAACAATGTAGCTTCTTTGCCTTTGTATAGATCTACAGAGCAAATACATAAAGGCTCTGTCCCACGGGTCTTGCGGTCGTAGGCGGTGAAGCGCGGCGTCGCCGGAAGAGGGGACCGCACGGCAACCACGAGAGCGCCGCACGGATGCTGCGCGGGGGGCCAAGTACGGCCGGTTCAATGAGCTTGCGGTTTCGGCTGATGACGTCTTTCGGATCGCGGGGCTGTGGCAGCGGCCGTGCCGCACACGTGCCTCACTGGCGGCGGCTGTGGCGGTGCAGGTTCGACTCACGGCGCTCGTGCCTCACTGGCGGCGGCTGTGGCGGCGGCCGTGCCGCACTCGTGCCTTACTGGCGGCGGCTGTGGCGGTGGCCGTGCCTCACTGGCGGCGGCTGTGCGGTAGGAACATATTTTTGGACAGTGTTGTTTTTTTTTTAGCACCGTGAGGTGTTGGGAACAACGCCGCACGGCCCCGGAATTGTGCGTTTGACCGAGCCAGCGGTCTCTGGTGGCCCAGGAGCGGTAGATAGTTCCTGTTTCGCCGCCAATGCTGCAGACTCGTGAGACAGGCCTTTAAGAGTTTAATCCAAACAAGTGCAAGGTGTTGCACTTTGGGAAGTCTAATGTAAAGATAAACCATACAGTTAATGGCAAGATCGTTAACAATAATGATGCAGTGGGGGGGGGGGGGGGGACTTGGGTCCAAGGTCTCTCTCTGAAAGTAGCAACACAAGTTGATAGAGTGATAAAGAAGGCATATGGTATGCTTGCCTTGATTGGTCGGGGCATTGAGCACAAGAGTCAGGAGGTCACGTTGCAGCTTTATAGGACCACTAGACTAAGTGGGACCCGTTGAGTCCCAGCATCACACGGGAGGGCTGGTCCCCCAACGCAATATTCCACCTCTCCACCAATTCCAATATTGGTGGCCAGTGGGTGGGGGGGTGGGGGCTTTCTGGAGCGCTAGTATGGGTGTTGTGCACTGAAGAGACTGGTTTCCTGAGGGCTAGTATGGACATTGTGGGCCGAATGGATTCTTGGGCTGGCGGCTCAGTCACTCAAGCCTGTTGTGCTGGCAGCTCACTCACGGCTGGTGGGCTGGCAGTTGACTCACGGCTAGTCCTTGAAATGTCATTTCAAGCAGGGTGCAAGGGCACCAAATTCAAGTACAGTTTCACACTATTTCAAGCATGGTGCAGGGCCACTGAAGACAGCGAGTCATGACCTCTCCCTCCCCCATCTTGCAGAGACCGAGCTATGCCCACACTTCCGGGTTTTATAGTCCCACCCGCTCTCCCACCAGAAGGTCGTGGCCTTTATGGTGTGATTGACAGGAGAGAATCTCAACATTTTTTAAACACTAATAACTCTTTTATTTTTCATCGATGGGAAAAATCCTCTTGTGCTGCGCAGTGGAGGGGGACTGAGTAAGATGGCCAAAAATCACAGCCGTAAGTGGCAGCGTTTTTTCTAAAATCAATATACAGAACAGGAAGTGGTCAAGATCAGACTTTTAGTAATATATAATTAGGCCATATTTGGAGTGTTGTGCGATTTTCTAGTCGCTCCATTACAGCAAGGTGGTGACGGCTTTGGAGTAGGTGCAGAAGAAGTGGGTTAATTGCAGGGGTATTGCTGATGGTGTGACAGATAAGGGAAAAGTTTACTCCAGTTTCTCCAGTGCTAGAGAGATTTTCCCATTCTATCCAGCAAACATCAATTTTCGTTGTCAGGATACCCAATGCCAAGGAAGCTTTAAGAATCCTTCATAAAATATGAAATAGGATGCAACGATAAAAGGCAAGCAACCTTGTTAGAACATTTAAATAAGACACCACCTACATAGAGATTGCTTAATTTGCCTTTAACCTCCTCCATCAAAATGAGAAATGTACGAGACTGCGGAGTTACATTTGAGAAAGAGATTCTATTTTATCATCCACCCAATCCAAACCCATTCATGTTCAGTGTTAAGATACCCTGTGTTCCAGAAAATTCTAGCATGCGGATAGTGACTCGAGCAGAAAGAAACAAAAATTGCATTTATATAATCAGTCTTCACAAGTTCAGGACCTGCTGAACCGGTTTATGGCCACTTATCAAGTAAAAAATACCCCTTTTAAAGCACAGTTAATCAAAAGTAACACGAATAAAAGTGAAGCTTAATTACAAAATATCGTTGGCAGTTTTGTATTACACTCAGAAAGGACACAATTTAAAATCACATACTTCCACCTCAGCTATTTGTAATCAAGCCCGAACTAGTTGTACAACCTCCTTGCATTCAATGGAATTCAGTGCCATTTGTATTAACTTTAATAAGCACAATATAAATGATACCACCAACGAAAACATGAAGGATTTCCTCCTCCTCCCAGAAATATACAAAGCACTTTAGTCACAGAATGTGACCCAGCTCTTATTCCACAATACCTCCATTCATTCAGCCACTGCTAACACCAACTCTTAAAATAGCCAAATTTCTTGCAACTTATAGAAGCATCCTTAACAATCTTTTATAAAGCTGCTAATTTTCTTCTTCCTATGGATGTCACAACATTATCAGCTATAAAAATGACCCGTATTTTGTGTACCGTCCATCATTAAAAACAAGTCATCAACAGAATCCAATAACAGTGCTGACACTCTGCAAGAATGGCCTCTCAGAATATCATTAAACATGTCAACAGTTTATACGTTTGCACAAAGTTACCGAGCATGAATCAACAGATAAAGCAAGTTCCAGAGCCTAGAATGAAAAAAGCATGACTCACCTGCACAACGTCTATGCCTCTTTTCCTGGAAAATAAATTATAGAATCATTAGAGAAAGTCTTTGAGCAACATTGAAAAAATATTTGTTTTATCAATTGTTCCATCAAATAATTGCTGGGCAGGTGATTCTGTTTTGACCGCAAAAAGAAATTCTTGTAACTATTATACAAACCAAGGACAAAAATGGAAGTGGACATTAAGAATCCCTTTTTTTTTTAAAATATTGCCACATAGGATGTGGATATTGACTGTCCGTTTATTGCTCATTCCTACATTTACTTGATAACCTTATCCGACATGGTTTTCTCTCTGTTCATCTCTAGCCTTTGTCATTCTCCACCCTGCCATTCAAACCCTCACTCACCTGCATCCCACTTATGACTTGCCGGGCTTTGTCACATTTCTACCTCTCTTTTCCAGCTTTCTCCTCCAGACTCCAATCCCGACCCAAAACGGTACCTATCCATTTTCTCCATAGATGCTGCCTGACCACTGAGTTACTGCAGCATTTTGTGTTTTACTTGATATAGATAGTTTGCCACACGCCTTCAGAGTTAAGAGTCAGCTACATTTCCCCTTGGTCTGGAGTCATGCAAGTGTTTAAATTTTTTTTTTTTTTTTAAGGATGATTACATTAAGTCCCACTTAGGAGACTTAAACAGCAACCTCTGGTGACCTTGCCTGCCACCCAAGGTTTCCATGAGGTCACAGGAGGTTTTGGTCACTCTCCCTAATGGTTGAAAGTGGTTTCCGCGTGGTCGAGGCTTCATCTAGGTTGGTGCTATTTTTTCATCATGATTAAAACCGGCCTCGACTAAAAATAGGTTGCCGTTTTAAAAATCGATAATTTTTTTGTTGCAGGTCTAGTTGAAGCCGGTTTTCTTCATAGTCGAGGAAGGTTTTCAACATATGAGTGGGAGGTGGTAGGAGGTTGCAGGTCACCTCGACCTTGATTTTTCTTTGGGTGGTGGGCAAGGTCACCAGAGGTTGCTGTTTAGGTCTCCTAAGTGGGACAGGACCTTTACTGAACTCCTGTCCAAGGCCTGGGCTGTTGGTGCAGAAGCACGTTCAAATCTCACTATTACATCTGGGGAATAAAAATAAAAATAATTGAATAAATCTGAAATAAAGTGTAAGTAACAGCAAGGAGAAAAAAAAAGCTGCTAGAGGAATTCAGCAGGTCAAGCAGCATCTGGGGAGGGAAATGGACAGTCTGGATTTCAGGTCGGGACACTTGCTTTAGAGAGAGTCCGTGTTATTTACTCCAGATTCCAGCATTGTTAGTCTTTTTTGTTCCAGAGTAACAATGAGGCTGGAAAAGTTGGATTATCCTGAAAGTCTGTCAGATCCACTGTTATTCTTCAAGGAAGGAAGGTCCTCCCTTCTACCCATATCAGTCCTAATGTAAAGCCTATTAGTTCAATTGATTTCTAGTTTAAATAGCCTGAAGGATAATCATGAATGAACAATTAAATCTGGCCTTGCCTGGTGATATTCATACCCAGCGAGAACAAAAACGAATTTTGCCTGACCAGAAAAATATTTCATCAATCAGACAGATCTTAAGATAATTCATTAACTTCACAATTACTAATTCGTGCAGTTTAAATTCTAGATATATTTAATTGACTGAATTTTAATCCTCCATGGGATTCA
The DNA here is from genome assembly GCA_038087875.1 of Malacoraja senta. Lineage (NCBI taxonomy): Eukaryota > Metazoa > Chordata > Chondrichthyes > Rajiformes > Rajidae > Malacoraja > Malacoraja senta. The sequence goes on along the minus strand of CM075978.1, from coordinate 14,838,382 downwards.
AACACAGCTTCAGATCATGGCTCTGGATTACAAGGCTTGTATTTAATCGCTATGTTACAATGTGAATTAAATAATGTGTATGGTTTGCAAATTGGAAGCACGACTTATTGAAAAAAACATGGAAGTGTTCAAATATGAACAGGGATCAAAACCACAGAATGGTTGCAGAATTAAAGGATGCCATTGGATATGTCAAATCCATACGAGCTCCACATTAGAATCATATGGCTATTCCTACTGTCCCACAACCCACCCTCACAATCAATAGTCTGACAAGTTCATTGGTTTTTAGATATAGGCCAACCACCGATTTTCTGACACCCTTGGTTCCAGAACTATTATTCACTATTATCCGTATTATTCGTTTTGCCGGTCCAACAGAGATCACGGCCTTGGCGTGGCCAAGAAACCATCCTGCAAAGTCAACCATGGAAGTCGGCTGTGGGAACGGATCTGCCGGCTTTGGCCAGCCTTGGCTGCAGTCGGCAAATTCAACCTGTTCGTCGGTCGCAGTAGTCAGATATGGGAACAATGCTGCTGACTCCGACCAGGCCGGAGTTCCATGGGCCAAATTCAACCTGCCGATCGGCGCGGAAGTCCTGATGAGGTCAAGATCGACCGCTCACCCGACCTAGGCGTTACGTTTTCAGGAAAGGGGGGGGGGGTACTTCAAGCGCACTCTCATAATTTTGTCCGGACCTGTACTTATCCATTTCCCTCTAAAGCCAAAATTGAATCAGCCGCCATTAATACACTTGGCACTGTTCTCCAAATCCCAAATACCACTGCCTAAAAATTAACTCGTGTCACTTTTGGCTCTTTTCCACATCACATTTATTCTATGTTCTCAAGTCCTTGATCCTTTCACCAATGAGAACAATTTCTCCATCTACTCCATCTGTACCTTCCACAGATTTAAATCTTCTGTCAGATCAGTTTGCAACCTCAGTAAAATAAAACTACATTGTTGATAAACAGTGAATGGCAAGGCAAGAGATCCAGTCACAAATTTTGTGATTTTAATCTTCCTCACATTTGGGAGACATTTCCAACCAAATGATAAAAACGGAAATGTTCCCAAAACCTAATCTCCATTTTCCTACTTACAATTTTAAAAGATATCTACAAGTTCAAGGAGAGTCCATAGGGCATGGGCAGACTTTAGAGAAGACAGGACATTAAAAAAACATTAAATAAGCGCAAGATAATCCTACATTTGAGCTTGGAAACTTGTTGTCAAATATTTTGTGAAACAATGTAGGGACATTATGTTTCATAGCAATTTAAATGGAATCCTATTGACAAAAACTAATTGCTTCAGCTATGATTCCTCCCTACACTTTACCCAAAGGATAACCCCTTTCTGAACGGTACAAAACAATGAAAATGTAGCCACTGACCAAACCTTAAAGGAGACTTTTCACTTGCTGAACAACACCAAGCCATCCATTACTTCAGGTAGCCCCGGCATTCCGTCTCTATCCCTCCCCCACCCAAGTCGCACTAACTTCTTCTTTTCACCTAACAAGTAGCTAACGATGGCCTGTTTCGTTTATCATTGTTACTTTTTTGCATATCTTTCATTCATTGTTCTTTATCTCTCCACATCATCGCCTATATCTCTCGTTTCCCATATCCCTAAGCAGTCTGAAGGGTCTCGACCCGAAAAGCCGCCAGAGATGCTGCTTGTCCCGCTGAGTTACTCCAGCTTTTTGTGTCTATCTTCATTACATTAAGAACCCCAGTTCAATTCTGGGTTAATTGACTTCAGAGTTTACATGCAACTGGCCTCAGAACTGCAGATTTTGGGAAGTACCAACTCGATGGCACGGACCTTGACCTTTGCAAAGGACTAATGACCACGGAATGGGAACAACAACTGACCACTGCACTGTGGCGTAGTGGTAGAGTTGCTGCCTTACAGCTCCGGACACCCGGGTCCGATCCCGACTATGGGTGCTGTCTGTACAGAGTTTGCATGTTCTCTCCGTGACCTGCGTAGGTTTTCTCTGAGATCTTCAGTTTCCTCCCACACTCCAAAGACGTACAGGTTTATAGGTTAATTGGCTTGGTATAAAAAAAATATGGAAAATTGTCCCTAGTGTGTAGGATAGTGTTAATGTGTGGCGATCACTGGTCGGTGCGGACTCGGTGGGGCCAAAGGGCCTGTTTCCGTGCTGTATCTCTAACCAAAACTAAACACAGCCTCCCCGGCCAAAATCGTCACAGACACCTGTTGTCCAGACTTGCATTAGTCTGAGGACCCAGAGACACCCATGAAACAGCATACTGGCAACATTAAGAACACAATAACCTATCGTGAATGAAGTGGCTGTGGAAGTGCAACAGAATACATTTTACCATAGATCAAAGGTACCCCCTCTTACACTCAATTCTTACATATTCAGGATATGCATCAAATTTAATCATACAATTATCTATTCATCGTGTCTGCCAACCATGCCTGAGCATTTTATTTTAACCCCCCACCCCGTGAAAAGAGGGTCTATTTTAAAATCTAATAAATTACATTTGCAATCTCGTAGAGAAGAAACAGATACTTCTGATTTTCAGTTTGTTATCGGCATTTAACGTGGTGACTGGAAAGCAGCAATCCACATACACCCACTGCAGCAGCAATCAATGAAATACAAAGTAACTTCCCACTCTTATCCTGTGTGGAATCTTTAGATACAGAGCGAGATCGAGAGAGAGAGCGAGAGAGAGAGCGAATTTCAAAATGATGAGCTAAGATTTATTTTTGAATCCTTTTTCTTAAATCACTTACGTTTAAGAAATAAAAAAGCCTTTTACCAATAAATAGAACAGTTGCACAACCCAATTAACCTGCTGGACCTGAACAGGATTAACAGGCCCTGTCTAGGCTCTGTCCCACGGGCAGGCAGTTACTGGCGGTGAAGCGCGGCGTCGCCGGAAGAGGGGACCGCACGGCAACCGCGAGAGCGCCGCGCGTATGCCGCGGGAGCGCCGCACGGATGCCGCGCGGGGGCCGAGTGATCTCCGTACGGCCGGTCCCACGAGCTTGCGGTAAGTAAAAAATTAAACCTGACCGGGCCGACTGCGAAAGGACGTCGCGCAGCGTCGGGTGATGACGACATCGCGCAACGCGACGCTACGCGATGACATCATTTCGGATCGCGGGTCTGTGGCGGCGGCTGTGGCGGTGCTCGTGCCGCACCCGTGCCGCACTGGCGGCGGCTGTGGCGGTGCTAGTGGTGCTCACGGCGCACTGGCGGCGCTCGTGCCGCACTGGCGGCAGCTCTGGCAGTGCTCGTGTTGCACTGGCGGCGGCTGTGCGGTAGGACAACATTTTTGAACGTTGTCGGTGGTGTGCGTGGGACTGACCCCGCAGTCTCTGGCGGTCCACGAGCGGTCCAAACTTCCTGCTTCACCGCCAGTAACCGCATACCCGTGAGACAGGCCTTTTACTCCTCTCTAACTACAGCATTAGTTTGCTGGAGGAAGAGCCTACTCTCCCCGACTCCGTCTTCCCAGGAACCCCCTCCAAAATAGTTACATTCTGACCGAACATTAGCCATGGAAAGAACCTTGCAACAATTGTTACATGTGCTTACTCAGGAATTATTGCAGACAGAACGTTTAAAAATTGACTTTTGAGAAAATTCTCAAAAACAAAAATCAAGGCCGAGAAACACAGAGGTATAAGGAGCCACAGCTCCTGCAGATACAACTGCCAGTGGAAGGGAAACAAATATCACTGCCACAAGAAAGGACTGAAAGATATGAACACTCAATCTTCTGAAGGTAGCAGGACTACAGATCATAGCGATCAAGGGTGCAAAGGCAGAAATGGAATAGAAACAATTGGGGTATTGTGTCCAGTTTTGGTATGCTACAGTTTATGTTATTGGAAAGAAGTCGTCAAGCTGGAAAGAGTGCAGAGAAGATGTATGAGGAAGCTGCCAGGACTTGAGAGTCTGAGCTATAGGGAAAGGTTGGGCAGGCTAGGACTTAATTCCTTGGAGCACAGGAGGTCGAGGGGTGATCGCATAGAGGATTATTTGATCAAGAGGGGAATTAGAGGGTATATGTACAGAGTCTTTTACCCAGAGTAGGGGAAATCAAGAACCAGAGGACATAGGTTTAAGGTGAGAGGGGAAAGATTTCATAGGAACCCAAGGGGCAACTTTGTCCACACAGAGTGGTGGCTTTGTGGAACGAGCTGCCAAAGCAGCTCGAGGCAGACACGATAACAATATTTAAAATACATTTGGACAGGTGCATTAAAAGGAAAGTTAGAAAGCGCCAAATGCAGGCAGGTGGGAACTAGTGTAGATGGGGCATGTTGGTCGCCATGGGCAAGTAGGGTCGAAGGGCCTGTTTCAGTGCTGTATGACTAAGAACATAAGATTTTTTTTTCTCTCTCTTGAATCACTACCAGACTGGTAGCTAATGCAAGCCTTTGTATATGGAGTTGAATGGGACTTGCACATTTAGCATGGGCAGCAACATACCATTGATAAATTTTGATGAGGGAGGCCCTGCATGAAATGAAAATAAACCAGAGCCTCAGATTAAGGAGCTCAACATAAATACACATTCTGTGTCAATACACTTGATACCTTGGAGATGTTGCACTGTTTCTGCTCATCATAATCCCCACTTGTAGAAATGAGCTGAGCAGAGTCATCATGTATATTATATAAAGAGTGCAATTTCACAGCACAAATGATTTAAACTTTTCACATGCATTCATCTACAAAGACATCTGCAGTACCAAGATGAACAAATTGGTTTAAATATAGAGCACTTGAAAAAAGAATTTGTGCTCTGCCAAGTAGCACACAGTCTGAAGAAGGGTCTCGATCCAAAACATCATCTATTCCTTTTCACCAGAGATGCTGCCTGACCCGCTGATTTACTCCAGAATTTTGTGTTTATCGTCAGTGTAAACTAGCATCTGCAGTTCCTTGCTTCTCAATAATTGGGTAGGAGATATACATTTTGAACAGAACTGAACGTGGTCAAAAGAGAGTGTGTAGGATGCAACAGCAGATGCTGGTTTAAACAGAAGATAGACACAAAATACTGGTCAAAACCTGAAGAAGGATCTCGACCCGAAACGTCACCCATTCCTTCTATCTAGAAATGTTGCCTGTCCCGCTGAGTTCCAGCATTTTGTGTCTATCTGTAGTCAAGAGAGAAATGGTGTAGGAAGCTATAGTTTGTAATTCTATAAAGGTTCCAGCCTGGGAATTATCAGCCTACAGTATACAGGTAACTAGTTGAAATGATATGAAAAGCCAACACAAAGCAATTCACGATATTTTCTTTTCTTATAATATCTCAATTGAATCAGATTTAAATTACAATGTCAGTAATAGCCCCATTTATGGAAAAAGACTCAGAATAGGTGACCAATCGCGACTTCATCAGCCTTGGTTACTCAAATGGGCTTAAATTATGTTTTTCACTTTAATAATGTATATAGCCAGGTAATTTGATGGTAGAGAAGATTTTGTTCTTTCGGTCCAACAAAGGAATCCCGGTAGTCACGGCAAAGTTGGTTATAACTGGTTTAAATTGTAGACCAAACTTCCTTTCCCAGAGGAACAACATGTTACTGCTCTGTGCTTCAGGTTTTAACTCTACGCATCACCAAAAGACCTGGCCAATTCTGAACTGAGGCAGAGGTATGTGTAAGAAGGAACTGCCGATGCTGGTTTAAACCGAAGATAGACACAAAGAACTGGAGTAACTCAACGGGACAGGTTGCATCTCTGGAGAGAAGGAATGGGGGACGATTCGGGTAGAGACCCTTCTTCAGACTGGTTAGGGATAAGGGAAACGAGAGATGGACGGTGATGTGGAGAGATAAAGAACAATGAATGAAAAATCTGCAAAAAAGTAACGATGTGAGCTGCTCAAGTGAATACGAGATGCTGTTCCTCCAATTTGCATTCAGCCTCACTCTGACAATGGAGGAGACCTAGGACAGAAAGGTCTGTGTAGGAATGGGAAGGAGAATTAAAATGTCCAGCAGCCGGGGACCACCAGGTTACTAGATGTTCTGTGATTCCACAGCATAGAAAGAAGCCATTCGGCCCAATGTGTCTCAACCAGTCCAGCCTTCCAGCCCTATAGCCCTATCTAGCACTATTTTAATTTTGAGTATTTCTGCCCCCACCAGCCTTACAAGCAGCGGTTTTCACACACTGCCACCCGCTGGGTGTAAACAATCTTCTTCTCCCCTCTAATCCTTCTATTAATTACTTTAGATTCGCACCCCCTGATTTTTGTCCCTTCTGTGAAACATAACTAAGCCCTTCCTGTTTTCCGTATCCAAGTCTTGTATAATTTTATACACCTCAACTTCCTGGATACCAAATAAAACCCAAGGTTATCAGATCTTTCATTGCTGCAATTTTTCCATCCTGACAATAACCTCATAAATCTCCTTCATGCACTCATAACTTGCAATGGACAAGGGAAACATTAGAAAACAAGCAGACCCAATGCCATCTCCAAGGTTATTCAATTCCACCTTTAGCCTCGAGTGTTTTACAGTATTTCAAGTTCAAGTGAGTTCAAGTTCAAGAGAGTTTATTGTCATGTGTCCCTGATAAGACAATGAAATTCTTGCTTTGCTTCAGCACAACAGAACATAGTAGGCATTGACTACAAAACAGATCAGTGTGTCCATATACCATTATATAAATATATACACACATGAATAAATAAACTGATAAAGTGCAAATAATAGATAATGGGCTATTAATGTTCATAGTTTTGCCCGAGCCAAGTTTAATAGCCTGATGGCTGTGGGGAAGTAGCTATTCCTGAACCTGGTCGTTGCAGTCTTCAGGCTCCTGTACCTTCTACCTGAAGGTAGCAGGGAGATGACTGTGTGGCCAGGATGGTGTAGGTCCTTGATGATACTGCCAGCCTTTTTGAGGCAGCAACTGCAATAGATCCCCTCGATGGAAGGGAGGTCAGAGCCGATGATGGACTGGGCAGTGTTTACTACTCTTTGTAGTCTTTTCCTCACCAGGGCGCTCGTTGCCGAACCAAGCCACGATGCAACCGGTCAGCATGCTCTCTACTGTGCCTCTGAAATCAAGCGAGCTCTGTAATTTGCCTACTTTAAAGAAGTTCTCCTCCTCTCTCTGACAAGAGTTCTGCAACACTCTCTCACTGCATTGTTGCTTTTTGCATCTTTCATTCATTTGTTCTATGTACCTTCTATATCTCTCCTTTCCCTCTCCCCGACTCTCAGTCTGAAGAAGGGTCTCGACCCAAAACATTACCCATTCCTTTTCTCCAGAGAAGCTGCCAGACCCAGAGTTATTCCAGCTGTTTGTGTCTATCTTCAGGTCAAATCAAGTCAAGTTCATTATCATATGCACAAGTACAGCGAGGTTCAGGTTCATTGAAAATTCTTGCTTGCAGAAGCATCACAGGCACATAAACTCAAACAAACACAAAAGTATTCTTGAAGAAAGAAGACTGCACAAAAAAATACATTGGTGCAAAGCAGTTAGAATAAAAGAATCCTTGGTAGTGGAAGCTGTGGATTATAACATTCTAGTGTCAAGATAGTGTTGTGCAGGTTGGTTCAAGAACATAATAGTTGTTGGAATTTTACTGTTCCTGAACCTGGTGGTGGGCGACTTCAAGCTATGCCTCCTGCGTTCCTGTACATTGGAATTGCCGTACCAGGCCAAGGAGGAGTCTCAATCAGGAAGGCATAACGACATAAGGAGCCGGTCATTTAAAACGAGAAATTTCTTCTCGCTGACGGTAGTCTTCTTTTCATGTCCATCTTGTTACAAATGTTGACCTCGCTGTCATCGTCCGTCCTGAAAAAGACGCAAGCTTCCGGCGACAATCAGTGGAAGTCATCACTTGTCGCAATAGATGATGGTGGTAGCAGAATTAGCTCAAGATACTTCCAGTTTCCAGCCCCACGACGTGGACACTTCTGCTATGGGGCCGCTGACGGTAGTAAACCCTGGATTTCCAAAATCTCTGTGGTGAAATGCTGGATCATTAGAGGTATCATCATCATTTAATAGTTGATAGATCGATGAATATAAGAGTCTGGAGAAAATGGCACTGATGAGGAGTTGATCAGCATAGATCAGCACAGCACAGAACTAGCCAGCATCCCCCACCAGCACTGACCAACACAGTACAGGTGATATCTTTCACTCTGAAGAAGGATTCCGACCAAAACATCACCCATTCATTTTCTCCAGTGCTGTTGCCTGACCCGCTATTACTCCAGCATTTTGTGTCTATCTTCATTAAATGGCAGGGCAGGCTTGAAGGAACCAATGGTCTACTCCTGTTCCTATTTTCTTGTGCTTTGTGTTCTTTCATGCCTTCTCCCCAGAGATTGCATAGTTCCTGACGGACGATTGGGATTGGGGAGAGGAATTGTTTATATTGGATGACTCCGACATCACACGATCTGTCTGTCTTGATAGACCAGGTGGATTTATTTTGTCCACTGGCCTCATACATTAACATGCTTGGGATCCTCCACATTTTGTAACCCATCCACTTCCCAACAATAATATCTTCCACAGTCAGGGAGCATAGAGAAGGCCAGCTTACATTCTGTCCTGAACTATTATCAGGAGCAGATCCACCTCATTTGGTGACTATCTTCGATCGGACTTTACTGGCTTTATCTTGCTCTTAAAGTTATTCCCCTATCGGGTTTATCCCTAAAAGATATTCATCTAATAATATGAGACGTCTACTCAATATAATGCACGCACATAAATCTGAAGAACAAGAATTATCAATTATTTCGTTGGACGCTGAAAAAGCATTTGACCAAGTAGAATGGAATTATATGGATAAAGTATTACAAAAATTCCAACTGGGAGAGAATTTTATTTTATGGATTAAACTATTATATAATAAACCTACAGCTAGAATATTAACTAATAACATATTATCCTCAAAATTTCAACTATCAAGGGGAAATAGACAAGGATGCTCATTATCACCACAGTTGTTTGCTCTCATAATTGAACCGTTAGCAGAAAAAATTAGAACACATCCAGATATCCATGGGTATAATACTAAATATTCAAATAATAAAATATCTTTATATGCGGATGATATATTATTGTACATTACAAAACCTCAAATTACAATACCAAATATATTAAATTTAATTGAGGACTTTGGATCTTTTTCTGGATACAGAATAAATTGGAATAAAAGTGAAATTATGTCAATAAAACCGAAAGATTCAACACATCTTTTAAAATTCCCTTTTAAAATAGCTACAGAAAAATTTAAATACTTGGGAATCGAAATCACTAGAACATATCAAGGCATGTTTAAAGCAAATTTTGATCCTTTACTTAATAAATTAAATACACTAATTAAATTTTGGAAAACGCTCCCGATGTCTTTAATAGGCCAAATAAATGCAATAAAAATGATCTTCTTACCACAACTTTTATACCTATTTCAATCGATTCCTATATACCTACCAAAGAAGGGTTTTTTAAAACTGGATTCAGACATTACTAATTTTATATGGGACTATAAATCACATAGAATACAAAGAACACACTTGAACAAAGCTAAAGTAATAGGGGGCTTAGCACTCCCTAACGTCATGTATTATTATTGGTCAGTAAACATTAAAAATATGATTCAACTGATGGACAACTCTGCCCAGCAAGTGGACTGGATTGTAATGGAGAGAGAGGACTGCTCCTCTGGAAACATTGGAGCGATCCTCCTCTCACCAATGAAACTGAATAACATAAATTATAACAAAAACCCAATTATACATAGTACAATCAGAACTTGGAAACAAATAAAACAAAATTTAAAATTAAGAAATTTATCGCTTTTATCTCCTATAATTAATAACCCTTCATTTAATCCCTCTATTACAGACAAATCTTTCATACAATGGGATAGACTAGGAATTAAAACGTTCGGTGACTTGTACGAAACTGGAAAATTACTATCATTCCAACAATTACAAATAAAATATAAACTCGGAAATAATCAATATTTTAAATATGTGACTATCTGAAAAAATATACAAAAGACCATTACAATAGCCCAGCAGATGTATTGGATGAAGCAATGCAGATAAAAGCTGAATCAGCAAACTTAATATCATATTTGTATAATATTATCTTAAATGTAGAAATACCATCTACGGAAGGTATTAGAAGAGACTGGGAACAAGAATTAGCTATTAAAATCTCAAAGGAAAGGTGGAATGAACATTTATTAAACGTGCATAAATGTTCGATTAATGTAAGACACACTTTAATACAATTTAAAATTTTACATAGATTATATTATTCCAAAACTAAAATCAATAAAATTTTCCCAAATGTATCATCAATTTGTGATAAATGTCAATCTCAAGAAGCTACTATAGCGCACTCATTTGTTTTCTGTACAAAAATTTTGGATTGAAATTTTTGAAATCTTTACAAAATTATTTAAAATAAAACTGATACCCGAAGCAGAATGGATTATCTTCGGAACAACGGAAGATAGTCCAGAACTAAATGTGTTCCAAAAGAAATTAATAGACTATGGGTTAATAACTGGAAAAAAGTTAATCCTAAAATTCTGGAAAAACGCTCCAATACCAACTATAAACACGTGGATTTCAAATATGTTCGAAACATTACACCTAGAAGAGATAAGACTCCTCCTGGCAGGTAAACCAGATCACTTCCACCTGACGTGGTCTGCATTTATAGAATTATTACAAGTATAGGGTGCAAAAGTACTAAACAAAAACTGAGGTCAGGTAAGGGGGATGAAAGCTGGAGAGTTGGTATGTCCCATTTGCGTGATGCTTACAAAAAAGTATTTGTTTTTCTCTTTTCCCTTTTTCTCTTTTTGTTCTTTTTTAGGGTCTATTTCTTAACTCTTTCTTTTTGTTTTTAATTTCTTTCTTATAGGGTCTTTGTTTTTTGTTTTTTTGTTGTCACGTTTTTTACACTCACTTTTTTCCTTCACTTTCTTCTTTCTCTCAATCTCATCCTTTCCCTTTATTAGTGTAAAAAATAAACAGAGTACATTAATTGTAATAAGATATATGTGACGAGTACTAATGTAATTGGTTGTAATGTAATGTACTTCTAATAAATAAAAATAAAAAAAAATAAAAAAGTTATTCGCCTATCATGTTTATGTACACCGTGAACGACTCAATTGTGATCGTGTATTGTCTCTCCGTTGACTGGTTAGCGCGCAACAAAAGCTTTTCACTGTACCTCCTTACACATGAGAATATCCCAAATTAAACAGAAATGCCAGATTATTGAAAAGGTATAGAAATATATTTGGTAATATTACTTCAAATGGAAGTGTGGGTCAGAGCAAAGAGATCAAGCAAAAGACTGTATCCAGAGTAGTGTGTGGGATTTCTAAACAGATAATAGCCCTGGAAATACGTAAGCAATTGAATTTCATTAGAGAGCATATTAAGAATAAGCAACTAAATGCCAAATTTCCGCCTTTATCCATTATTAAATATGATTGCGATATGGAAATCAGAAATAGCATTTCAGACAGCATTTGTATCGCACAAAATGACTCAAAAGACATTTAATAAGGTCTTAAGGAGCTCAGCTAAAGTTGCATGATGCACTTAATTATATGTTAACTGCCGATCATTATCATTCATTTCTCACTAGAACCATCCAAGTGCCTGCACCTTATATTCAGCTTGAATGAAGTAATTAAGACAAACTTGGAGCATTGATTACACAGGTGCCTGGGGTTAATCAGTACATTCTCAGAGCAATTCAAAAAATCCTTCTCGGATATAAATTTTATTGGGTAGCATCTATTAAGTCTTAACATTGTCGCTTCCACCTTTATAACTATACAAATTTTAGCTACAGGGCCTACTATGTTGCAAACCATCGAGTAAGTCAGCATTCCTCAGTGTTTGGTAAACACCAAATGTGTTCCCTCAACAGGGCATAAACCTTCCTACACCAAAACTTACAAACACAGAGGCAGGATTTGGGTATCTAGCCCTGGAGCTTGTTTCCCCTTCTGTTCGCACATCAGCTCTGATCCCACTAACTCCACATCCATAATAACAAAGATAATTTTAAATCAACCTCTGATTATCAGTGTTCTTAGCTGCCCCATCATCAATTGTGAGTCCAAAATGTCCACCTTGTCCTTCAATTATAAGTGCTAATAGTTTCACAGTTGAAAAATCTGACTAATTTTTAAGCCAAGCCCTGCAGTCCTCAACTTCCAAGTAGTGGATATAGTTTCAATATACTTTATCCAATTCCTACAAAATCTAGTGACAACATTGATCAAATCATCTCTGGACCCCAATTCCACAGAATAGATCCCCAAATTGTGTAATATCACACAATAATTTAGCTCCTGTGATACCAGTAAATCTATACCAAATCCAAAATATCATTACTAACTGGTCTGTCATCAATTTTTTATCAACCATTTAACACTTCACAGACAAACCCAAACTTCAAGTGGGAGATGGGAGCAGCACTATGTACCGTGCTCTCCAACTCCTGCCCCAATATCAAGGAAGTGCATTTCTCCTCTCATCTACCCGGTCAAATCTTCTTATCATTGCAATCACTACAATTAATCTTTTATCATCCCTTAATCTTTTACTGACCAGAGAATACCAACCTCGTACAAGCAAATTTATGATTTAATCCTTGCAGTGCAGACTGTGATGTCGGGTTGTCACGACAATATTCCCAACAGTTTTCTGTCGGGCTATTTGGTAAAATGTATTTTTACACATGCACCCCTTACATTTGCCCTTTTCCCAGCATACTCATTGTATTTACCCAACACCAGGTTAATCTGCTGCTGTTTAGTTTAGAGATACAGCATGGAGGCAGGCCCTTCGGCCCACGCCGATGAGCGATCACCCCATACAATGTTACAGAAACCAATTAACCGACAAACCTGCATGTCCTTGGAATGTAGGAGGAAACCAGAGCACCCAGAGAAAACCCAGGCAGTCGGTCACAGGGAGAACGTATAAACTCCACACAGACAGCACCTGTAGTCAGGATCTGGCGCTGCAAGGCAGCAACTCTGCCGCTGCCCCACTGTGCCGCCCAGGAACAAATTCTTACATCCTGGACTCAGCTAAAATGCACACAAATATTGAGCCAGTATGAACACAAATGGACCAAATAGCCTTCTGTACTGCAACAAATCTTTGATTCTAAGTAAATAACTGTGAGTATACAGTTCAAAAGCAGTTCAAAATGGTAACCTCCACTCTGCAACATTTGATTTGCCCCATCCAATAAAAGCATACAATGCTCCCTGAATCCTTTGGTTTTCTGCCACAAGAATGATCATGCCTTGATTCAACTTAGTTTAGTTTAGAGATACAGCTTGAAATCAGGCCCTTCGGCCCACCGAGTCCGCGCCGACCAGCAATCCCCGCACATCAACGCTACCCTACACACACTAGGGCCACTCACACGCACAAACTCCGTACAGACGGCACCCGTAGTCAGGATTGAACCCGGGTCTCCAGCACCACAAGCACTGCAAGGCAGCAACTCTACCGCTGTGCCGCCCAAATTTAGTTTTGATTTAGTTCCATGCATTACTCATTACTTTGGAAGGATATATTGCCTTACGAGATTAAACTGACAGCTGACAGTATTCTTATCGCCACAGCCCAAGGTTGTAGACGGGGAGTCAAGAGCACATACCAAGACTTCAAAATAGTATTGAGGGAGTCACGCTCAGGAGATCTCCTTTCCATGCTTGCATGAACTTAAACAATAACCGATGCAAAGAGAAGGCAGTGTGCTGGAGCACACTGTCCGTGAACTACATAATACCATTAAAAACATTAGTTTCCTATTTGGTCAGGATATCGTGGTCTGCTGCTCATGGTACCAGAATAGCCAGCCAGATATCACGGGTCCAAATCTCACTATGGCAAGGAGTGAAATGGAATTTTCAGCATCAAAACTGCGAGAAAAAATCCTGGGCCAGGATCTCAAGCAAAGGACCTCACCTTTTGTTTCGTACTGACACGCGTATCGAGGTACAGTGAAAAGCTTTTTTGTTGCGTGCTATCCAGTCAGCAGAAAGACTGTGCATGATTACAATCAAGCCGTCCACAGGGCACAGATACAGGATAATGCGAATAACGTTTAGTGCAAGATAAAGTCCAGTATAATACCATTAAAGATAGTCCAAGGGTCTCCAATGAGGTGGATGATAGGTTAGGACCGCTCTCTTGTTGGTGATATACGGTGGTTCAGTTGCCCGATAACAGCTCGGAAGAAACTGTCCCTGAATCTGAAGGTATGCGTTTTCACATTTCTGTACCCCTTGTCTGATGGTATAGGGGAGAAAAGAAAGCATCCAGAGCAAGATTCATCCTTGATTATGCTGGTGGCCTTGCTGATGCAGCATGGAGTGTAGATGGAAGGGAGGTTGATTTGCATGATGGTCTGGGCTATGTCCACAAATTCTTGTGGTCTTCAATGGAGCTGTTCCCCAACCATGCTGTAATGCATCTTAATACAATGCTTTCTACAGCACATCAGTAGAAGTTGGTGAGAGTTGTTGCAGATGCCAAACTTCCCTAGCCTTCCATGGATGTAGAGGCATTGGTGTATTTTCTTGGCTATGGCTCAATCAGGCACTATTGTAGCTTTCCCAATTCAACAATTTCAATTACTGAGTCAGTGTCCCCCAGTTACACCTCCTCCGGGCAAATGCCTCATTGCTTGCCTCACTTTCACTCCACTTCACTTTGCACTTGTCACTTAATTGCTCCTACCATCACATCCCATCACAGGCTTCCATATCTATGGTCCTTTCCTGCCATCTGCCACAATGACCCCCCCCCCCTCTGCCCACATCTTAAACCTGGCTTTACAATCATCAGGCAGCAGTTTCTGGTTTGCAAATCAACCACACCCCACCCTGATCCCAGCCATTAACATTGGACCCAACGCTCCAATCACCGCACATACAGGCTCCTTTGCTGCAGCTTCTGGATAAGCTACGTTTCTCGTAGCTGGTGCTCATTGAAGTGCATTACCTATTTAGCTCTTAAACCACTCTCACTTAAGGTTTATTGTTGTCACGTAATGAGGTACGGTGAAATGCTGTCTTTTATATGCTCTCCAAACAGAGGGGCGGCACGGTGGCACAGCAGTAGAGTTGCTGCCTTACAGCGCCAAAGACCTGGGTTGATCCTGACTACTGATGCTGTCTGTATGGAGTTTGTACATTCCTCCCATGAGCTGCGTGGGTTTTCTCCAAGTGTTCCAATTTCCTCCCACACTCCAAAGACATACACAGGTTTGTAGGCTAATTGGCTTGGGACATTTTTAAATTGTCCCTAGTGTGTGTAGGATGGTGTTGGCATGCAGGGATCGCTGGTCGGCACAGACTCGGTGAGCCGAAGGGCCTGTTTCCACGCTGTATCTCTAAAGTAAACTAATACTAAGATCAGACAATACTATACATAAATACAATCAAGTCAAACGCAAGTACAATAGATAGGAGCAAAGTTGAAGATACAGAGTGATGAATGTAGATCTCAGTATTGTAGCGCATCAATTCCATGGACAAAGTCCAATGACCACCATGGGTGGTCAAAGTCCAATCTCCCGAAATCACATCACATAAAAGGTATGGAGTTACACATCTCATGCCTCTTTCTGTTTTGCACTCCCTTCCATTACCCAGCACGATTCATTGTCCATTCCATCTCCAACTTTTCCTATACCCTGATGAAAGATCATCACCATTCAATATTCCTCACAGATGCTGGTGACTTGTTGAGCATTTTCTGTTTTGGGATCAGTCATCAATAGTTGCTATACCATTAGGAATTATGGTTTCCCATGCCAAAGTTTGATGGAGGTGGGAGAAAAAAAAAGGCCTCTATTTCAGCACAATAAATAAAAGGTTTCCACTCGAATACAAAAGGTCTCATTTGTTATTCTCCACATTACTCTGGACTCATTTAATTTTGTCTGTATGTACTTCACTTACTAGCCTCACCAACAGGGAGGTGTTACTGCTCCAGTGAGTTTTTTAAATGTCCAAGTCAACATGGGTGGAAGCAAACCCCTGCAAAGAAATGTGTAGGAAGGAACTGCAGATGCTGGTTTAAACCGAAGATAGACACAAGGCTGGAGTAACTCAGCAGGACGGGCAGCATCTCTGGAGAGAAGGAATGGGTGAAGAAGGGTCTCAACCCAAAACGACACCCATTCCTTCTCTCCAGAGATGCTGCCTGTCCCACTGAGTTACTCCAGCGTTTTGTGTCGACCTCCTGCAAAGAAATGCTGTCTAGTGGGAGAGCACTTGCGATGAATTACAGTTGTCCCCATGACGAATGCCAGATGTAGTAACAGACCACAGGATTCAAGAGCCTGACTTAGGGTGTGCCATTTGCTTTTTGGTAGGGCCTTGAGGGGACATCTCTGTTGGCCCGCGTAATGGAATAAAAAGATAAATCAATGAGTTCCGCAATGCATGGCAACTGTCTGGTGCCATCTCAGGGGTGGAAATCCCAGAGGGGGGGGGGGGGGGAACACACACACGTCCCCCCCATGTTTTGAGAGGCGGGGGACGATCCCCCCCCCCCCCCCCCATGATTTGTAATCCTTATTTTTAAAGTTGGTAATAAAAAGCTATTAAAAATCTCCGCTTTCCGCGAGACAGTGGGGGTGGGACTGATGATCGAGGGCGCCGATTGGACGAAAGAGACGTCGGTTTGCAGGCAGTTGGTGGGGGAACCATGATGATTCAGCGCGATCATTGGAGGAGGGAGACGTCCGTGGAGCAAAGATCATAGAGCGGAGCTTGAATCGGCCCGTTCGCGGGGCTTTTCACCGCCCTGCGGTCAAATTGCTGCGTCAAGGCAATCGAGGCTCCCGATATTGAAGCCCCCACGAACAGGCCGATTGAAGCCCCACGATTCAGGGCGGACAAAGCTGCTGTTGCTGGAGTTCGAGGTCGGTCACCAACCAGGTCAGCTCCCGATGTTACCGTCACCAGGGCCCATGGCCGAAGCCTCGCGTGTGCATGTGTGCGCGGCCGCCAAGAAATTGTGTCCCCCCCCCATGTTTTGAGAGCAATTTCCGTGCCTGCCCTTAGTGAAAGTGAACAGGATCTGTTAAACATGCTGCTAATACACAGAGCCTCGGCTCAACACTGCCACCCAAATTGCCAGGTCCCGCGATGTTGCAACCCTTCATGAATTAGTGCTTTCAAAGAAGCATTAGAGAAATGTGTCCAACAGGGAACTACCAGTTTTCTTTGAAGTTACTAACTTGTCCCAGAGCAATTCTAAATACAAGAGTCTGTATCATAACTCGAGGCCTTATCAGGCAGGTTCTCTCAGAATCTGGTATGAGTGCACATGCAATAAAATGATGCAAGCACCAATATGTTCCACAAAGAGCCATTCTCATTTATAACCAATTTTGTTCATTTGCATTTGACCATATTCCAAGTATCCAAAAAATAAATACAAAGCCACTCACAGTAGGGTTTTTACATAACTTCTGTCCTTATCAATATTCCATTCTCTATCACAGATCACACATTAGCAATAAATGCAAGTACATGGCAGGATGTTACTTTGTACAGTGGTCCATTGACCTGCTACGTATAAATTTTGTCCAACTCAGTCATTAAAAATTAAATTGAAATTAATTAGTAGCAATTCCATTGCACATTGTTCAGTCGTGTCAAGTGATGCAAAAACTTATTTGCTTGTCAATTACAGTGCATTTTTAAATATTTTAAACATTTAAAAAACCTTATTATAATGCTGCACACTCAACGCCATCTAGTCATCCGCAAGGAGTTCCATTGCCATGGTTTGTTCAATGCCTCCCGCAAATGGCAGCACAGTTATCAAAGCTACTGCTTCAAGCTTCAACGACACCAGTTCCCAAGTCTGCACATTCTCCTTGTGGCAAATATGGGTTCCCTCTGGATATTCTGGTTTCCCCCTCCCCATCATCATACAAAGGACAGAGTTATACAGCATAGAAACAAACTCGTCCCATTTATCCATAGCGACCAAGCTGGATCATCCAAGCACGTCCCATTTGCCTGCCTTCGGCCTATATCCTTCCAAATCTTTCCAATTCATGTATCTGTCCAAATGTCTTTAAAATGTTGTTGCACCTGCCTCAACTACTTCATCATGTTCAGCACAAATATTGTGGGCCAAAAGGCCCGTTCCTGTGCTGTTCTATTCTAAGCTCTACGCTCATCACAGCACAAGGTTTTGCAGGGGACAGAGAAAATGCTTCAAGAACATCCTCAAAATTCCACAGAGCAAAAGAATCTAACATCTTCAGTGACTAATGGAAAACCCAGCCCTTGACCGCTAATAATGGAGACATGTCCTGGATTCCACCGAGTGCTGAGAGTCTCTACAATGGGAAGATACGGAGGCTGAGCAAAACAAGGGCTGGAGGACTCCACATCACAAGGTACTCAACTGCTCATCCCATATGGTCCCATCATAGAGTCTTACAGCATGGAAACAGGCCCTTCTGCCCAACTTGCCCACACCAGTCAACATGTTCCATCTACACAAGTCCTACTACCTGCCTGTGTTTGGCCCATATCCCTCTAAACCACTCCGATCCATGTATCTGTCTAAATATTGTTAAATGTTGCGATAATACGTGCATCAACTACCTCCTCTGTTCCATATACCCATCACCCTTTGAGTGAAAAGGTTACCCCTCAGATTCCTAATAAATCTTCCCCCCCCCACCTCCACCTCCTCACCTTAAACCCGTCCTCAATTCCCCTACTCTGGGCATGAGACTGTCTACCTGATCTATTCCTCTCATGATTTTGTAAACCTCTATAATATTACTCCTACTGCACTCCAAGGAATAGAGTCCTAGCCTGCTCAACCTCTCCCTATAGCTCAGGCCCTCGAGTCCTGGCAACATCGTCGTAAATCTTCTCTGCACCCGCTCCAGTTGGACATCCCTCCTATAACATGGTGCACATAACTGAACACAATACTCTAAATGAGGCCTCACCAACATCTTATACAACTGCAACATGACAATATCTGTGCCAAAGATGGAATAGCACAGGTCCTATTCCATCTGTGCCAAAGTGGATCCCACAGACAGTTACACAGACACCTCAATAGCTGTAGAACTGGAGAGAAAGCCACTCCTGCTCAACACTTAGAGACTGTTCATTCATGTAATCCTCAATAATTTCCTGGGTAAGGACAGAGGCATAGGTTCACCTGACTGTCCATGGTTTTGTAGGACTTTGAGGACACATTTGGTGGTACTTTTCCAGTGTTGTGTGATGCTAGTTATACATTTTCTATCCTTCTGAAGAACAAGGATCATTGCTGCCCAGCAGACTATGATAATAATGCCATACAAATTCTTGGGCTGTTTCAGCAGCCTGCTTCAAAAGCCACCCAACCAGTTCCCATGGTTGAAATCACTTGAACCTCAACTTACAAGATCAGGTATGCAAACAACTTCCTTGAACATGGCAAAACATTCAAGATCTATTTGCCCTGTCCTCAGTGGAGTTTGGGAGGGAGGCGATCACATTGAGGCATACGTTTCCCAGTAGGATTGACAAATTGGAAAGCAAGAGGCCATTTCCTCGAGGCACAAAGTCAAGAACCTGGGGGCAAAGTTATAGGATAAGAAACCAGCTAATCAGGACCGATACGAGGAAAAAGTTATTTACAAATAGGGTTGTGACTAATGTGAATTCTCTACCTCAAGGGATTGTGAATGCTCGAGTCATTGATTAATTCAAGACCGGTAAATCACTGATACTGGCGAGTGAGAAAGGAAATAAAATAAAATAAATAAATCTATCAGTCATGGCCCCATGAATCAGAGAGTTAGCTTGAGGGGCCTACTCCCCTTTCCCTTTAGGATAAGTGATCAAAACCTTACTCTGTGGGAAGTTTTTGGGAGTATCATGAAGAAAAAGGTGGAGGAGCAAGATAGGATTTGAGCTTTTAGAGTGTGGGGATTAGGGGGCTGGAACCCCAATGCAATGGCTCTTTCTCCTGTCACATATTCATACGAGTAGGAAGGAACTGCAGATGCTGGTTCAAACCAAAGATAGACACAAAATGCTGGAGTAACTCAGCAGGACATGCAGCAGATCTGGAGAGAAGGAATTGGTGACATTTCAGGCAGAGACCCTTCTTCAGACGCTTCATACAGTATGACCCTTCTTCCCGTCGGACCCTTCATCATACGACTTCTATTCGAATCCAACATTGATGTGGGTTTGGTGGTAAAAACAATTTGTCCCTCACGAGAAAATGCACCAAATTATCATCTAGTCCACAGAGATTTAGACCTCAAGTACTACACACCACAATGGCTTGTAAATCTGCAACCAATCCATGCGACCAGCATATATTATTTTACCAGAATAAATCCTGGAAGGCATTGAAGATTACATAAATATTCATTACGTAACATTCTAATAAACCAAGCTTCATTGGATTTAGATATGTTGAACGTCCCCCTGCTGAGAAATCTTAGACCCTGATCAAGGGACCACAATGTTCTTATTCAGAGCAGTAAAATGTATTATCCTGGCTCCTTTCATCTTTAAAAGGACCATGGTGTTCATTGAATTTTAGATCAAATTTCATAATATGGTTGAAAATGAATTACAGCAGACTTGTTTGTTTACAGTGGAGTGTAAAGCACAATTATTGTTCATTTTCAGCAAAACACCCTGGGATGTCAAAACAATGAGGCATGAAAATACTACAGGAAGCCTCTCTTTCTTTAATGGAAGCCATCACGACAGTGACTAACACACATTTATCCCATCCAGATGGGGTCACAAGAGCCTGCAGATGCCGGAATGCGAGTGAAAAATAAGTGCTGGAGGAACTCAGCAGGTCAGGCAACATCTGTGTTATGGTATCCATCTATCACTTGCCAGACTTTGCCCCCACTCCCACCAGACTTTGCCCCACTCCTGCTTTTTCCCCCACCCCCCACTTCTATAATAGTAATAGTAATAGTAACTTTATTGTCAATTCAAATAATGCAACAAGTAGTTACACAGAGGATTGAAATTGCGTTTCCCATACTCCAATGTGCAAGTAATATTTATAACACAGACAGACAATATACCAATAAAAATAAACAATGGACATATACATTATATAAAATATTCATTAATAAAAGGTGCAATATAGAAAAGTGCAAATAGCATACTGCAGACATTGGGTTAAAGTTAATTTGACAGTCAGTTGGTCTTTGTTTGTGTAATGTTCATGGAATTTTCTTGAGTGTGTTGAGTAGTCTGAAGGCCTGAGGGAAAAAGCTGTTTTTGAATCTTGTGGTTTTGCTCCGCATGCTGCGGTAGCGCTTGCCGGATGGTAGGAGGGTGAACAGTTTGTGTGCTGGGTGGGTGGTGTCTTTGATGATATTGGTTGCTCTCTTGCGACAGCGAGATGGGTATAAGTCTTGGTTTGCTAGTTGGGGTGATCTAGTGATCTTCTCCGTCCCTCTGATAAACAGTCCCAACACAAAATGTCACCTGCCCATTTGCTCCAGACATTGCTTGACCTGTTGAACTCCTCCAACACTTTGCTTTATAAACCCCCCCTGAAATCAACTTCCAGAGATATGACTATGTTATCAACTCCCAGAATGACATCCTCTCTAGGAGAGGATGTCATTCTGGGATAACTATAATCTATTTTAATGCTATAAAAAGTTGAAAAGCATCTGTGCATTTCAACTTTTTATATTGTCAAATTAAAACACAGTTGGCATTCATTTCACTGATGCTAGGAACTAATAACTTCCAAAAGTAAATTACTGTAAAAGCTGGAAATATCAGTTTGAGAGTTCGAGAACCAGGGGGCATAGGTTTAAGGTGATGGGGGAAAGATTTAATAGGTATCCCAGGGATAATTTTTTACACCAAGGATGGTAGGTGTATTAAACAAGCTGCCGGAGGAAGTAGTTGAGTCAGGTACTAACGCAAAGAGACAGGTACATGGATAGGAAGATTTAGAGGCAAGCAGGTGGGACTAGTGTAGGTGGAACATGTTGGTCAGTTTGGGCAAGTTGGACCGAAAGGCCTGTTTCCATGCTAAATGAATCTAAGTTAGGATATATTGCAAATACCCAATGCATGCAGCACCTGGGAAGAGGGATAAAGAACCTTTTTTTTCCCCCAGGAGGACAATATTTAAATCAGAATGATAAAAGTTGGCTTTTCTTTCCATATAAGCTACCTGACCTGCTTAAGTATTTCCAGCAAAATGTATCTTAAAGTTGCCAACTAAAATAGCTTTTAGGGATAATATTGGGGAAAAAATGACTTCAAGTGCTCCAAGACCCCACTGTGTACTGTGCTGGTAGCAAAGAAATACGGTGCCACACAACCCAATGTCCAATTGTCCCACACTTCAATGAACGTCAAACTGCAGATGTTGAAATACTGAAATAAAATCAGAAAATGCTGGCAAGACCCAGCAGGTCAGAGAGTGTGTGTGGAAGGAGAAACAGGCTTAGCATTTTAGAACAGATGAATTGTCTTTGACCAAAAACTTTAAGTCCTTTTCCCATTCCACAGATGCTGCCTGATGCACAGATTGCTTCCAGCATTTTCAGTTAATTATATCTCAATCATGTCCCATTTAAAATACACCAGACAATAAAGTAAAAGTCCTTTCACAAGTCTGATAACGCTCCTGTTAGGATTTTACCATGTTAATGAGTTCAAAAATGCCAAATTGCAAGTTAGCTTTGGTTAATACCAGGTCTTGATGGATTTTCACATACCCTGTACAGTTCGTGCAAAACATACAACCAATAAAATTCAAACCACATTGACAAGATCAATTTTGAAAGCCTGCCAACTTCAACTTCAGACTAAGTCATCTACCAAAGGTCTGCGTCAGAGGTTGTAAACTGGCCCAATCTAGTTCATATTATTATTGATAGGATTATTGACAATCCTGATAAATGGGGCTTACAGCACATCATAGTGGAAGCATAAAGATCAGAGTCCAATCACAGTGTTAAATCAGGGGCATTTACAAGAAAATGTGTTGTTGTAATATTACATACACTCAGCAGGTTGACTATATATGACAGAACACGAATACGGACTCCAGACTTGGATTCCAAAGCAGCGATGCTACATGGTTTAACCAACATGGAGATCGCTGCGCCTCTGTTAACTCCATCCTCAAGGCTCACAGTGAAGGGAAAGTGTATCACAGAGTACTCGGCCATCGGCTCTGCTGCAAGCAATCGCTTTTCACCCACCCCAACCTCGTGCAGTTAGTTATATGTCCAGACCCACGTTCTAAAACAAAACTTCCACTAGAAAGCAACCTTCCACTTTCACAGCGATTTTCAAAACACTAGGGGAGGGCGAGGAGGCGAGAGGGAGAGATGTGGGGCGGTAATATCCTGGATTGGTTTTGAGAAAGGGCAGCGTGGTCTTTTGCTCCACTGCCTCCGTTCTTGTATGTTGTTGGTATAGAGGATTTAGCAGGCGACAAACCCAGCCCTCAACCCGCGCAATGAGCGTTGTCGCTGCGCTGCAGATCAATGATTATTACTGACTCTCTCTTCCCCCCCCCCCTTTCTCTTTTAGGCTGGGCTCGCTGTGTCGAGCAGGGCTTGCACATGGGAGTTCACAGTGCTGCCTTAAATCAGCCAGGCGTTATTTCCTGCTTGCCAGCCCTCAGCCCTGCGCCAGCCGATTCATTACATTTTTTTAAGGGTTAAGGGGAGGAGGGGAAGAGAGATTTTACGTTTACCTGCAAAGGTCTGCGAAGGCCTGGAAATTCAGCTTTTTGATCTTCTTCTCGCTCAGCCAGTATCCGACCCGCTTGCCTTTAAGCCAGGTCTGCATCTTCAAGGCGAACAAGTGCGGAAATGAAACTCAAACTGTGTGTAGGTTACCAAACCTGCAAATGAATGGTTTTACAGGAGGGAAATGGGAGTGGAAAGGGAGATGGGAGAAGTTGAATAAGCCAATTGGTAAATTTAACCGCGCAGCCACAAAGTATTAACCCTTTCCATAAAAAACAACATTGCATTCACATCCTCCGTTGATCAAGAGCGACTTTCTCAGAGCCCCAGTTAAATGTGGTGTTTTTTTCCCCTGCATTTACATTTTCTTTCCAATACGCGCCAACTAATCCCGGAAACGATACAAAATAAAGCATAAAAAAAAAAGAAAGCAAGACGCAAAGTATAAGGACCTAGATCGATGCCGACTGCCGGCTCATCGCAAACCCGGGAGTATGAGCTGCTATCGGCGCCCGAGCTCTGGGTCAGGCGCTTCTCCGTTCCGCTTAATTCCGTGCACTGAGTCCCGGTCCGGCCCACACACCGCGGGCTGCCTTCAGCGTAACGCGGACATCCAGCCGAGTACACGGCCGCGTACACAGGAGAGGCAAGCGGTGCCAGGCACAAACCGGCGCTCACCCGCTGCCAGATTATTTTTTTTTTTTGTGCACTCTCTCCCCCCCACCAGCACCACTGAAGAAAGCCCCACTCAGTTCATTGAGATCACCAGCTCACGCTCGGCAATGGTGAGAGGGAAATAAATAACGGCAGCTGCGACAGGGGGCGCTCCGAGCTGCTGCCCAACACCAACATCTCCCCCCGCCCCTTAAAGGTGTCCTGTCTGGCTGCGGTCCACCAACCACCCCAAATGAGAAAAACATGCAATTAACACGATGCACTCCACTTTTAACACTATATATGCAGCACTGCAATTATTTTTCTATCTCAAGTGTAAAAATTGCAGGTTATGTTATAGCCTTCATGTTTTAAATTATGCAATTATTTTTTTCTGGAATATTCAAATCATTATGAACTTATCAAAAATATATCTGTGCATCTGACGGCAATCTGATGCACCGAGATATAACATATCCAGCATTAATCCTTGGAAAGAACACTGGAATTATTCAGAAAATATTGTCATTTGGATAACATTATTTTATTATGTATTATTTATTATTATTATTACTACTGTCACTTCTACCGAGTTCGAGTGAAAACGCTTGTTGTTGCCTGTCCAGTCAGCGAGAATACTATACACGATTACAATCAAGCCATGCACGGTGTACAAATACAGGATAAAGGTAAAGGGTTTAGTGCAAGATAAATGCCAATGAAGTCCGGTTAAAGGTAGCTCAAAGATCCCAATGAGGTAGATAGAAGATCAGGGCCGCTCTCTAGTTGGGGGTTGGGGGTGCTAGGCGTGATGGCAGATATGATAATGGCGTTTGAGAGGCTTTTTAGATGGGCATATGAATGTGCAGGGATTGAAGAAGCATGGATCATGTGCAGGTAGATAAGATTAGTTTAGCTTGGCATCATGTTCAGCCCAGACATAGTGGGCCGAAGGGCCTGATTTAGCTCTTAGGGCTAAGGGAGTCACGGGGTATGGAGAAAAAGCAAGAACGGGGTACTGATTGTAGATGATCAGCCATGATCATGTTGAATGGCGGTGTTGGCTCAAAGGGCCGAATGGCCTACTCCTGCACATATTTTTCTATGTTTCTATTTTGCTGTGCTATAGTGATCTATGTTATATGTCAAAAATATTAACAGTTTACGGGACCTCTCGTCCTCGACTCTTAAAAAAACAATCTGACCCAACGAACTGTATTTAGACTTCTATTGTTCTTGTTTAAAGAAGTTATCTATTCGATTAGGTGTCAGATATTTAAAACAAAGTATTTTTTGAATTGAGGTGTGCCAAAGTATGGGATGTGCGTCGTTACCTCACATGCAGTACCTGTTATATCAGACAAACTCAACATGTTGGAAACGCATGGTAGCTCTGGCAAAATCGGTTGAAGAGTTATAGCATTACTGGCAAGATGCCACACACGTATCTAACTTCTAACTATGCTGGCCGCCAGAACTCAGTTTGGAGACACTTGCGACTCTAACTGGAGCTGGAGAGGGAGCAAGAACAACGGTTTTGAATCCAAGCTTCTGGCACACAGAGAACGTGAAATGGGCGGCGGGTGGGTTTGTAGATTTGCAGCGTTTGTAAATTGTGCAGGTTGACTGAGAAAACCCGCAAGTGGAAGGTTTCCCTATTTTAAAGAGTGAAGATAAAAGAAGATTTGAGCGGCAAGAGAGAGGTTCTGGCTCTAGGGTGATGTAGTCATGGACTAAGTTCTGCTTTCAGGGACAGTGAGCCCGGGAAGGTGGCGCTCCTGAGCGGAAAGGAGAGCGCTGGAAGAAGCGATCTTGCTCACTCAACGGTTGCGCGGCAGAACGCAGCTTTGAAATACATCTGAAACCACTTTACCATGAACTGAACATATTTGACGTGTAAAAAACGAATAATTTTAAAACAAATATCTGGACTCACGATTGCAATCTAGAAAACATACTTCCAAGCTATTTTGTCTGATCATTTTCTTAATCTAAAGGTGTTACCGATGTTGGTTGGTCAGATTTGTATGCCTGAGGTCAATTTCAGGAATTCTGAATGTATCTTTCAGAATAAGTTTATGGTAGAGCTTCGCTTTTCGCCATAGATTCCAAGCCCAGCTCGGTATTAATATAGTGATAAAGTGTTTGGAGACAGAGCACAAATTAAATTCCAATGAAAATTAAAATCTGGCACATTCAATAATATAATCACAATCTATTTGGCGCCTTTACCTGCCTGTTATCTGAAGAAGGGAACCGACCCAGAACGTCATCTGTCCATTTCCCTTCGCAAATGCTGCCGCTGACCCGCTGAGTTACTCAAGCAAGGTCTTTGCTGCTGAATTACAGAAGCGGCCTCTATCTTATTTGAAAGAGTGTGGTCATCAATGCCGTTCAACGCTATTTAACCTCAGTTTATGAACGAGATCACCCACATTACAACATACGAACAGGAGCCCGGAGAAAACCTATTAATTCCATCATCTTGCGCCTTATCGTTTAAATCGAGCAATTGGATATTTCCAACCTTGTTACCTTTAGGTTTCTTAGGATGACCATTTGCGGGCGGGTGGGACTAGTATAGATTGGGCACGTTGGTAGGCGTGGACAGGTTGGGCCGAAGGGCTTGTTTCCACTCTGTATGACTCTGTGACTTTATCTCACTGGAACAAAATATTAAAAAACATTAATTTACTGCAACTTAAATGCCAGCACGTGTTCCTTAACCCTTATAGCCCCTAAACTGAGGAGGCGCTTAAGAATCGACCACCTTGGTAGATCTGGAGTCATAGGCGATAGATTTGCCCCATCTGGGAAGATTAGTAAACCAAATGGCTCTTTATAACAACCCAGAGTGAAGGCTAGGTTTAACTCCAGGTTAAGTTCTTACAGTAAGTTCGAATTCTCCAGCTGTCACGGTGAGGATCCAAGTCATATCCCTGGATCTATGGTCCAGATCTCTGGCTTCCATCCAGTAACGCAACCGCTGTGCTATCTACATCTTACCTATAACATTTTCACACAAGATGATGTTGAACATTTGAAATTGGAACGATCAAACCTGAATAGTATCAATCCGTTTCGGAGGGATGCAGAAGGCTATTTATCAAGACAGAAGAAGCACATAAAGAATGAAGTGTTATTGAATTTTGAGTCAATAATTGAATTGTGCCATTTAGACGAATATGGTGCCTTCATCTTTTAGATTCTCATGTTTTCCTTAAACTGGTGAGAAGCGTTTATCTCTGTCAACATCGCCACGTTTGCTGTGTGCAAATCGATTGTAGTTTCCTACACATCAGTAGTGCGTGCACAATTAAACTCAGAGTTGAAAAAACCATTGAGACCGAAATTACAAACGTTGTTTTGTGATCACAAAATCTCCTTTCCATTAACCATTGTGTATTGAATTCGAACCTAGAACCTCAGAGTAAAACTATCGCGCTTGTAAAAATTAATATCATTTGCAGTGTAAAATCTATTGAGGTGCGCTTTGAGGGGTCGAAGTAGGAAGCTTAGACTCAAATATATATCAACGCTTTTAAATCTTAAAACAACCATGATTAGATAAATCTCTTGCCCCCAAAATCCGACGAGCACACGTCAATTATCAATACTTTCTAATATCAATGTTACTGATGGCATTAAAAAAAAGTAACATTTCCTTAATAACTTCTCCACAAGGCTCTCAAAACTATTTACTGCGCGACCCCGAGGCAGCGATAGCAACAGCGCGAAAGGGACAACGTTTCCAAGTCTGTATCTACCGGGAAATTCTGGGTTGTTTTCTGGGTAAATAGAAAATTAAACCAATTGCGTTTGGTAATCTTTGCTCTCTTCTTAGTTAGCTCCAGGGTCTCATTTCTCAAGCCATCGGAGGGTGAACGAAGCCGACAACACGATCCTCGGGAGTATTCGGTGTAATCAGCTCGTCCAGATCTTCCAGCGTTACAACACTTCAGATAGACTTCATTGGCTGCAGAGTCCTTTGGGACCTCTTGTGGTCATTATTTGTTTCAAATAAATGCACGTTTTAATCTAACTATTCAACTGTTACATAATTCCAAAAGTTCCGAATAGTTATTACAAAGGCAAACATGGGAATGCTTATGGACTTACAGAGAGCCACCGCTGTATTTTTCCACCCCACAGATTACGTTTATCGAGCGCGTCTCCTACAAGAATGGATTTGTGGAGTATTTATTGGACAGCGACCTTTGCGTAGTTGTTGACGTTCGTAAATCACAGACCACATTCAACTTCCCCAAGTTGATCAGAGTGGGGTTGACGATACCTGATGATAAATCGTTTATATATCCATGCAAATGGCCACTCATTCCGGGTTAGAAACTGAAAAGCCTAAATCTTAAAGAACAGTCTGAAGAAGGGTCTCGACCCGAAACGTCACCTATTCCGTTTCTCCAGAGATGCTGTCTGTCCCGCTGAGTTACTCCAGCTTTTTCGGTTTAAACCAACATCTGCGGTTCCTTCCTACACAGCGTACGACCGGATCATATAAAATAGGAAGTGTGACATGTGGAGAATGTAGAGAAAGCACGCACTTCACGTAAAGTTGAAAGGCTTAGGGTTTGTGACACCCAACACTGAAATGTCAACAGTCAATCCTGCTGCAAATGTACCCATATATGCGTGTGTTTAAGGTCTCGGATCATTTATGGAAGACAATCATTTTAATATTCATATGGAATATTTTTGAGATTTTTAACTGGAATTTATCGTGAGTGCGTGAGAAGCTTACCATTTAGGGGAAATTGAGAGGTGGTAATAATTGACACCGATAGACATCCTTACATGGAACTCCTGGCTCTCCAAGTAAAACAGTCAGGAAATATGCATGAACTGGTATCATATGCAGGAAAGCTGTGGAAAAACTATGGTAATATCTTGCCTTTGCAGCCTTACACTTAACTGTTATACTTGATGCTGCCCCCACTTTTAAAAGATTCATAAACACATGTTTATTTTTGCTGTGGAGTTGGACGTCTCTCAGTTTCTCTTCTGAGAAAAGCCTTGAAATGTTAAACATGAGTTTTGTGATTGCAGTGTTTGTAATGTGGACTAGACTAAGTGGGACCCGTTAGGTCCCAGCATCACAAAGGAGGGCTGGTCCCCCAACAAAATATTCCACCTCTCCACCAGTTCCAATATTGGTGGCCAGTGGGGTGGTGGCTTACTGGTATGGGTGATGTCTGCTGAAGGGACTGGTTTCCAGAGGGCTAGTATGGACATTATGGGCCGAATGGATTCTTGGGCTGGCGGCTGTTGTGCTGGCAACTCACTCACGGCTGGTGGGCTGGCAGTTGACTCACGGCTTTTCCTTGAAATTTCATTTCAAGCAGGGTGCAAGGCCACCAAATTCAAGTGCAGTTTCTTACCACTTCAAGCAGGATGCAAGGCCACCAAATTCAAGTGTAGTTTCATACCATTTCAAGCAGGGTGCAAGGCCACTAAAGACAGCAAGTCGTGACCTCTCCCTCCTCCATCTTACAGAGACTGAGCCACGCCCACACTTCTGGGTTTTATAGTCCCTCCCACCAGAAGGGGCGTGGTGTTCATGGCATGATTGAAAGGAGAGAGAATCTCAACAATTTTTAAACACTAATAACTCTTTTATATTTCATCGATAGGAAAAATCCTCAGCACCTGATGAGCGGAGGGGGACTCTGAGTAAGATGGCCAAAAATCACAGTCGTACGTGGTAGCGTTTTTTCTAAGATCAATATAAAGCGCAAACAGGAAGTGGTCAAGATTAGACTTTTAATTATATAGAAGGCAAGGCAACTTTAATTAGGCAACACAGCTGTAGCATTTCCAAACCATAGGCAACACAGCTGTAGCATTTCCAAACCATAGGCAACACAGCTGTAGTATTTCCAAACCATAGGCAACACAGCTGTAGCATTTCCAAACCATAGGCAACACAGCTGTAGCATTTCCAAACCAAAGGCAACACAGCATTAGCATTTGCAAACCAAAGGCAACACAGCTTTAGCATTTCCAAACCAAAGGCAACACAGCTTTAGCATTTCCAAACCAAAGGCAACACAGCTTTAGCATTTCCAAACTATATTTTCAAACCACATTAAGGGCACTGACAGGTGGAGATGTGCAAGGTCTGCGAGTTTGCAGCCCAATGCAAGACACAACAGCTCACTGCAAAACGCTGCAGCCCACCGTAAGAGTGTGGAGCCACTGCAGCAAGTGTTCAGCCACTGCTGCAAGAGAAGTTGCCACTGCTGCAAGAGGAGCAGCCACTTTTGCAAGACTGTGTAACTACTGCAGCAAGTATGTAGCCACTGCTGCAAGACGAGCAGCCACTTCTGCAAGAGTCTGCAGCCATTGAAAGAGGCTGTAATCACTGCTGCAAGAGTTTATAGCCACTGCAGCAAGAAAGTGTGTCGCCACTGCTGCTAGAGTATGCAGTCAATGCAGCAAGAGTGTGCAGCCACTACTGCAAGAGGCTGCATCGACTGCTACAAGGGTGTAGCCACTGCTGCAAGAGGCTGCAGCCAATGCAAGGCCCACAGCCCTGCTGCTCCCTGTGCGGCGCCGTCTCCCCAGCAACATCCCGGATACAGTTCAACACAATACGGAAGCGGATCTGCGGGTAAGTCGTCAGGCGGCCGACAGCGCGCTGCGGAGAGGGAGCTGCCCGAGCAGGACGATGGATTAAACCCACCGCCTCCTCCCTCTCCCGCCGCCCCGGCCCTGCTCTGCCCTGCCCTGCCCTCCGCACCTTCTCCTATCCGGTGAGTGAGTGAGTGAGTGCCGGCGGGCGGGCCAGGACATCCCGGGGCTCGGCCTGGGCCCGGTGTGCGCGCCGGGACTCTGGTTGCGGGCCGGTGCACGGGACCCGGGCCGGTGCCGAGGCTGCACCGGGACTCTGGTTACGGGCCGGTGCCGGTGCCGAGGCTGTGCAGGGACTCTGGTTACGGGCCGGTGCCGAGGCTGTGCAGGGACTCTGGTTACGGGCCGGGGGTGCGGGCCGGTGCCGGTGCCGAGGCTGTGCAGGGACTCTGGTTACGGGCCGGGGGTGCGGGCCGGTGCCGGTGCCGAGGCTGTGCAGGGACTCTGGTTACGGGCCGGTGCCGGTGCCGAGGCTGTGCAGGGACTCTGGTTACGGGCCGGTGCCGGTGCCGAGGCTGTGCAGGGACTCTGGTTACGGGCCGGTGCCCGGGACCCGGGCCGGTGCCGAGGCTGTGCAGGGACTCTGGTTACGGGCCGGTGCCGGTGCCGAGGCTGTGCAGGGACTCTGGTTGCGGGCCGGTGCCCGGGACCCGGGCCGGTGCCGAGGCTGTGCAGGGACTCTGGTTGCGGGCCGGTGCCGAGGCTGTGCAGGGACTCTGGTTACGGGCCGGTGCCGGTGCCGAGGCTGTGCAGGGACTCTGGTTACGGGCCGGTGCCGGTGCCGGTGCCCAGGACCCGGTTCGCTGGCCTCCGCCTGTTCCCTGACTCAGCAAGCATCGGATCAAAGCGCTGAGACAGTGTGTACAGGACTCAGATGGTGGTATTCCATTACTTCATCATTGACAGGAGCAGAATTAGGCCATTTGGCCCATCAAGTCTACTCCGCCATTCAATCATGGATAATCTATCTCTCCCTCCTAACCCCATTCTCCTGCCTTCTCCCCATAACCCCTGACACTCGCATTAATCACAACTTCAAACAAACTCTGAACTATAACAGCCTATTGCACTTTATCTGTTTATTTATGTGTATATATATTCTATGGTATATGGTCACACTGATCTGATCTGTATTTATGCTTACAATATTCTGTTGTGCTGCAGCAAGCATGAATTTCATTGTCCTATCTGGGACACATGACAATAAACTCTCTTGACTTGAATCACGAATCTATCTATCTCTGCCTTAAAAATAGTCATTGATTGGCCTCCACATCCTACTGTGGCAATGAATTCCACAGAGTCACCACCCTCTGACAAAATAAATTCCTCCTCATCCCATTCCTAAATACTCCTCTTTTATTTTGAGGCTATGACCTTTGGTCCTAGACTCTCCCACTCGTGGAAACACCTTCCCCCCATGTACTCTATCCAGACTTTTCACTATGTGGAAAGTTTCAATCAGGTCCCCCCTCACCCTTCTAAACTCCAGCGAGTAGAGGATTATTTCCCAGCTGAATGCCCGGCTTTTCATGGCTCCCCGTGAATGCAGAACCTTTAGCTGTGAATGAGCTCCCTTCCCATGGAGTCCAACGGCTTCAGTTCCTCTCCCTCCACATCAGCTGGTGATCGGTCGGTTGATCTCCGTGTTAATGCTGCCGTTAATGTGGACCATTTTTACTCCATTCCTTCTCTCCATAGATGCTGCCTGTCCCGCTGAGTTACTCCAGCATTTTATGTTTATCTTCTATTCTTATATCCTTGGTGAACATTGATCTAAACTTCAAATTAGATCAATAGGTCATATTTTTGATATTGTATTGATTTAAATTTGATTTGATCTTTTTGATATTTGATATTGTATCAAGGAACAATGGCAGCTATGGTGTCAAATTTATTCTACTTAAAACAGTTTGCGTGTATCTAGCCCTCCTGAGATGATGTGACGATTAATTATTCTGTGGTTATATTTTAACATTTGAGGCACATGCACCTTTATTCAAAACACAAAGCTTTAACTTGCAAAACAAGGGAATGGAGTTGAGACACAAGAGACCACCGCAGATGCTGGAATCTTGCGCCAAAAAACAAGGAACATAGAAAAATAGGTGCAGGAGTAGGCCAGTTGACCCTTTGAGCCAGCACTGCCATTTAATATGATCATGGCTGATCATCTAATATCAGTAAACTCAAATCCTCTCGCAATGAAGGCCAACATGCCATTCGCTTTCTTCACTGTCTGTAGTACCTGTATGCTTACTTTCAGTGACTGAAAAGGGGAGTTGCAACGAGACCTGGGTGGGCTTGCTGCACACCCAGGTCTCGTTGCACCTCCCCGTTTCCTAATCTGACACCATTCAGATAATAATCTGCCTTCCTGTTCTTGCCACCAAAGTGTATAACCGCACATTTATCCACATTATACTGCATCTGCCATGCATCTGCACACTCAACCAACCTGTCCAACTCACCCTGCAGTCTCGTAGCATCCTCATCGCAGCTCACACTGCCACTCAGCGTTGTGTCATCCGCAAACTTGGAGATGTCACATTTAATTCCCTCAACTAAATCGTTATATATTGTACATAACTGGGGTCCCAGCACTGAGTCTTGCGGCACCCCACTAGTCACTGCCTGCCATTCTGAAAATGACCCGTTAATTTCTACTCTTTGCTTCCTGTCTGCCAACCAGTTCTCCATCCATGTCAATGCCCTACCCCCAATACCATCTTCTAATCATCGGCTCTGACCTCCCCACCATGGAAGGGATTTATCGGAGTCGCTGCCTGAAAAAGGCAGCAAGCATCATCAGAGACCTACACCATCCTGGCCACACATTCATTTCGCCCCTGCCATCAGGAAGAAGGTACAGGAGCTTGAAAACTAATGTCCAGGTTCAGGAACAGCTTCTTCCCTACAGCCATCAGGCTATTATACACTACAACCTCAAATAAGCTCTGAACTTCAATAGACTATTATTATTATTATTATTATTATTACATTACTATTGTTTGCTTTTTGAGTGTGTATATATATATATATATATATAATATATTATGTGTGTATATATGGATTTGCATATATATATGTGTGTGTATACACACTGCCCTTTTTTTAATCTGGTTTATCATATTGTTTACAGTGTACTATGTTTACATATTCTGTTGCAGCATGTACGAATTTCATTGTTCTATCGGGGATACATGACCATAAAACACTCTTGACTAATCTCTTGTGTGGGAATTTTGCACACTAATCTCTTGTGCGGGAACTCAGCGGGACGGGCAGCATCTGTAGACGGTAATGGTCAGAAGACATTTTTCAGACTGCTGAGTCTGAAGAAGGTTCCTGACTTGAAATATCCCCTATCCACCTCCCTCCACAGATGCTGCCTGATCCACTAAGTTCCTCCAGCATTCTGTTTTTTGCAAAGGAGTTGGAGTTGATTAATTGTAGTTGTAGATCAAACATGGGGTGGGAGATTGCAACCTTCACGTGGTCCGCCCTGTTTCGACGAATGCAATCGACGTGCACAATCAAGTAAGATCAAATAGAACAAGTTGTCCTACAACTTTAGGCTGTGCACGCCATACGCAAGAAGAAGAAGAAGTAGATCAAACATGTTCATTGTTTTGGACAGATTGATCTTTGGGCAAAATTATTGAAACGCTTGATACCCTGAAGAATGGTTTTCATAGTTGGGCCAAGATTGTTTGGTTGGGATAATTGTTTTGAAAAGCAAGAGTACATTGAATTGCTTAAATTGCCAGTTTTGGAATGTGTCCTTAAAATGCTACCTTTTACATTTTAACTATATGTACAGCAGTCCTTGAACCATCGATCAATTGGATTTCAATGTTATAATGAAGTTAAAATCTTAAAGTAATGCAACTATCTCAATTAATACCTGGATTATATATATATTCCCTTCTCTTTCAATGAATACTTTGATTATATGGATTCATGGCCATTATAATTTGATCAAAATAATCAATAACACTGCATTCCAAGTCATGAAACAGCAAGTTGTTTCTCGTATCTTTCCTTGTGCACGATAAACTGAATGCTTTTTCGGATGTTGAGGAACCGATTTAGACTTCTAAGATAGAGCACGGAAACAGGCCCTTCGGCCCACTGAATCTGCGCCAACCAGCGATCACCCAGTTCACTTGCACACCAGGGACAATTTACATAAGCCAATTAACCTACAAACCTGTACGTCTTTGTAGTGTGGGAGGAAACCAGAGCAGCTGGAGAAAACCCACGCAGTCACAGAGAGAGCGTACAAGCTCCGTATGGACAGCTGCCAAGGGCATTATTGAAGCATATTTGCGGCTTATGAAGAGAGGAAAGAAGCAACGAAGAGAGAGTGCCCTTGGGGTGGTAGTGCAGTGGAGACTATAGTGGCTAAAGGAATAGCTAATAATTATGGAGCTCGAGCAGCATAGCAAAATTGGAGAACAATAAACAAGCAGGTTTGGTGAATATTTTTGATGTGGGTCTTTGTAACATATTAACCCGTCGTCCATATTCTGGGGCTGACTGCCCTCTTCATTTATAAGTTCCTTTACTTTGAAAAGAAAAATCATGATCATGCTGGGTTTTTCAGGATAGTTTCCAGCAGCAGGATTGGGAAAACCCCGTGTTTTCAGTTGAGATAAAATAGTTAATTTTCTTGTTAATTGAACACATCTTTGACCTGTCTTGTTTATTTTGCAGAGAAAGAAGATTATGGAGAATGATGAACTTTCGTCAGAGAATGGGATGGCTTGGTGTAGGGTTCTATCTGCTAGCAAGTGCTGCAGCCTTTTATTATGTGTTTGAAATAAATGAAACTTACAACCAACTGGCTTTGGAGCATATACAACGGAAATCGGAGAACCTGGACAGTGGAACCTCTTGGACCCAGATAGTGACTGCACGCCTGTTTTCACTCCCATTCTGGTTGTGGGCTATTCTATTCCTGATTCCATACCTGCAGATCTTCTTATTTCTGTATTCATGTACAAGAGCTAATCCCAAGACAGTCGGCTACTGTATATTCCCGATCTATATGGCCGTTATCTGCAATCGGCATCAAGCTTTTGTCAAAGCCTCCAACCAAATCAACAGATTGAAAATAATTGATACGTGAATAAAACACTGTTTGGGTTACAATAAATTAATCCTAAATCAAGATTCAAGGCCTGGATGCTTAATTTGTAATCTGTAATGAAATCTCCATCTGTTTCCATTTAAAACAATAAATGGAATTTTATTTAGAACTGGACAATCAGACAATTGGGTAAAATGCCTTGGTTAGAATTTTGTTAAATCTGCCAACAAGTTATTGGGAATCACTCCATTTATCCTATTCAACGTAGAAATGTTTCTTTTCAATGGGGATTCTTGGGTATTTTAGCCCAATTTGGTGGTGAGAAACAATGTACCTCATCTTGACATGCATTTAATATATCTTAATTTATAACTGCTATTTTAATCTCTTAACTGCAGTAAATGTTTTTACACCCTAGATTATTATTTGTCAATCATTTATGGATTGTGCTCAAAATGTCTGAATTAAACGGTTTATGAACATAATATTTGACCAGGGTTAAATTGCACATTCTTATGTTATTTAATGAATTTTCAATATGGCCATGCAAATATTAGACCAGTTATAAATGTTGTTAACTGGTTTTAGGTTTCTTTTGAAAAAAGTATCATGACATGTATTCACAATTGTCCACAGGACAACAAAACAAGTCCATATCACATGTTTGGAATTCAAATACTCTTAAGTTAATTAATAGTTGTGCATAATAACAAAAGGTACTTTAGATAAACTGAGAGAAGGTATGTTTTATTTTGCTTAAGTAAATATTTGGAAGGAATCAGATTTTCCGTAAAGCTTCTTCAAGGTACTGAGAGTAACAATTGACCAAGCTCACACTGCCACAGGTACAAGTTATTTAAACAAACTAGTGTGACTCTTAGTTCAATATGAAGATCCTGTAATTCAGGGAAAGTTTCATTGCTGCGTTTTAAAAGGAAAATACCAATGAGTATTTCGGAAATGTGTATTCACACTGGCATCTCGGGGTGGGTGGGTGGATGGGGGGCAATTATAGAAGCAGTAATCATCTTGATCAAAAATATCAATTGAAATGATGGACAAATTAGGACTTTAAAGTTTGCATATATGTGACCAGGCAACAGTGTTACACAAAGTGCAATGAAAGTGAACTCTACTGCTAAGAACATACAGATAGACAGTACACCTTTGTAACACTTTTATACAAAATATAATGCAAATAATTAATTTTTTAAATGAAGGCACTTTAATCTTCAAGCTACAATCAGAGAGTTCTTACATGAGCATGACAATATTATGTCATTATTACTTCCTGGAAATGTCAGTATCTTTTAGGATCAAGTTAGTGCTTAGCATTTCATCTCGCTTCTGAGGCACCTTGATTGCTGAATGGGGTGAAGATATCTGCCACAAATTGTGCACTGTGAATGTATAAAATGAATGGTCAGCAACAAGTTGACGGTTCAGAACATGCTCTATTTCTACAGCAGTAGGATTTGTGTGAGTATACTTTGGGATTGTGTATTAGTTCCTCCTGGTGCCC
The DNA here is from genome assembly GCA_038087875.1 of Malacoraja senta. Classification (NCBI taxonomy): domain Eukaryota; kingdom Metazoa; phylum Chordata; class Chondrichthyes; order Rajiformes; family Rajidae; genus Malacoraja; species Malacoraja senta. The sequence continues at coordinate 14,800,644 of CM075978.1, read as the reverse complement.
AGCAAGAGAAGTTAAGAACTAAATGTTGTTGTAGCATTTGTTACATCGCATCAAATACTGTTGTAAACAGTCTGCCGTGAAACCAATTCATAGTGTTGGAAATACCTTAACGTTTCTATAATGTCGCCACGTATTGTGTGAATAAATTATTTTGATAGAAAATTACCATGACAAAATTGATAATAAATTTACTGCATATAAAGCATATGTGAGATTTAGGGGGGTTTTGAGATGGTTCCTGTTTTCCTCCATCCAACCTCCTCCTGGTGTCTGAATTTGTTCATTCATCCTTTAATTTGGAAAGTAAATGCTGGATCATGCAGATGACATTGTTTGTTCACCCATGTGGCCAGGTGCAAAATTTATAGCCAGGTTTATAGTGGTCTGCCATCAACTGTAATATGGTGCCAATAAGACAGATGTGATAGTTTGTCAATTCGAAAGAAAAAGAAAGCTATTTAGGCTTTCAGTACTATGTGACTGAATTTAAAGTCTAGCCATTGAGCATAATGCATTTGCCTTTTAATTGTATCGTAACTTGTGTAAGAGAAATGGTGCTGGATTTGCTACTGTGTCTAAATTTCTAAACTATCTGCTAATAAAGCCCTGTCTGGTATTGAGTATTTTTTGATATTAAACTGGTTTAGAATATCCAATGTTACATGAAGAAATCCTAATTTCTTGTTGATTTCAACAACTGGATGAAAAAAATCTGCAGGGTTATGTTTTCCCCTGCAATAGTTAAACAATCAAATTAATTTGTTTTGCTTTTCAATGAGTTAATTGGAAAACCTGTGATTAAATTTGATTAATTTAAAATTGTTATTGGTATTTATTCCATAATTGTTGTATGCATACTGAGTATTAGGAGGAAGTACAGAAGAGATTTACCAGGCTGTTGCCTGAATTAGAGGGTAATAGTCGGCATTGGGAGTATTGTGTGCAGTTCAAGTTGCCCCATTGCAGGACGGATGTAGATGCTGAAGCGGTTTATTTGGTAACAATGGAGAGGTTTACTTATGCTGCTTGGATTAATTACAAGGGGAGGTTGAACAAACTTGGATTGTTTTCTTTGCAGTATCAAAGGCTGAGGAAAGACCTGATTGAAGTTTATAAAAATAAGAGTCACAGATAGGGTAGACAGCCAGAACTTTCTTCCCCAGGGTGGAAATGTCAAACACTAGAGGGCATGGCCTTAAGTGCAGAGGAAGAAAGTTTAAAGGGGATGTGTGCGGCAAGATTTTTTATACAGAGGGGGGTTGGGTGCCTGGAATGCATTCGGGGGGGGGGGGGGGGGGGAGCAGACAAGATAGTGGGGTTTAAGTGACTGGATAAGACACCTGAATTATGGGGAATGAAGGAATATGGAGCACATGAAGGGATCAGTTTAAGTAGGCATCATGTTTGGTGCAGATATCACAGGCTTGCTCCTGTGGTGTACTATGAATATATGAATCTGCATTAGTTCTAACACAGATAGACACAAAATGTCAGAAGAAGGGTCTCGACCTGAAGCATCACCTATTCTTTTTCTCCAGAGATGCTGCCTGACCCACTGAGTTACTCCAGCATTTTTGTGTCTACGGTGTAAACCAGCATCTGCAGTTCCTTTCGACACGTTTAGTTCTACCAGGGAATCCACAAACTGGTGATAATGGGGATGATCAGCCATGATCACATTGAATGGCGGTGCTGGCTCGAAGGGCCAAATGCCTACTCCTGCACCTATTGTCTATAAACACAGCACGTAAGCATCAGCACAAACTGCATCAAGATTTTGAGGAAAATAGATTTTTGAGAAACAAGATTTCTGAACATGCAATAGAAACACTTAATTTTATGGTTACATGCATAGTAAGAGCCATAAATAACTGGTAGACATTTTTTTACCTTTTTAGAAAAATATCAATAATGTGCACAATAAAATGCTATGCGTTTTAAACAATATATCTGTTCACTACTTTAGTTAATTGAGTTTTGATTTAAGATGAGCAGATGCAAAGAGGTCTAATTGCTGCCAAGCCACAAAGCCAGGCATATTTGTCTTCTTACGAATGAAACATAAACCAAAGGAATAGTTAGATCTCAAGCCGGGTGTTGAGCAGCCAGGTTATTGTCTCTGCGTCAATGTCTGCCAGGCCCTGAGCTCCAATTGGTGGGTGGTAGAGCGGGCACCCAGAGATGACATGGTTGATTGTCATATTTGTGTGTGCACACCATTGTAAAACTTAAATAGTTTAAGGAAACTCAGCCACAGGAACTAATAAAACTTGTGATTTGGGAATTTGGTCTTTTAAATTACTTTTTCTTGGGATTAAAAAAAGCAGTCAACCCTTTCCTCAATAACAACATTTTCTAATTTCCCTTTGGCATAATTCCCAATTTTTACCTTTTTACGTCAGCTAGAATCACAGCTGTGGAATTGTTTAGGCATAAAATCTATTTTAAATAGTCAAGAGTTGTCTTTTATGTTGCGGCTGGGTGCCTAATTTCCGGTTAGAATCTCACAAGCTATAAACAGCTTACGAGAAATGTACTTACTGCTGCAAAGAGTTGGGCCATTTTTCTTCTAAATTTTGAGAAATACACAGAAAATGTAAACATCATAGAGTTCCCATTAACTGCCTGTTTGTTAACATGGACAAGAAAGATTTAGAGTGACATGGACCAAACACATCCAAATGTGACCAACTCAAGATAAGTACCTTGGCTGGCATGGAAACATTAGGTGAATGGATCTGTTTCTGTGCTGTCGAACTCAATGACTCTAAGTCAGCATTCCTGTAAACATTTCATTTGAACATAAAAACCCTGCATATTCTGGAAACCTTAAAAAATGAAAATGCTGAAAACATTCACACTCAGGCAGCATCTAAGGAAAAAGAAACAAACTTCAGGTTTAGGGTCAGAGACGACCATTTCTGGCAAAGTGTGTCTGACTTAAAACCTTATTTCTGTTTCTCTTTCCGCAGATGCTGCTTGACCCATGTGAATGATTTCAGCATTTTCTGTTTTTACATCTATTTTGGACACAATTTCCACATTGGAAAAAGTCCTTTGTTTGTTCTTATTAAAGTCTTCAACAATGCACTCTGAATCTTTCCCTTCACTCTACCTATTCTACTCTAATTTGGCTTGATTGTATTTATGTACAGTATTATCTGAATTAATTGGATAGAATGCAAAATAGAACTTATCACTGTACCCAAGTAAACTTAACAATAATAAACCCTAATCCTAACCCTTAAACCTTCACAACCATCACCACCAGATAAAATAAAAGCAAACACATTAGATAATTTATTTAATTTCTGACTTAAACAGTAAAAAAAGTTAAATCATGTTTTTAGCAGATTAAATTAAAAAAATCCTTTAGGTTGTAGGAGTTGTCGAGTAGCCTTGTAAATGCATGAATATGGCGATAGTCTTAAAAAGGCAGTATTTTGCACAATAGTCCTGCACAGTGTCAGGATTGTATCCTGGTCCGTTTTGTTGGAGGTGTATCGCCATCAACTTGATCAGCTGGTTTGTCTTCACTGTCTTCTTCATCGTCATCTTGTTCTTCTTGATCTGATTTAGGAAAAGTATTTAGTTTAAGACAAGACAGTATTCATCATTGCATTCCAAAATACGAGAACATTTTCACTGCAGAAAAATAACAACAAACCACTGCAGGTGCTGGAATATTTTTAATTACAAAAAAGTCAGAACCAACAGGAAAGCTTGTTCAAGTCCGTGACCCAACTCACGGAACTACCTGAATTTTTAACATATTGTGTAAAAATATTATATAAATCATACTTGAAACTCGTCAAGACCAAAACCTGCACATTTTTTAAAAATATGAGGAAGAACTTCCAATTTTCCGAGTAGTAATTGCCCAATCAATGCACGTTTGACATTGAGGTCGGACGCAAATTGACCAATCCCGCGCTTTATTTTATGGTCGCTAGACAGCGAGAATCCTTGGATCATGGCTGCATCCTAATTACATCAAAACAAATAACAAGGTTTCCAAGGAATAAAGGTAATGCTAACCTTGCTGATAATTTTGTTTTTCAATTGATTTATCTTTATAAAGTTATGATGTGAACTGTTAAATATAAATCATAAATAACAAATGAGAGCTAGGGTTAGGATTAGGGTCAGTCGGGTATTCAGTCGGTCAGTTGGGCTTGTCGGTAGGCCGATGGATACTGTGGAGGATCGGTCGGGCCGTCGGCAGGTGGTGAGAGTAGGGCCGGGCCGCCGTAGGGTGGTGAGATTTGGGCTGGGCCACCAGTGGGTGGTGAGAGTGGTCGGGCCGCCGGTGGGTGGTGAGAGTGGTCGGATGACCGGTGGGTGCTACGAGTGGTCGGTCGGAAGGCCGGTGGGTGCTGCGAATGGTTGGATGACTGGTGGGTGCTACGAGTGGTCGGTCGGACGGCCGGTGGGTGCTGCGAGTGGTTGGATGACCGGTGGGTGCTGCAAATGGTCAGATGGCCAGTGGATGCTGCAAATGGTCGGTCGGGCTGTTGGTAGGCTGGTGTTGCAGCAAGCGGGCGGACTGACTGAGCCGGCGCTATGGGGATGCTGAAGGCGGCCCGGGTGGCGTGCAGGGTAGTGCTGCTCCCCACCATCATCACCGTCATGAAGCAGAAGGGCATGCTGGCCGAGGTGGACACATGTACGGAGCCTGCAGCTGGTCCCAAAGTGGCTCCAGCCCCAGCCGTGGGCAGCTCTGGAAGGGAGGCGAGTTAAGGTTAGGGTTAGGCATTTTCCTGTCAGTGGAAGATGCCTTAGCCTTCCCCCAGCCTGGCACTGCCCCAGTCCCACTATGGCCATGACCCCCACTCTGCACACTGGCAGTCAGTGGGGTTCAGTAAACGGGGAACCCGGAAGAACTGCCCTCACCCATTAATTAGGCTGGTTCGGGAGCTGGACCTCTGCGGCAGTCTCATTCAAAATATCCACTCACAATTATATTCATCATATTATTTTAATATAATATAATTATACATAATTATATACCATTAGTCATATTCACAAGTCATATGGGTTCACATGGTGTAATATGGGCATTAGACACTAGATGGCGCTTACTTTTTCGATCTCATTTTCTAATTAGTTGAATTAATGTGCAACTTTTGGAACTGACGAGTTATGACTTCCTTCTCAATTATATCTATATAATTAAAAGTCTCATCTTGACCACTTCCTGTCTGCGCTGTATATTAATGTTAGAAAAAACGCTACCCTGTATCGCTGTGATTTTTGGCCATCTTACTCACAAGTTCTCCGCTGAGCCAGCCCCGAGGATTTTTCCCATCGATGAAAAATAAAGAAATGAGTGTTTTAAAAAACCTTGAGATCAGCTGATTGGTCCTCTCGCCTGTCAATCACCGTGATAAAGGCAACACCCCTTCCGGGGGCAGGACTATAAAACCCCAGATGCCTGGACGCGAGTCAGTCACTCTGCAAGATCGCGAGGGAGAGGCCACGACTGTCATTCTAAGTTGTGAATCAACTGAACTGTGAGTCTGCAATGTACTTGCAATACATGATTTGTTAGCCCTTAATGACAATGCCATGAGTTGTTTGGCCTGCTGCCCTGCCTGTGCTTGAAAGTTGAATGCTTAACTGGAAATGAAATGAAATGACAAAGCCATGAGATGTTTGGCCTGCTGCCCTGCCTGTGCTTGAAACTGCAATGCTTTATTAGGTCCGACTGTGTTTGGAAGGAATAAATGCTTTATTAGGTCCGACTGTGTTTGGAAGGAATAAATGCTTTATTAGGTCCGACTGTGTTTGGAAGGAATAAATGCTTTATTAAGTCCGACTGTGTTTGGAAGGAATAAATGCTTTATTAGGTCCGACTGTGTTTAGTCCAAAAGTCCCGCTCATTTCATGACTTCTGCTTAGTGGACAGGTCGCGCTGATTGCGTAATTTTCGGTGAGTGCAGAGTCGCGCTGATTTCAGAAGTCCCGCTGACTGCGGAAGCCCCACAGTGGAGAGGCCACGCTCAGCCGTGTGAGTAGATTCAAGAAGGTTTACTGTCATATATGGTGTGTGTGTGTGTGTGTGTGTGTGTGTGTGTGTGCGCGTGTGTGTGTGTGGGAGTGTGTGTGTGTGTGTGAGTGTAACATAGAAACATAGAAAATAGGTGCAGGAGTAGGCCATTCGGCCCTTCGAGCCTGCACCGCCATTTGATATGATCATGGCTGATCATCCAACTCAGTATCCCATCCCTGCCTTCTCTCCATACCCCCTGATCCCTTTAGCCACAAGGGCCACATCTAACTCCCTCTTAAATATAGCCAATGAACTGGCCTCAACTACCTTCTGTGGCAGAGAATTCCAGATTCACCACTCTCTGTGTAAAAAATGATTTCCTCATCTCGGTCCTAAAAGTCTTCCCTCTTATCCTTAAACTGTGACACCTAGTTCTGGACTTCCCCAACATCGGGAATAATCTTCCTGCATCTAGCCTGTCCAACCCCTTAAGAATTGTGTAAGTTTCTATAAGATCCCCCTCAGTCTTCTGAATTCCAACGTGTACAAGCCGAGTCTATCCAGTCTTACCTCATATGAAAGTCCTGCCATCCCAGGAATCAGTCTGGTGAACCTTCTCTGTACTCTCTCTATGGCAAGAATGTCTTTCCTCAGATTAGGAGACCAAAACTGTACGCAATACTCCAGGTGTGGTCTCACCAAGACCCTGTACAACTGCAGTAGAACCTCCCTGCACTTATACTCAAATCCTTTTGCTATGAATGCTAACATACCATTTGCTTTCTTCACTGCCTGCTGCACCTGCATTCCTACTTTCAATGACTGGTGCACCATGACACCCAGGTCTCGTTGCATCTCCCCTTTTCCTAATCGGCCACCATTCAGATAATAGTCTACTTTCCTGTTTTTGCCACCAAAGTGGATAACCTCACATTTATCCACATTATACTGCATCTGCCATGCCTTTGCCCACTCACCCAACCTATCCAAGTCACCTTGCAGCCTCCTAGCATCCTCCTCACAGCTAACACTGCCCCCCAGCTTCGTGTCATCCGCAAACTTGGAGATGTTGCATTCAATTCCCTCATCCAGTTCATTAATATATATTGTAAATAGCTGGGGTCCCAGCACTGAGCCCTTGCGGTACCCCACTAGTCACTGCCTGCCATTGTGAAAAGGACCCGTTTACTCCTACTCTTTGCTTCCTGTCTGCCAGCCAGTTCTCTATCCACATCAATACTGAACCCCCAATACCATGTGCTTTAAGTTTGTATGCTAATCTCTTATGTGGGACCTTGTCGAAAGCCTTCTGAAAGTCCAGATATAACACATCCACTGGTTCTCCCTTATTCACTCTACTAGTTACATCCTCGAAAAATTCTATAAGATTCGTCAGACATGATTTTACCTTTCATAAATCCATGCTGACTTTGTCCAATGAACTCACCACTTTCCAAATGTGCTGCTATCCCATCTTTAATAACTGACTCCAGAATTTTGAGTGTGTGTATGTGTGTGTGAGTGTATGTAAGTGTATGTGTGTGTGTGAGTGTATGTGTGTGTGTGTGTGTGTGAGTGTGTGTGTGTGTGTGTGTGTGTGTGTGTGTGAGTGTGTGAGTGTGTGTGTGCGCGGGTGTGTATTGGAATTGGTGGAGAGGTGGAATATTGCATTGGGGGACCAGCTACCTTCTGGTCCCCCAATGCAACGGGTCCCACTTAGTCTAGTTTTATCTAAACCTGTGCAAAATTTCATGTAGTTCTGAGACATGGGTCACGAAGGTTAAATTCTAGACACATTTTTGATGCTCGGCCCACAGCCTAGTGGATCTGTTGGGATCCGGGGCGAGAGAAATAAGTTTTAGTACTGGAAATGGAGTGAAAAAAAATCATAGTTAAAGAGGTGAAAGCCATGAAGCCTTTCATTGTCCTGATACATCCCACAGGACTTGTTGCAGCAGTAACACCAAGCTGTAACACTTGTTCCACCAAGTCCAGCCACTGTTGCAATGAAAAAACACATAAGATCCAGTATGCGCACATGGTCCAGAAAATAGCATCGAGATAACTACTAGATTAAAAAAAACAAAGATTGATATTCATACGTATAAACATTAACCAGAAAACCCTCCTGCTCTTCCAAAGACAGCATCTTAAACAGTGACGCAATGCCTCATGACTGTACTGAGAACTTCTGCCCGGGTGTTATACTCCACTGTCCGTCATAGATGTTGAATTCAAAGCTTTTTTGTTGTTGAAGCCGAGAATGAATCCTACCCAGTCAAGCAAGCAGCATAAAACAATAAGGCAAGTGTGGAAAAGAAAAAAAGGCCATAGACAGACGAGATGCAATGTGGAGCTGTAACATCAGATGCAGAGTTGGGTGGGGGTTGGAGGACCAGCATCGACTCCATTTTACTTCTCACTGATAAATGGCAATCTGTTTCCCTTCAATATAGATGCCACAGCTAATGGACAACACCATTATTCACATATTGTTGATTTAGTTTAATGCAGATAGTGTGAAAACAGGCCCGTTGGTCCATCGGGTCAACGTCATCCCCAAACACTAACACTAATCTACACACCAAGGCCAATTTACAATGGAGTATAGGAGGGAATCGGCATACCTGAGAAAACCCACACGGTCACAGGAGAATGTACAAACTCCGTACAGACAGCGTCCATAGTCAGGATTGAACCTGGGTCTCTGGCGCTGCAAGGCATCAACTCTATCTGCTGCATCACCATATTTCTAGATACATTTTCTTAATTAACAAAGATAGTCATCTCTATCTTAAATTATTACCTCCACTGTTTAACAAACCATCTCCATTTGCATTAGGGCATTCACTGCCACTGGTCCAGGGGAAAACCCTCCGATAAATCCCAAACTGTATTAAACATTAGACGGCACCTACACTTAGTAAACACTGCATGGAATCTTACATGAAGCACACGATCAAACAGCCAAGAACTTTATTCTAAATAATAACAAGGGGAGTTGATTTTCTCACCCCTGTTACTATATTACACTGAGTTCCAGGACACTATTGACTTGTTCATCAACATAACCAAGAATAAATGACTTTTACATGCAATATCCCCAAGACCAAGGTCCTCTACACAACCGTCCACACTGGCTTACAACAATAAATATTCACAGCGAAACTCTGGAAAACATGGCCCACTCTTCAAATTTCAAGTCACCTCTCACAAGGCAGGTATTGGTGAATTTCATCATCATCACTACCTTCAGCACATCAGCAAAATTTGGGTGGATTGAGGACGAGCGTATTATAGGTTTAGGTTTTGAATTGTCACGTATACTGAGGTACAGTGAAAAGCTCTGTTTTGCATGCTATCCAATTAGAGATATTACGATACATCAATACAATCAAGTCAAACTCAATTACAATAGGGAAAGCACAGGGGAAGATGCCGAGTGTAGTAAAAGTTCTCAGCATTGTGGTGCACCAGCTCCATAATCAATGTCCGCAAAGTGAATTGGACAGTACCCTAGCTAGTGGAAGTCTGAAAACAGACGGGAAGAAGCTGGTGGTGCCAAACTTTCTGTCTTCTGTATTTTCTGCCCAATGGGAGAAGGGAGAAAAAGGAATGACTGGGAAGCAGTGACATTTTGGGGGGAATAATTCCAGGCCAATAAAGAGGAAAAGTAGCAGGAAAAACATCACCTCTTTAATAAATGTAGGCTGGTCAGCTGAAACATTTCCTGCATTTTCTGTTTTCATTTCTAATTTCCAGCATTTTTGATTATTTCTATTGTACTGCAACATAAATATGTTATCCATTTCACAGCTCTTCAAGGATGACCTTCAAGATTTCTAAATAAAATAATGCCTTGAAAATAGAAAACAAAACAACCTTCAACCCTCTGTTACAAAATGAAGAAAGGTTTCTATCCTGAGCGAATATCTTGAAATTCCCTTCAGAGAAAGCTGACGGGAGATTTTCACAGGACATGGCATCAGAGGTTGAAACAGAGGGAATAGAAAATGACTATTTTCCCATGCAGTAATTGGGGGAACAGGGGGAGGTAAAATTTAAGGTACAACTAAAAGAGTTTAGGAATTTTCTTGCACTCAAAATGTGTTGGTAGTTCTGATCTTACTGGCTGAAAGGATGGAGAAGGCAGAAAGCGCTCTACGAGATTAAACGGCAACAATTGTAAACTTGGGATAGACACAAAATGGTAGAGCAATTCAGCAGGTCCGGCAACATCTCTGGAGAAAAGGAATAAATTATGCTTCGAGTCAAAAACCTTCTCAATTGTAAACTGGGATTCGTCTGTACAGACCTTTTTTGCATAACATTTGCATGATATTTTACATGACTAGAGGTTAATAAATGATAGTGTAACATTATCGGCTCCGGAGTTACTAGATTAATATTTTACACATCGCTTCCACCAAAATCTAAATTAAAATTTCCAATAGCAATGCAAATCCAACCGACTCTGATCACATAACTAATCAGCTATTTTGAAAGTATGCTTAGATAGCAGATTCTATCGCACTTTGTTAGAACCTGACTGAGCTGCCTGCCTACTATTACCCCCCTCCACCTTGGTGACTGTAAGAGAGATTTGCACTGACGATTAAAATGCGTAACATCTGTACCGTATTTCTAAAAAAAAGTACTGTTTCATAAAATTGCAAGGCGTGCAAGTTCCATAAAAAATTATCTTTTGCTGTCCATTTAATTAATGCGCAATTCTTATTCAAGACCACTTTAACAAAAGAGAACAGGTCAAATTTGATTTAAACTACATTGGGGTGATATTTCGACATGATGGCAGAGATTCTTTTAATCAGAAGGAGTAAGCAGAAACAGGGATAGAGGGGTGAAGAGATCAAATTACTCCAAGTTTGATTTTTTGCCTTTGAAAAGGCTACAGGGTACAAAGACAGAATCCAGAAAGCAATGATGTGAGGCAACTTGGGATAAAGAGAATGTAACTTCACACCAAGAAGTAGGAATTGGATAGTGTTGTACAAAAGCAGAAGAGGGTACCGATAACAGAGGACTGGATGGGGGGGAGGGGGTTGGGGGGGGAGGGGGTTGGGGGGGGGGGAGAGGGGTTTGACAAGTACAACAGTTATCCTGATCAATTATTTTGACTGGTTAATGTAAAATTCAAGATTACGGAGAGTCGGTTTGTCAAGGAGGACTCTCTCTAACTTCTACAGGTGCACGGTAGAGAGCAGGCTGACTGGTTGCATCGTGGCTTGGTTCGGAAACTTCAGCGCCCTGGAGAGGAAAAGACTACAAAAAGTAGTAAACACTGCCCAGTGCATCATCGGCTCTGACCTCCCTCCCGTACATTGAGGGGATCTATCACAGTCGCTGCCTCAAAAAGGCTGGCAGTATCATCAAGGACCCACACCATCCTGGCCACATACTCATCTCCCCGCAACCTTCAGGTAGAAGGTACAAGAGCCTGAAGACTGCAATGATCAGGTGCAGGAATAGCTACTTCCCCACAGCCATCAGGCTATTAAACTCGGCTCGGACAAAACTATGAACATTAATAGCCCATAATCTGTTTATTTGCACTTTATCAGTTTATTTATTCATGTGTGTATATATTTATACAATGGTATATGGACACACTGATCTGTTCTGTATTCGTGCCTACTATGTTCTGGTGTGCTAAAGCAAAGCAAGAATTTCATTGTCCAATCAGGGACACATCACAATAAACTCTCTTGAACTCTTGAACTCGATCTTGAGGACAGCATCAAAACGCTTTAAAAGCATTTATCACAACATCTAAAGTTAGTTTATACACTGAACTTGCTGGAGATATTCAGCACATCAGGCAATATCTGTTCATGCTGGGGTATTTCCAGCATTTTCTCTTTTTACTTTGGATTTGCAGTATTCACAGTAATTTGCTTTTGTAAATAGATTGCTTAACAGATATTATCACAGGCACTGCTGAGTTGCTGTGCCTCCATTCAAGAAGGGCTGCAAGAAAAATCCTGGGAACCAGTGGCTGTTGGGCTACACCAGTGAGCAGTGATAGGCAAGTAATTGGAGAGGATTCTGAGGGACAAGATGTTTATGGATATTTGGATAGACAGGGGTTAATAAGGGATAGTCGGTGTGGTTTTGTACGTGGGAGATCATGTCTAAGAAATCTGATTGAGTTTTTTTTTAAAGAAGTAACCAAAAGGAATGATGAGGGCAAGATCGTAAATGTTGTCCAAACAGACTTCAACAAGACATTTGAGAAGGTTCCACATGGCAGGCTGCTCTGGAAGATTAGATTGCATGTGATCCAAGGAGTGACAGCTGAATGGATAGAGAATTGGCTTCATGGAATGAAACAGAGGGTGATGGTGGAAGGTAGACAAAAATGGTGGAGAAACTCAGCGGGTGAGGCAGCATCTATGGAGCGAAGGAAATAGGCAACATTTCGGGTCGAGACCCTTCTTCAGATGGTGGAAGGTATTTTTTCAGACTGGATGCCTGTGATTAGTGGAGTGCCTCAAGGATCAGATGTTGTGTTACTGTTGTACACGTCATTGGCGAAACCACATTTGGAGTATTATGTTCAGTTTTGGTCACACAACTATAATTCCTCCTTCAATTGTGATTGCGTTTGGTCTATTCCCCTTTCCACCAATTCACTTCATGAGAACAACTTAAAAAAAACACAATACACATTCTCAATTCTGAACTTTAACAAAAAGGACAACTATTTGGTTTGAATTTTTAGAAGATAGATTATAGTTGGGGTGAAGTTGGAGGGATCTATACTAGAGATCATGACAACTGGGAGGTTCGAACGGGAAGAAATGAAACAAGAAACAGAGTGTTTAAGAAGGAACTGCAGATGCTGGAAAATCAAAGATAGACAAAAATGCTGGTGAAACTCAGCGGGTGAGGCAGCATCTATGGAACGAAGGAAATAGGCAACGTTTCGGGCCGAAACCCTTCTTCAGACTGATGTGAGGGTGGTGGGGGCGGGAAGAAGAAAGGAAGAGGAGGAGCCGGAGGGCTAGAGGGAGAGCTGAGAAGGAGAGGAGACAGTAAGGATTACCTGAAATTAGAGAAGTCAATGTTCATAACGCTGGGGTACAAACTGCCCAAGTGAAATACGAGGTGCTGCTCCTCCAAATTCCAGTGGTCCTCACTCTAACCATGGAGGAGGCCCAGGACAGAAAGGTCGGATTCGGGATGGGAGGGGCAGTTGAAGTGCTGAGCCACCGGAAGATCAGGTTAGTTATTGCGAACTGAGCGGACTCGGCGAAGCGATCGCCAAGCCTACACTTGGTCTGACCGATGTAGATCAGCTGACATCAAGAGCAGCGAATGCAATAGATGAGGTTGGAGGAGGTGCAGGTGAACCTCTGTCGCACCTGGAAAGACTGCTTGGGTCCTTGAATGGAGTCAAGGGGGGAGGTAAAGCGACAAGTGTAGCATTTCCTGTGGTTGCAAGGGAAAGTGCCCAGAGAGGGGGTGGTTCGGGTGGGAAGGGACCAGGGAGTTACGGAGGGAGCGGTCTCTGCGGAAAGCGGACAGGGGAGGAGATGGGAAGATGTGGCAAGTGGTGGGGTCACGTTGGAGATGGTGAAAATGATGGAGGATTATCTGTTGTACGTGACGGTTGGTAGAGTGGAAGGTGAGGACTAGTGGGACTCTGCCCTTGTTAACAGTGGGGGGGGGGGTGGGGAGAGAGAGCAGTGTCATGTGGTGTCGAAGAAACCCTGGTGAGAGCCTCATCTATGGTAGAAGAGGGGAACCCCCGTTCCTTGAAGAATGAGAACATCTCCAATGCCCTGGTGTGGAACACCTCATCCTGGGAGCAGATGTGGCGTAGGCAGAGGAATTGGGAGTAGGGGGATGGAGTCCTTACAGGAAGCAGAGTGGGAAGAAGTGAAGTCCAGATAGCCATGGGAGTCAGTGGGTTTATAGTGGATGTCAGTCAGAAGTCTATCACCTACGATGGAGATAGTGAGGTCCAGAAATGGTAGGGAAATGTCCAGGTGTATTTGAGCGCCGGATGGAAGTTAGTGGTGAAATGGTGAAGTCAGTGAGTTGTGTGTGGATGCAGGAGCACCAATCCAGTCGTGAAATTGAGGGGATGAGGGCCTAGAGAACGGAATTCCTGGAGATGACGGAGACAAACAGAGTGTTTGCCTGGTCTTAGTTGATAGAACTTTTGACCCATGGTCAAAAGCTTGTGCCGTTAGTCAGTATCTACTTTGTTACTACAATGCAATAATAAAGAAGTTTACCCAGAGGCATTAAATATGGCCATGAGAAGCTCAAACTTATTTCTGAAGAAAACACAGCGTGTTATCCTGAAATCCTGCTCACAATTTATCATTCAAACCAATTTCAACAGGAGCTTGCCTGGAATATTTTTCTATGGTGAAAAATATTCACCCACATTACAAGCGTTTCAGTTTATAAACACATCACAGGGGGTTTGGTAAGTATTGTAATGAGAACAAAATAAATTGGAAGACTAAGCATTATAGAAATTATTACCCTTTTTTTTTTTTTAGAAACATAGAAACATAGAAATTAGGTGCAGGAGTAGGCCATTCGGCCCTTCGAGCCTGCACCGCCATTCAATATGATCATGGCTGATCATCCAACTCAGTATCCCGTACCTGCCTTCTCTCCATACCCTCTGATCCCTTTAGCCACAAGGGCCACATCTAACTCCCTCTTAAATATAGCCAATGAACTGGCCTCGACTACCCTCTGTGGCAGAGAGTTCCAGAGATTCACCACTCTCTGTGTGAAAAAAGTTCTTCTCATCTCGGTTTTAAAGGATTTCCCCCTTATCCTTAAGCTGTGACCCCTTGTCCTGGACTTCCCCAACATCGGGAGCAATCTTCCTGCATCTAGCCTGTCCAACCCCTTAAGAATTTTGTAAGTTTCTATAAGATCCCCTCTCAATCTCCTAAATTCTAGAGAGTATAAACCAAGTCTATCCAGTCTTTCTTCATAAGACAGTCCTGACATCCCAGGAATCAGTCTGGTGAACCTTCTCTGCACTCCCTCTATGGCAATAATGTCCTTCCTCAGATTTGGAGACCAAAACTGTACGCAATACTCCAGGTGTGGTCTCACCAAGACCCTGTACAACTGCAGTAGAACCTCCCTGCTCCTATACTCAAATCCTTTTGCTATGAAAGCTAACATACCATTCGCTTTCTTCACTGCCTGCTGCACCTGCATGCCTACTTTCAATGACTGGTGTACCATGACACCCAGGTCTCGCTGCATCTCCCCTTTCCTGGTCGGCCAGGGAAGAATACAAGGATGATGGAAAGGGAACCGAAGCAATATAGGGACGCAGAATGAGAGGAGGGTTTAAAGGGATATGGGTCAAACGCAGACAGGCGGGTCTAATGTAGATGGCACATGTTGGCCGAAGGGCCTGTTTCTATACTGTGTGAATCTATGACATTTTACGAGAGAAGAGGTACTGAATAGTAAGCAATGTGTTCAATACTTAAACGGGTAAAAACAAACCGTAGTGCTGATGTCTTTACCCTAATCTGAGCATTCGCAAACATAATCTACTGATCATATAACCAACAACCGGATACATAGATACAGTGATCTGTAGTCACCCCCAACCCACCGGAGCCAGAGGCCGCTCTCTCCGCGTCCAGTTGCTGCTTCTGTTTTTCCTGCAGGACCATTTCGTTTAAGGCGCCACCCAGCTGTTCTTGGAGGTGGCGAACGCCGCCGAGAATCCCTCGTATGGTGCAGCGGGCCCGGGAGGAGAAACGGCGGCACTCACCGCTCCGGTCCGTCAGTTCCCCCCATACTTCGCACTCCGCCATCCCAATCCCAGCCACAACTTTGCACCCCCCTTGCTCCCTATCACCTCCGCACTTTGACCCAGGCGCCTCTTAAAACCGCAGCCCGGTTTAAATTCACGTAACAATTAAAAACACAGGCCTGGCCAAAAGTTGAATGTTGCACTCAACGCAAGGCTTTGCACCATACAGTTAGTTTGGAAAAAGTGGTGGGGAGTGGGGGAGGGGAATTACAGCATTAAATAGTCCCCAACCCGGAAGTCTTTACATAGTTTGAGATGGCGGCAAACGAAGAGAAGCAGAAGCGGCCGCTGGCGGAGGATCCCATCGTGTCCTTAGCCGAGGTTCTGGAAGAGAACGAATTGCTGGAGAATGAAGCCTGCGCGGTTCTGGGTGGCAGCGACTCCGATAAATGCTCTTACTCGGAGGCGAGTCAGTGTGTCTATACGTGTAGGAAGGAACTGGCAAATGCTGGTTTACACCGAAGACAGACACAAAATGCTGGAGTAACGTAGCGGGTCCAGTGTGTCTATCTTCGTGTGTCTATATGGTCCTGTTTATATATTGCGTGGTTTTAAAAGCAATCGGGTCCAGCGGCGGGGATGAAACGGGCTCGGTCCAACCTTGTAGCGATTAATTGTGCATCGGCATGTATTCTCGAAAAAAAAACCTGGAGCGGTTCAATTGCATGCATTAATTTCATGCTGGCCAAACGTTTCAATGCGATATATTCGTTATAATAATAAACAAAGAAAGGCGCGTACAACCGAAGCAGCTGACGGTGGATTGCCATGGCTTCTGGTTGGGGGTGAAATGTTTATCTATGGGCGGAGGGGTGAGATTGTTTTGCATGTAAGCCGCAAGGTTTTATTTATTTGCAGGCGGTGTGTTGTCCGCTGGGGATGGGGTTCCTCTCCCCGGCCGCTTTCCCGCGACGCTCTGGCGCCATTTTTACGTAATGTGTTGCAGCTGCTGCGATTGGCCGGCGAACTGTC
Organism: Malacoraja senta; assembly: GCA_038087875.1. Classification (NCBI taxonomy): domain Eukaryota; kingdom Metazoa; phylum Chordata; class Chondrichthyes; order Rajiformes; family Rajidae; genus Malacoraja; species Malacoraja senta. The sequence goes on along the minus strand of CM075978.1, from coordinate 14,783,848 downwards.
GTGTGGTTCTGTTTGCGGAACGTTGATACCAAAGATCCTCTAGTATCTTTGGTTGATACATGGCGCTGATGCATGGCTCCTACAGCAACACAGGCAGGGAGAGAGAGAGGGAGAGACAGAGAGAGACAGGCAGGGGTACAGAGAGAGATAGAGAGAGAGATAGAGAGAGAGATAGAGAGAGACAACAACACTGGCAGGGGGAGAGAGACAGCAACACAGGCAGGGGGAGAGAGAGGGAGAGACAGAGACAGAGACAGAGAGAGACAGGCAGGGGTACAGAGAGAGATAGAGAGAGACAACAACACTGGCAGGGGGAGAGAGACAGCAACACAGGCAGGGGTACAGAGAGAGATAGAGAGGGACAACAACACTGGCAGGGGGAGAGAGAGACAGCAACACAGGCAGGAAGGGGGAGAGAGAGAGAGAGAGAGGCAGCAACACTTGCAGGGGTAGAGAAAGATACAACAATGGCAGGGGTAGAGAGAGAGAGAAACATTGGCAGGAGAGAGAGAGCAACATTGGCAGGGGAGAGAGAGAGAGGCAGCAACATTGGCAGGGGAGAGAGAGAGGCAGCAACAGTGGCAGGGGAGAGATGCAGCAACAGTTGGATGATCAGCCATGATCATATTGAATGGCGGTGCAGGCTCGAAGGGCCGAATGGCCTACTCCTGCACCTATTTTCTATGTTTCTAACACTGGCAGGGGAGAGAGAGAGCGCAACACTGGCAGGGGTACAGAGAGAGCAGCACTGGCAAGGGTAGAGAGATAGAGAGGCAGCAACACTGGCAGGGGTATAGAGAGAGAGAGACAGCAGCACTGGCAGGGGTAAAGAGACAGTGCGAGAGAGAGAGAGTGGCTGCCACACAGGCAGGGGGAGAGAGGGAGGCAGCCACACATGCAGGGGTAGAGAGAGAGAGAGAACAGGGTTAGCGGCAGTTGACACAGCAACAGAGGCAGGGATAGAGGCAGTAACACGGGCAGGGTTGGTGCAGGGGTAGAGGCAGAGATAGAGGAAGTAGACACAGCAACAGAGACGGGGCTAGAGGAAATAACGGAGATACCAGCAACAGAAGCTCCCCTATCCTCCTCAACACTGGGCCCAGAGTCCACCCACCCACTCACTCTCTGCACATTGAACATTTAGGACTGAGCGTCTTGCTGCTTTCTGCGGAGTCTTTTGTTTGAACCAGGGACCCAGCCTACTCAACCTCTCCCTTTCGCACACACCCTCTGGTCCTGGCACCATCCTCGTAAGTCTTCTCTGAACCCTTTCACGCTTGACAACTTGACAATATCTTTCCTATAACATGGTGCCAAGAACTGAACACAATATCCTAAATGTGGTCTCACCAACGTCTTATACAACTGCAACATGACCTCCCAACTTCTATACTCAATACTCTGACTGATGAAGGCCAATGTGCCAAAAGCCTTTTTGACCACAGCGTTCGATGTAGATGATAAACAAATTGTTACTGAAACACCCGCAGGCCCTTTTGCATTGCTGCTGGGGAGTAGAGTTACATTGCTGTAATTCATGGGTTGCTAAATATACTGAAGTAGCTTGTTTATTATGTGATGTTATGCTTTTTTACGTCTTCTGCCAGCCTAAAACTTTTCTGTTGGAAAATTATCTCTTTCTGTTGGATTAAAACCTCGCTACATCCTGTACTAGATCCTTGATTGTGCTGTTAGTTCCCAAATTCTTGCCTTAACTTTCTGAAACTCATTTGATCCTTTTTGTCTCTCTCCCAGCCATAGTACCAAAAGGTGTCTCATGCTGTGGTGGTGGAAATCAAACTCTCGTTGAGCCATCCATGATCTTTAGCAGTGTTTTAGTTTAGAGATACAGGCCTTTCACAATGCACCAGTTCGCGCCGACCAGGGATCCCCGCACACTAACACTATCCTATGCACACACTAGGGCCGATTTTCAATTTTACCAAGCCAATTGGCCTACACACCTGTACTTCTTTGGCGTGTGGGAGGAAACCCACGCAGGTTACGGGGAGAATACAAACCTCGTACAGACAAGAAACTAGTCAGGATCGAACCCAGGTCTCTGGCGCTGTAAGGCAGAAACTACCGCTGCACCACCATGCCGCCCTTGTTGTTGACACCATGTGTGTAGGTATTGCCACTCTTTGATTAGATTGGTGTTTGGTTCCATTCTTATCCATTTGGGCTGAGAGGTACATGATCACTTATCTTCCTTGTGATTCCATTGTCCCCTGAGTGGTGATCCCTCGGGGGCAACATCGAAAGCTCTTTCTGTTTCCACATGTGTGTTTGCATGCCAGAACTTGAGAGCCCTCTAAATTGTTAGATTGATTTATTGATATCCAATACTCGATGAGATGAGCTTCCTTCCAACTAATTATTGGGAGGTTTGCCATTGATCCTTGAGAAGTTAACTTCCCTGGCAGCTATGAATCAAAACAGACTGTTTGCATCTCTTACTGTGACTTTTTTTTCAAACTCCAGGATAACCTTTGCATCCCGAGTATGTCTATTTTCACTTTTGTAACGTCACCAACTTTGATGTAACTGCACCTCTCTGGCACATACCCTCATTTTAGTTTAGTTTAGAGATGCAACGTGGACACGGGCAATTCGGCCCAACGTGTCTGTGCTGACCAATGATCACCCCGTACACTCATTCTACTCTACAAGCTAGGGACAATTTACAGAAGACCATGAACCTACAACCCTGTACGTCTTTGGATTGTGGGCAGAAACTGGAGCAATCGAAGAAAACCCTCGTGGTCACCGGGAGTAGGAGCAAAGTCCGTGCGGACGGCACCCGTAGTCGGGATCAAACCTGGAGCTCTGGCGCTGTAAGGCAACAACACCACTGTGCCAACATCATCTTGTTTTCATAGTCCTTGAAGTATTTTGTTTGTGAATTTTTAGGTCATGCAAATCAATTTGTTCCTCAAACCTGGCACAACACATCTCACAGTTAAAATTGTTGCTCTCAGTATTTGATGTATGAATATTCAGATGGTGCTGCAAATCCTCATCACTTTGTTACTTGACATTACGAGGCTTGATTTAAAAAAAAAAAATCCTTATCTCTCCCCTTTAAGCTCTAACTATTCAAAAGATCTTGGGATTTCAGATTTTTGACCTTGAAATGAACAAGTTTTAACTAGTTCTAAGATTGAAGGCTTTGGACCGGGGCTGTTATGGATATGTCCTCTGGAATCCACTTTTTCGAATGTTACTAAATACCTTTTTCATTCCAAACCCTTTGGACCCCTGCCTATTATAATCTTGTGTGGCTCATTGTTTGATAACTCTTCTGTGAAGCAAGCCACCAGAAAGTGCCCTGGGAACTTTTTAAAAACCTGGTGGGAAATGGATGTGGTTGTCACATCATAGTGGGAGGAAGTCTCCTGAAAGAAATCATTTAAAAAAAAAATATGGCAGTGTGTTTTATTTTGTAGTTGAGGAAGGTCTTAAATTTAGAAACCAGGAACTGCATATGCTGGTTTACAAAAAAAAAGATATTAAGTGCTGGAGTAACTCAGCGGGTCAGGCAGGTCATTTTCTCTGGAGAAAATGGATAGTTGATGTCTTTGGTCTTATTTTTTAACCTCTTAAATTTGATCCTTGGGCAGTTTCGAGAAGCACTTTGGCTGAATTTGATCAAACTTGAAAACCTCTGGCCTTTGTTGCTCAGTGGCTTCCCGGGTAGTTTGAAGGTGAGAGGTGGGAGACTGTTTCTGAGTTAAATCCCACTCTTGGTATCGTTTCACTCCACAAACTCCCCCTGAGGTTTGTTTAGTCAGATTGTCTGCCTCTTGAGGACTCCCTGCGGTAATTGATGCATTAACGATCTATCGCTGTTCCTGAGCGAGGGTGATATCACTTCTTATCTGTCTTTCTGTAATGACTGTCTCATTTTTCCTTGTGCAGGGCTATGTGAAGAGGCAGGCGTTGTATGCTTGCAACACCTGTACGCCAAAGGGGGGGCAGCCTGCGGGCATCTGCTTGGCTTGCAGCTACAAGTGCCACGAAGGCCATGAGCTCTTTGAATTGTATACAAAAAGGTATGATTTTTTGGGGGTAAAATTCCAAAAAATAAATTTTATTCAGAATTAAAAAAATATATATACAAAACAAGAACAGTGCAGAAACTCTTTTGGCATTCTTAGCACCTATACATTTATTAGTGTTATATTCGGTAGTGTTTGCAAACTATACTTCTACTCAGCACCTTTGCTACTCCTGTGGCTCCTGGGGTGATATCCCTTCCCTTGTTTAAGGGGTGTCTCTACCAGACCTTCCCACCCAATGACATGGAACAGAAGTACCCTAGGCTGTGGCCCTCCCCCACAGAGCTTTGGCGTTGGCTGCTCCAAGCTTCAGTGAGTCCCTCAGCACGTACCGCTACAGTCTGCCAGAGAAAGTAATCCGAACAAATAAACTACACCAAGTTGCTAGGGCACATGCTTTCAGTTTGAACAGTAAGATTCGGTAGCGTGCTCTGTTAAGTCAGGATGGTAAGTTGCATGGACAAGACTAGGTATGTTACCTGGAGGGTGGTCGTGTAGATATCTGCAAGCTACTGTCTATGTACCATGCGGACCTGCTGAGCCTGGTTACTTTAGGGCGGCACGGTGGCGCAGCGGTGGAGTAGCAATGATCATGGTAAGGGATGGTGGTTAGATGTTTTTGTATGATAGTTCATTCCTGGCACATGTTGCTTGCTGCTTGTTAGCCGATACTAGATGTTGATTGGGCACAAGTGGCTTCATTGAGTGATGGTGACATTGGTGACTGGAGATCTGTACAAACAAAAGAGAATGCTGATTTTGTTTTTGTTTAACTTGGTGTCCATCCCTGAAGCTGCATGTAGGAGTTGCAAGGAATTGCAGATGCTGGTTTACAAACAAAAATACAAAGTGCTGGAGTAACTCTTGGGTCAAGCAGCGTCTCTGGAGAACATGAATAGGTGATGTTTTGGATCGGGGCTCTTTTTCAGTCTGATTGTGGGGGAAGGGGATCGGGGGGAGGGGGGTTTGTGGAGAAAGTTGTAAGATAAGTGGAGGAGGGACGATGCGTGTCAAGGATACAAACGAGGGAGCTTTTGATTAGAAGATGGTGGGATGATGCAAGTATGAAGTGTATGCCTATAGAGTTGTGCACCTTGCATTTCCCGTAATTTGCTGTAATGGAAAGAATTAAACGGGAGTTCTGGAAGAATAAAAATCAAATGAGATGAAGTTCTGGCTGTAGAAAGATTAGCTCAATGCCTGAAGGTTGAGGCGAATCTTGATTGCATGGCACACTTCTTCAACAGCGGTGGCGAGGTGGCTCAGTGGTAGAGTTGCTGCCTTACAGTGCCAGAGACCCAGGTTCGATCCTGACTACGGGTGCCGTCTGTACGGAGTTTCTACGTTCACCCCCTGACTTTCGTGGGCTTTCTCCGGGAAGCTCCGGTTTCCTCCCACATTCCAAAGACGTACAGGTTTGTACGTTAATTGGCTTGGTACAAGCATTTAAAACAAAATGTCCCTAATGTTTGTAGTATAGTGTTGGTGTGTGGGGATCGCTGGTCGGTGTGGACTCGATGGGCAGAAGGGCCAGTTTCTGCTCTATATCTCTAAACTAAACTAAATGCTTGCCAGCTTTTAGCAGACATGGTTATTATTTTATTTTAAGCAATATACAGCAGTGATCTTTGGTGAAGTCCTGTCACATCTAGATAGTGCATAATATATAACTCAACTCTCGGTTACGATCTAACTATATCTCTCATCGGCATAAAAATAGCATTGCAACAACAGCCCGAGGAGAGATGTTGTCCGAACGTAACCTTGAATTGAGGATGATGATTTCTGTCACTAATAAACATTGAAGGTGATCTGCTCATTAACCTTTTGCTCTGTTGTTCTAGAAATTTCCGCTGCGACTGTGGGAACAGCAAGTTTGGTGATCTGCAATGCAAGTTTTTCTCAGTAAGTTTCCATTTAAGTTTACCCTGTACTGATTATATTTTTTAACATTTCTTAACTGAGTTGCTAGCATCGAAGCTGTTGTATATGAGAATTATTTCACCCTCTGTCAAAGGCCCAGAGGCTCCTTGCACTTTTTATGGATGTCTTAATTCTGAGGGAGGGAAGGGTGAACAAGTAATGGGAAGAGCGGCAATAATAATGGTAAGGGAATGAAGAAGTGGATTACTGAGGTAATAGTCCATCGATGAAATGAGGAAAGGAGAGAAATCAGAGTGAAGGTGACAGAGAATAAATTATTATGGTGGAATGTGAAGTGAATGAGTTGTGGAAGAATAGAGGAAGATAATGGGTGAAGGTGGTTGTATGATAGATAATACAATATGACAGATAATACAGTTCTGGGAAATGGGCAGCATGGTGGCGCAGCGGTAGAGTTGTTGCCTTTTGACCCTGGTTCGACCCTGACTACTGGTGCTGTCTGCATAGAGTTTGTAAATTCTCCCTGTGACCGTGTGAGTTTTCCCCGGGTGCTCCGGTTTCCTCCCTGCATTCCAAAGAAGTGCAGGTGTGTAGGGTAATTGTCTTCTGTGAATTGTCCCTGCTGTGTAGGATAGAACCAGTGGGCAGAAGGGCCTGTTTCCCCGCTGTATCTCTAAACTAAGCAAAACTTGTAGAAACCGAGTGGGTCTCGGTGTGTGATTGTTTTTAAATGTTTGACTCTTTGTCTGAAATTTTGCGTTGAGGGCTTTTGTAACTTGCCAGGATCCAGAATGTTGCCATTGTGTTTTCATTTCATTCACATATCCAGGCCTGTAGTCTCTAGAACTGTGGAGACAAAATTGGTGACTGATCACCATTGACTCCAGTGCTGATGTTTCTGTTTCATTTTCCAGAAATTTCACATGGAATTTAACATGTTTTCAATTTTCAGGCCATCTACCTCTCTGTACTTTACTCTTTAAACAGGATGGTCACCATTAATTAAATATAAAAGTCCTTTAATTATTTTCTGTATTGGGCTGTTCAATAGTAGTTAATGTAAAAATTCAATAGGATTTTCTGAAACTCATCTCTGGTTTTTGCTTTTTGTTTTAACCAGGAGAAAGAAAAAACAAATTGTACCAATAAATATAAATGACAACTTCTTTGGGCTGTACTGCACCTGCAAAAGACCTTATCCAGATCCTGAAGATGAGGTGAGATATGAAGACCTTAGCTAGAACTTGCAGCATTACCTTGCTGGGCTCTGCAGCAGCTATCTCATGGAAACCCTGTGTTCTTGTTTCTTAGACCCCGGATGAAATGATTCAGTGTGTGGTGTGTGAAGACCTGGTTCCATGGAAGGGTGAGACATCTGTTTGCATATAGTGGGAGTTTTTGGTTACATTAGGTTTTATTAATCTTAACATTTTGTAATCATCTTGACAATTTTATGACTTTTCTCTGTAGTCTAGTGTTTGCTTTAAATTTAATAGCACGGATTCTACATTCTGTTTGGACACATGCATCACTTGGAATAGGATAGATCAGCCATGATTGAATGGCGGAGTAGATTTGATGGGCCGAATGGCCTAATTCTGCTCCTATAATTTATGAACCTATGAAACTATGATTTTGAGATTTAAAATGCATGCCCTTATAGCATATATAGCATACTGTCAGTGTTGACAGCTGGCTGGTTATTACAATCTTAATTTTTAGTTCTAAACATACAGCGTATAAAGAAGGGTCTCGACCCAAAACGTCACCCATTCCTTCTCGAGATAGAGATACTGCCTGCCCCACTGAGTTACTCCAGCTTTTTGTGTCTATCTTCGGTGGAAACAGGCCCTTCGGCCTACCGGATCCATGCTGAGCAGCGATCACCCATATACTAGTTTCACACTAGGGACAATTTTACAGAAGACAATTAACCTACAAACCTGTACATCTTTGGAATGTGAGAGGAATGTGGTCACAGGCAATGCATAAACTCCCTACAGACAGCAACCATAGTCGGGATCGATCTGTACAAGTCGATCTAGACTTTGCTCCATTAGCAGCACATTGCACAGACAAAAGAGCTTAACTATTTAGAAAAAAAAGAACTGCAGTTGCTAGTTTATACCAAAGGTAGACACAAAGTGCTGGGGTATCTTAGTGGGTCAGCCAGCATCTCTGGTGAAAAAGGATGGTTGCCATTTTGGGTCGGGACCCTTCTTCAGACTATTTATTTGATGGGTTGTACATCTTGAAGGCAATAACTCTAGTGGTGCCAGAACAACAGATCCTGGGTGTGCTGGATTAAGCGTTTTTCTGCGCTTACCGCCCTAATGTGTATCAATGATGCATTTATTATCACAGTCCTGGGGACAGTCTTGGTGATATTCTGCCAGGTGCCTCAATATCTGATGGGTTTGGGCTTGAGGGATTGAGAGTACACTGGAATGCAAGTTTAAAAATAAAACATTATTAATACTATCTAGACAGTTTCTGCACCATTCTGATGGTTTATATTAATGCATTCCTGCTGTCAGACACAAACAGCTGGAGTAACTCAGCGGGTCAGGCAGCATCTCTGGAGAAAAAGAATAGGTGACGTTTCGGGTCAAGACCCTTCCTCATACTCGTCTGAAGAAAGGTCTCGACCCGAAATGTCACCTCGTCTTTTCTCCAGAGATGCTGCCTGACCTGCTGTATTACTCAGTTGTTTGTGTCTGTCTTCAGTTTAAACCAGCATTCTGCAGTTCCTCTCTACACATTCGTTCCTGCTGTGATTGCAGCATTGACAGCTAATTAATTTATGCCCATTGTTTGGGTTTTCTTTCAGCATCTCGGTGCTGTTCTCCCCGACAACGTAGAGTATCAGGAAATGGCATGTCAGAGCTGTATGAAGAGATGCTCCTTTCTGTGGGCCTACGCGACCACACTGGTCAGGTAGGAAGCATCATGGTGGGGTTCCTTTCTTTCCCCCACCCTCCCCTCCCCCCAGCTGAGGTTCTTGACTGTCTGATGAAGGGTCTCGACCCGAAACGTCACCTATTCCTTTTCCCCAGAGATGCTTCCTGACCCGCTGAGTTGCTCCAGCAGCTTGTGTCTTATCTGAGCTTCGTGACTACTTGGTCGGAGCTGACGTTTCTCTGAAGCTTCGTCGTGCTGGATCCTCTGAAGTGTTGATTGTTCAATGGCGGTTTATTTGTCACGTATGGCAACTGCACGTCAAAATTATTTTTGCATATAATACACACATGTAGGAGGAGCCTAAACAGCGGCATTTGCAAAGTCCGGTCGGCCCGCGTGCTCGATATACTGGAGCAATTCCCACGAACTGATGTCCGTCTCCTCGCCCGGCCATCATTGTGCCCTGGGGTCATCTCCTGCAGCCGACCTTGAAAGCGTTGGAGGTATTACCCCGATTCACCACCGATCGGCCCTTGGTCCTCGCGTCCGACGTCTCCAGTTCCCTCCCAGTCCCGCCGAGCCTTTGGGTTGGTTCCCGGCCCCGCTGACCGATGAGCCTTCCTTCGACTGTTGGCTAATGTGCAAGTACCCGAGGCCACAACACACCACTTGCTACTCTTGGTATCCCCACTGAGCTCTTAATGGCAAAACCTGTTGGGATTGTGGTGGGGGGGGGGGGGGGGAGAGAAAGTGAATGATTTGAAAAATCATTCTGGTCACTGGGTCCCAAGTGCACCTCGCTTGAGACCCAGGGCTGTTACCAATGTCAAATGATTATTCTTCAACACGCTGGGTGGGGGTAGAAAGCTGCTGTGTGTTTTGTGATGCGGTCAATTCCTCCACCGGACAAAGGAGAACATGTTAATATACATTCCAGTTCTTTACCAACTAGTTACAGATCAACAGTATTAACAATTAACCACTTGCTTGCATTACATGGACATGAACCAGGTTTTTAAGTTTAGTACAGTGCGGAAACAAGTCCTTCGGCCCACCGAATCCGCACCGACCAGCAATCTCCGCACACTAGGGACGATTTGCACTTATACCAAGCCAAGGTACATCTTTGGAGTGTGGGAGGAAACCGAAGATCTCGGCGAAAACCCACACGGTCACGGGGAGAACGTACCAACGTTGTACAGACAGCACCCGTAGTCAGGATCGAACCCGGGTCTCCGGCGCTGCAAGGGCTGTACGGTGGCAACTCTACCGCTCTGCCACCGTGCTGCCAAATAAAATGTCTAATAAGATATGTGGAGATGATTTGACCATCTGATACCCAGAGGATAGGCAGCTCAGGGTTGTTCAGTGATGCTTACCATGTTTCCTGTCTGTAATCCAGAACACGACACCTAACGGTGACCTTGTGTATCCACCTGGAATCCCTTGGTGCTGATAAGCAGAGGTCAACTGGTTGGTCTTTTCTAGGAGCCGAATTAGGCCACTCAGAACATCAAGTCTACTCCGCCATTCAATCATGGCTGATCTATCTTTCCCCCTCAACCCCATCCTCCTGTCTTTGCCCCGTAACCCCTGACACCTATACTAATCAAGAATCTGTCAATCTCTATCATAAAAATAACCATTGAATTGGCTTCCATAGCTTTCTGTGGCAATGAATTCCACACATTTGCCACCCTCTGACTAAAGAAATTCCTTCTCTTCTATCTAAATGTACGTCCTCTTATTCTGAGGCAATGGCCTCTGGTCCTGGACTCTCCCATTAGTAGAAACATACTCTCCATATTCATTCTATCCAGGCCTTTCATTTTTCTGTAGGTTTCATTGAGGTCCCCCCTCATCCTTCTAAACTCCAGTGAGTACAGGTCCAGTGCCTTCAAACGCTCATCATATGTTAACCCAATCATTCCTGCGATTATTCTCGTAAACCTCCTCTGGAACCTCTCCAACGCCAGCACATCCTTCCACAGATATGATGTGTCTGAGGCTGGTGAAATGATCTGTGGTCAACTCCTGTAATACCTAGCAGTACTCTATTTTCTAACATGGCATGTGACTATTATCCATGCCATCATGTATCTACATGTTTACCCTTACAATGCTGTCTTCTCCCTGCCCACTGTAAAGAAGCTGAGTCTGACTCACTTGTAGCTTTACTTAACGTTTAATAGTAAGACAGGTTAAACACTTTCCAGCACTGACTGCACCCAGTCTGTCATCATGCTGGAACCAAGGGAGGAGCACACGGGAGATAGAGTTCTTATACTTGATAACTAAGGCGTGGTTAGTGGTACTGAGGTAGCTATATTATTGGGTGCATGCATAAACCATCTACATCCTTCCCCTTAGAATCAAATGCACATGGAGGCAATCAGGATAGTGCTATTACAATAAACGTGCGAAGTTAGACAAAGTCGCCGTAACGGACAGGCGGCTTAACAATGCGACCCGAACGCGTACGTACAGCACCTTCCCCCCCCCCCCCCCCCCATCAGAAAGAAGAGAAGCCGTAACGGAGGCAGGCAGGAAAGTCAAGGGAGGGGGAGATGCAGCAGGAGCGGGAGTGATAGGAGGGGGAGGACGTGCAGGAGGTGAAAGCGACCGGCCAAGACCAGGAGGCAACGAAACAGGAGACCGCACTAAGCGAGGGGAATGGGGCATGCATGGAGCAGCAGGGTGATCAGCGGCAGCAGGTGGGAACGACAACGGAGGAGAATAAGGAGCCGCAGGAGGAGGCTTTGGCTCGTTGACGGCCAACAGGTGCTGACGGCTTCGTCGGTAGGTAGTCCCTTCGTAATCCACCAGGTAAGATCTTGGAGAGTCGTCCACGCCAGTCACCGTCGCGAGGCGGGAATAGCCGGTGGTGGTCCTCATCCGAACGACCTGCCCGGGTAGCAGAGGCAGCAGAGGGCGGCAGGACCTGTCGTGGGAACGCCGTTGAACTTCATGTTTATGAGCGATCCGTTTTTGGACTGTGGTAGGATCGAACACTTTGGGTATCAGGGACTGCTGGGCGATGGGCATAGGTGGTCTTGTCACTCTGGACATCAGACGTTGGGCAGGGGAACCCATAAGCGTGTCCCGTGAAACGTTACGTAGGTTAAGTAAGTCCAGGTAAAAATCGCTGTCTGACAGGCGGGACTGCTCCATCAGGCCCTTAGCACTCCGCATGGCCCGTTCGGCCAGGCCGTTACTCTGAGGGTACTGGTGTAGTGATGGAAGTTCCACCTTGCAGCGAAAGCTCTGAACTCGGCACTTGTGAATTGTGGTCCATTGTCGGTCTGTAAGCGGACAGGGACGCCGTGGGCGGCGAAGTGCTGACGCATCTTAGCGATGACCCTCCCGGAGATGGTGGACGGAAGGAGGACAATCTCGAACCAATTGGAGAATGAGTCCACCAGGACGAGAAAGTGCTTACCCCGCCATTCGAATATGTCAGCAGCCAGCGATGTCCAAGGCATGGCTGGCGCCGGCTGCTGTAGAAGAGGTTGACGCTGCTGGTGTGGGGTAAGGTTGTTGCAGGAGGCACAGGAGGACACCCGGTTCCTGATGTAGTTGGCCATGCCAGGCCAGTAGAACTGTCCTTGGGCATGAGAAACAGTGGCCTCGATTCCAGGATGACCACTGTGGGCTGCGTTGTAGTATAGATCGTATAGAGAGGCTGGGACCACAACTTTGTGGCCTTTGACGATAACCCCATCCTGGATCACCAGCTCGTCGCGGACCAGGAAGAACGGTTGTGCGCCCGATGGCAAATTGGTACGTTTGACGGGCCACCCGCGCTTGATGATGGCAGCCAGCTGCTGCAGTGCGGGGTCCGTGGCGGTGTGCTCGATCAGGCACTGTAGCTGCTTGGTTGGAACAAAGTTGACATTGAGTACGAGTAGGTTTTCCTGCTCGTAAGGGTGGCGGTCACAGGATGCCCGTGGGGCGCGAGAAAGTGTGTCAGCAACATGCATCTCCGTTCCCTTCTTGTATGTGATTTCAAAATCAAAACGCTGGAGTTGCAGCATCATACGTTGTAATCTGGCAGGGGCAACATGTATGGGTTTGTTAAGAATGGTTACCAGTGGCTGGTGGTCGGTCTCGACTGTGAATCTACAGCCAAAGAGAAAGTCTTTGAATTTGGAACAAGCAAACACCACAGCCAGGAGCTCCTTCTCGATCTGAGCATATCGTTGCTCCGTGTCGGTCATGGTCCGAGAGGCATACGAGACCGGTAGCAGGGAGCCGTTGCCGTAGAGCTGCAGGCAAGCAGCACCCAGTCCAAAACGAGAGGCATCACGGGTGACAACAATGGGACGGCGCAGGTCGAAGAATTTGAGTGTTGGGGTGCTGATCAGCTTAGACTTCAGACATTCGAAAGCCTGCTGGTGTTGTGGAAACCAGGACCAGGCGATGCCTTTCTTAGTTAGTTGTCTCAGGGATGAGCTCAGCTCACTGAGATTCGGTACAAACTTCCCGAGGTAGTTGACCATGCCCAGGAATCGTTGTAGACCAAGCACGTCAGTTGGGGCTGGCATTTCGGATATTGCAATAGTCTTTTGCGGGTCGGGTTTCAGTCCCTTGGAAGTGAAGATGTGCCCGACGTACGGCACCTCTGAGACACGGAAGTTTAAGTTGATCTGCCGGGCACGGTCCAGGACTTTGCGGAGGTTCTTATCATGTTCGGTGGCATTCTCCCCATAAACTAGGATGTCGTCAACGATGATGGCGCAAGGCATGCCAGCGAACAGCTGTTCCATGGATCGCTGAAACACTTCACTGGCAGAGTTAATACCGAATGGCATCCGTAGAAACTTATATCTGCCATAAGGAGTGGAAAAAGTTGTCAGGTCGGAGGAGCGCTTATCGAGTGGTATTTGCCAGAAAGAGCTTTTTGCATCAAGGACAGACAACACCGTAGCCTGACCGACCTGAGCTGCGACGTCCTCTACGGTTCTCATGGGGTAGTGTGGCCGCCTGATCGCGAGGTTCAGGTCTTTGGGGTTGATACACACCCGTATCTCGTTTTTGTCCTTTTTCAGGGTAGCAACCATGGTGGAGACCTACTCGGTGGGCTCGCTCACTGCTTCCAGCACCCCCATTGTAACCATACTCTTCAGCATCGCTTCCACTTTATCCTTTAAAGCGAGGGATACTCTGTGTGGTGCACGGACCACTGGAACCACTTTGGGGTCGGTGACAATCTTGTAGACAAGGGGCAGTTTGCCCAGTTCATTATCAAACGGGTCCGGGTACTCGGATAACGGATCCATTGGCAAACGTATTTCGTGGACAGTACGATCGAAGGACACTAGTCCCAGGTCTTGGCACGCCTGGTTGCCCAACAGAGTCACACAATCAGAATCCAGAACATAAAACATGAGGGGCCGCGATGACTTCTGCAGCACGCAATTAAAAGTTGCCTTTCCCACAGGTTTCAGTACCTCGCCCCCATAGGCACGTAATGTCGAACGGTCTGAAGTCAGTGGTTCATTGTGTCTAATCTTTCGGAACAGGTTTGTTGACATAACATTAACTTTTGCCCCCGTGTCGAGTTTAGCTGTGAACGGACAGTTGTTGACGGTAACGAGAACTGATGGATCGGGGAGGTGAGCAGGTGCGTGTAGGAGTGTAAATATACTAGCATCTCCTTGAGAACTAATTGCCTCAGAGTCGTGGGCAGTGTCGAGAGAGGACTGGGAACCAAAATCGCTATCAACTTGCGCTAGGTTGTTTAATACTTGTCTAGGAACAGGTGGCAGGTTCCCACGAGAACGGCAAACCGCCGAGAAGTGATTCAATCTCTTGCAGAAATTACATGCTTTACCATAAGCCGGACACTGCGATTGCATTGAATGTACATAGTTACAATTAGGGCATCTTTTAACCACCCGTCCTCCGGGGCCATAACCTGCCCGCGGCGCGGGTCTAGCGTTATCTATGTTGGGACGTGGTCTGTTGAGACCAGTTAAATTGACCGATCGACCATCAGTGTCCCTTTGTCCAAACAACGGGTCAACGACTTCAGCCAACCTGCATGCATGCATTGCGTCTGTCAGGGTAAGATCCGGCCTCCTTAGTAGCTCGGATCGCAGTTTCTGATCCAGCATACCTGTCACTAGAATGTCCCTGGTTAGCTGGTCAGTCATGTTTTCAAATCGGCATCGCTGCGCGAGATAACGCAGATCCGCAATAAAGCATTCAACAGGTTCGTCGGGCTGTTGCTTTCTCGTGAAAAACTTTGCTCGCTCTAAAATACGGTTCGAGGGCAAGTCGCAAATTTCGGCAAATTTTCGCAATAGACATACTGGGTCGTTTGCAGACTCCGCAGGTACCTGAATCACCTCGGGATCATAGGCAAAGGCTCGCGCTCTCCTCATGGCATCTGGACCCGCAAGGTTCAGTAGGAGAGAAGCTTTAACAATATCGGGATCGTTGCGATGCACGATATTGATGTAATGAGTGAAGTCCATTTCAAAAGTCGCCCAGCGTTCAGCTATGTTAGCATCAAAGACCAGGGGCGAGGGTTTGCGGCACGAGGATGCCATGGCCAAAAAGTCACAAAACTCCGATAAAGCAACACTTTCAAAGAAAAAACCCCACGATATACAGGAGGCGCGCGTTAAAACTTGCTAACACCATGTAAAGAAGCTGAGTCTGACTCGCTTGTAGCTTTACTTAACGTTTAATAATAAGACGGGTTAAACACTTTCCAGCACTGACTGCACCCAGTCTATCATCATGCTGGAACCAAGGGAGGAGCACACGGGAGATAGAGTTCTTATACTTGATAACTAAGGCGTGGTTAGTGGTACTGAGGTAGCTATATTATTGGTTGCATGCATAAACCATCTACGCCCACCCGTGTGATTCAGTCATCAGCATCTGCTGAAGATTATGTGACCTATCCCCTGCTTGTTTAGTTTTGCAGTGAAGCCTAGATTTGTTTTGGGCTCAACATCTTCCCAGATGTTATTGGGAGCAAAAAAGATGCCGTGCAGTTTAACAAAAAATATCATGACAGTAAGTTTGTTGTGAAGAACTCGCAGATTGAAATTGCAAGTTATTCCCTCGTAAGAGCATCTGAGTGGATGATGCACAATTACCTGACTGATTTCAACAATTCTGATTGCCTGTAGAAGTTAGCCAGCAATGGAGAAGTGCTTTGAGTGTGTGACCTCTCATTATTGTACTTGACCAGTTTCTTCTGCTACTCTTAGAACCTGTTCCATGATCCTAATTATGACTTTTTTCAGTGGACAATTTCCCAAGCCTGCTATCCTTCCTAATTATTAGATTAACAAACATTAAAGAAACATTTAGACAGGTACATGGATAGGTTTGGAAGGATATGGGTCAAATGCAGGCAGGTGGGACTAGTGTAGATGGGACATGTTGGTCGGTATGGGCATGTTGGGCTAATCAACTGTTTTCCACGTTGTATGACTATGATTAGCCATAGCTATTTATGCAAAAGTTCAGCATGATAATCTGATTGAAAATAATATGGTGTAATCACTTGGCAATCCGGCTATTCCTGCCTTACAATTCTACGTAATGTGTAACAAGTTCCAAATACTTGGGTGAGTGGATATCTGAGATGAACGTGCACCCTTCAGAATTGAATGAGAAAGTGAATGGTGTAATAAAGTAATAGGAAATGTATCCAGAGCGACGTTGAATTCTGTGAACCTAGATAGTTGGGAGGCAGAAGAACCTATGGTCTTGAGCAAAAGGTGAAATTAATACTGCTTCTATGTAGGAATGCTCGAGCAGATCTCCCTGCCAGGATAATGGGGCTCCCTTCAGTTCAGGTGCAGCTTGATCCACTTGTACAGATAGACACAAAATGCTGGAGCAACTCAGCGGGACAGGCAGTATCTCTGGATAGATGGAATCGGTGACGTTTTGGGTCAAGACCCTTCTTCAGACTGGCTACTTTTGCTCTAGAAAAGATCCAAAATGGGGACCCTTACCACCTACACCAACTCCTCAGGCACGCATTCATCTTCCTAGTCTTACTGGCACTTGGCACTGGAGATAATCCAGAGTTTACAGCCCAACATATTCATTCTGCAGGACCTCATTCCTTTTTCTACCCCTGTCATAAACCTGAGTTTCATAACTTTCCCTTTTCCAGCCCAAGATAGTCCCAAAAATGCTGGAGTAACTCAGCGGGTCAGGCAGCATCTCTGGAGAAAAGGAATAGGTGATGTTTTGGGTTGGAACCCTTCTTCAGACTTTTCCAGCCTTGTGCCGTACATTTCTGAGTGAGTTTGGCTTTGGATCATTGAAAGGCCAAGGTATACTCCATGTCACCTGCTCGAGATTATCCACTAAGAGGATTAGTTTGAGCCGATTCTCCAAGTTAAACTATATTTTTTAATCTTTTGGAAATGCTAAATCCTATAAAACGACAACTGAGTAATACAATATAATCAATAAATAACAACCCTTGGACAGTCTGCAAATTTTCCTTGGCACCTGTCGACAACCTGTGCTCTGTATTAACCAGAATCCTGGTTGGCTCACGATCATGATGCTGTGAGCGGTTAATGTTTGTGGGGTTGACTATATGATGTGTGATTAATGGAATATAGGACCCATTTATGCCATCCAGTGTATGCGTAGGTCTTCTTCACCTGTATCAATGCTTAGTTTAGTTTATTGTCGGGTGCAGTGAAAAGATTTAGTTTGTGCGCTATCCAGTCAGAGAAAAGACTATTCGTGGATATAATCAAGCTGTCCAAGTGTACAGATAAAGGACAAAGGGTACAACATTCAGTGCAAGATATAACATACAACATTAAAGATAGTTCAAAGGTCTCAAAAGAGGTAGATTGGAGGTCAGGACCGCACTCTAGATGACGAGAGGATGGTTCAGTTGCCTGATAACAGTTGGGAAGAATCTGTGCCTGAATCTGAATCTGGTGCATTTTCAAACTTCTGTACCTCTTGCCTGCTGGGAGAGGGGAGGAGGGAGTAACCATGGTGAGACTGGTCCTTGGTTTTGCATGACCATTGATAGATGTATTTGGCTTAGGTTCAAAGTCCACGGTGTTTTGGTGAAAAAGCACCTATATACTTGGATGCTGTGGCAAGTATGTCCTGATTGAATTTGGGAAGAGGCCCTGGGTGATCAGAGGCACACAGTTCTTGAGGACTTGGCGTTATTCAACTGAAACGGGGTAGGAAAGTTGAGGCCATGGCATATTGTTAACCTTATTTCGTAAGGAATTAATTGAATTGGATGAGGCCTGTACTAAATGGGATATCTGTGCTAATCATTGCCATCGTTGTAACAGGGAAAGAGAAACAAACTATTTAATTTTTATACACTCCCTCCAGTTATCAAGGCAACAGATGCTGATAACAGTGGACCATTGCCCAAGATGGAGGATGACAATGTTGATGTGTGTACAGTGCAGGAAAACGGAGATTCACATAACCAAAAACCAAAGGGTCGTGCAATGAAGAATGAAGAAACCGGCGCCAAGCACAGTGAACCCTCCACAAGCTGCAAGGCTGAGAAATCTGAGGTGACCTTTACATTTGCTATCATTTACAAGCTTTGGGTTAACTGAATATTTTCCATGTCTGAATTTAATCTTTATAATTTCCCCCATATGTTCTTGCTTAGAACATGGATGGTAGTGAAATGCTCCATACTGCCACCTGCTGGTTGATACCATCTCTTGATCGTGGACTTGTACTACAGTGATCCGCTGTGTATATGACAACTCTTTAATGGGCCTCTTTCATGTCCTCCTGAACAAGTTGCCAGTCGGAATATTGTGTCCAGCTTTTAGCAACTTTAGCAAGGCCAGTAGTGAAGACATTTTGCTGTAATCTTTGGGAAGTGGGGGAGTTGGATGTGAGGAACTTTAATAAAACAAGTATCTTTCAAATTTTAGGTTATGTTAAAGGTGTTTTTGAGGTAGAGTCTTGACATTTTGTGAATGAATTAACTTTAAATATTTTTCCCATTGGAGGGTCTTGATATTGGATATTCTATGACCATTTTTAGTTGATGAACACTGCATCAGAGCAGAAGAAGAGGCTTTAAAGCACTGTTCCACTTGGCAATTTTTTTTCAGCGACTGCCAGTATCAGGTCACCGAAAAATTTGCGGCGTGATGACGTGTGACGCTGCGTGATGACGTACGGTGTTTTTTCAAGTGTCTCGACATTTTGTTTGTCGCCGCTGGATTTTGAAATGTTCAAACTCTTTTGGCGACACTGATACGACGCTGGCAGTCGCCAAAAAAACCGTCAAGTCGGACAGGCCCTTAAGTCTCTTCCATGTCAACCATTTTATTTGTTACTAGACTAAGTGGGACCCGTTGGGTCCCAGCATCGCACGGGAGGGCTGGTCCCCCAACGCAATATTCCACCTCTCCACCAATTCCAATATTGGTGGCCTGGCGGGAGGTGGGGGGGCTTTCTGGAGCGCTAGTATGGGTGTTGTGGGCTGAAGGGACTGGTTTCCAAAGGGGTAGTATGGACATTGTGGGCCGAATGGATTCTTGGGCTGGTGGCTCAGTCACTCAAGCCTATTGTGCTGGCAGCTCACTCACTCATGGCTGGTGGGCTGGCAATTGACTCACGGCTATTCCTTGAAATTCCATTTCAAGCAGGGTGCAAGGCCACCAAATTCAAGTGCAGTTTCAAACCATTTCAAGCAGGGTGCAAGGCCACTAAAGACAGCGAGTCGTGACCTCTCCCTCCTCCATCTTGCAGAGACTGAGCCACGCCCACACTTCTGGGTTTTATAGTCCCTCCCCCCTCTCACCAGAAGGGGCGTGGCCTTCATGGCATGATTGACAGGAGAGAGAAACTCAACATTTTTAAAACACTAATAACTCTTTTAAATTTCATCGATGGGAAATATCCTCGGCACCTGATCAGCAGAAGGGGACTCTGAGTAAGATGGCCAAAAATCACAGCTGTACGTGGTAGCGTTTTTTCTAAAATCAATATAAAGCGCAAACAGGAAGTGGTCAAGATTAGACTTTTAATTATATAGAAGGCAAGGTAAATTTAATTAAGCAAGGCAACTTTAATTGGGCAAGGCAACTTTAATTAGGCAAGGCAACTTTAATTGGGCAACACAGCTTTAGCATTTCCAAACAAAAGGCAACACAGCTTTAGCATTTCCAAACCAAAGGCAACACAGCTTTAGCATTTCCAAACTATGTTTTCAAACCGCATTAAGGGCAATGACAGGTCAGTAAAACCACTCAGTTTAGTAGACATGTGTTCAGTGTTATTCACAGCTCAGAGACGTGACCCTCTCGCTTCCCCCATCTTGCAGAGACTGACTGAGGCACTCAACACTTCCGGGTTTTATAGTCCCTCCGGAAGGAGCGTGGCTTTCAGGAGAGAGAATCTCAACATTTTTTAAACACTAATAACTCTTTTATTTTTCATCGATGGGGAAAAATCGTCTTGTCCTGCGCAGTGAGGGGGACTCCGAGTAAGATGGCCAAAAATCACAGCTGTAAGAGGCAGCGTTTTTTCTAAAATCAATATACAGAACAGGAAGTGGTCAAGATCAGACTTTTAGTAATATAGATTGTACTTTGACTCTATCTTGTTTTAATATGGAGTTGGTTATTGTCCTATAGCATAAGTTTGCATAAGCAGTTTAGATACTACTTTGGCATTGGGTTCAGCGCTTATCCTGGTGTTATAGCACAAGTACTTTGTGTTTTCACAGTAATTTAATGTTGAGCAACATTGTTTTGAATAGCACCACCACAAAACCAAGGTCTGATTCTGCTTGGCTTCTATGTGTATTGAAATATGTAAGCAAATCAGTACACTGATCTCTGAATGTGAATTATACACTTGCAGAAATACTGCTAGCTTTTCCCCCCTTTTGTTTCAGCTGCACAAAATCATTATACGGGGCAGCAGTCACCCAAAAATTGGTGCAATTTTCCTGCACCTGCCCAATTTCAGCATCTGTTCACATACTCTTTGTTTCCCCCCAAATCATCATCTATTTAAGTTAATAATTTAGGACGTATCAGTGACTTTAATCATTGCAGTAAAGCCTTGCAAAGGATGTGTATTTGTAACACAGAGTAAGTGGGTCTTCCAATCCATGTACAATACAATACCTATCCCAATGACCTGTGAATTTGTTGCAAGTTTTGTGGCATGGATAGAAAGATTTAACCCTAACCCTCTGAGTTCCTCCAGCAGTTTGTATCTTTGCTCCAGATTCCAGTTGTTTTAACTCTCTTAGTTTATTTTAGAGATACAGCGCAGAAACAGACCCTTTTGCGCACCGAGTTCACGCTGACCAGTGATCCCTGTACACTAACATTATCCTACACACACTAGGGACAATCATACCAAGCCAATGAACTTACAAACCTGCACGTCTTTGCAGTGTGGGAGGAAGCCGGAGCACCCGGAGAAAACCCACGCAGGTCACTATAGTCTTGTCAACTATAATATTCAATTTGTTTTAACTCTCAAAGTTGCACTTTGTGTTGCTTATATTCTGTGTGTTTGACCTAGATTTTAACGTTTCACTCCTCTCTCAGGCAGCCAATGGCGATGAAGCGAGTTGCAGTGTGGAGGAGGATGCTGCCAAGAATGCTGGGTGCAAACTACAGCAGCTGAAGAAGAGAGGAGGCATCCAGAGAGAATGTGCCACCTACTGGCCTCGTAACTGGCGCAACAGGCTGTGTACCTGCCCATCCTGCATGGTATGTTTGACTCCACTCTTGGCTTAAGATCCCCATTTTCAACATTGGCTTCCTGACCGTTTAGTTTAGAGATGCAGCACGGAAACAGGCCCTTCGGCCCATCGAGTCCGCACCGACCAGTGATCCCCGCACATTAACACTATCCTACATACATTAGGAACAATTTTTACATTTACCAAGCCTGTGCTTCTATGGAGTGTGGGAGGAAACCGAAGATCTCGGAGAAAATGCACAAACTCCGTACAGACAGCACCCGTAGTCGGGAACGAACCTGGGTCTCCGGCGCTGTAAGGCAGCAACTCCACTGCTGCACCACCATGTTGCCCTGTTAGGTTTAAAAGTAAAACTTGGGGCCTTTTGTGTAAATCTATTTTTAAAGCTAGGAATAAATAACTCAATTAAATATTTTTTATTAACCAGGAGCTACAGATGCAGATTTTTTAAAAATTTTTTAAAGACAGTGCTGAAGTAACTCAGTAGGTCAGGCAGCATCCCTGGAGAACATGGATAGGTTATGGTTTGGGTCAGGACCCTTCTTCAGAATGATGGAACATTTTTGCCATTCTCCCTTTGGGATTCTTGAAGATAATTACATGCCAATGACCTGTATTTCTCCTGTATCTAGCCTGATCAATGTTTGCAAGATTTTTGTTCTACTCTTCCAGCCTGTAAAATTTTCTCCAGAAACCTAATAGCAGCATTGAATGGGTACATAGATGGGAAATATTTAGAGGGGATATGGGTCGGAGAAAGAGCACCAAGGCAAATTCCTTGTATGTGAATACTTGGCCAATAAACTTATTCATTCATTCAGTCGGCGTGGGCAAGTTGAGCCAAAGAGACTGTTTTGTTGCTGTGTGTCTCTAAAAAGATACGGGATGGCGGGACTGTCATATGCTGAGAGAATGGAGCGGCTGGGCTTGTATACTCTGGAGGTTAGAAGGATGAGAGGGAATCTTATTGAAACTTAAGATTATTAAAGGTTTGGACACGCTAGAGGCAGGAAACATGTTCCCGATGTTGGGGGAGTCCAGAACCAGGGGCCACAGATTAAGAATAAGGGGTAAGCCATTTAGAACAAAGATGAAGAAACACTTTTTCACACAGTTGTGAGTCTGTGGAATTATCTGCCTCAGAGGGCGGTGGAGGCCAGTTCTCTGGATACTTTCAAGAGAGAGCTAGATAGGGCTCTTGAAGATAGCGGAGTCAGGGGATATAGGGAGAAGGCAGGAACGGGGTACTGATTGTGGATGATCAGCCATAATCACATTGAATGATGGTGCTGGCTCGAAGGGCCGAATGGCATACTCCTGCACATATTGACTATTGTCTAAAGAGTTTCAGAAATCTGACTAATCAATCTAATGAATAATGAACTTAAATGCAAACAGCTGATGTTCTACCAGAGGCTCACAGGGTATAGTTTATCCTATAGGTTGCAAGTGTTGCCACAAGGGAGAAATTTGATAGAATTACCCACATTCAAATTTTAAAAAGCGATTTAAAAAATGTATGGATTCTTGCTAAGTTGTTGCATTGACTAGAGAGAGTAAGTGACAAATGTCATTTAAATTGTGATACAATAGTCCTGTCAGTGTATTTCAAATGCAGCTGAGTTTTATTTAACATTTGTGCTCATTTCTGCAATCTTGTATTTCTTTAATAATTTTTTCGCGGTTCATAAAGATTTTGAGTAAAGGGATGATGCTCGGAAATTTTTTGATGAACTGGTCACTTTGTATTCACCAACGAGGAAAATGTATTGCTGCTTTTCAGAACATGTATAAAGAACTAGAAATCTCCTTTCTGTTGGACGAGTTTGATACAGTACTGGCCTACGAAAATAAAGGTAAAAGTGACGAAGAGACTGATAGCGAGAGATGTGATCCATTGATGACTGCCCTGAGCAACATGAACAGAATCCAGCAAGTTGAACTCATTTATGGTAACTTTTGCGTGTAATTCAATATTTTCTAAAACGCTTCTTCTGACAGCTGTCTAGTTCACCTATTGCAGTATTGCGCCTGCTATGTAGTGATTTTTTAAAACCCAATCCTCAATGTAGTATACTGGTCTTCTGAAACATTAAATCGTACATTTGATCTGTTTCAGCTGGAGTTATTTTATGTTATGGGTTGCAAATTGCATTCAGTATCTGAAATATGTGAGACTAAAGTGTGGTTTGACTGAATATTCATTAAGCTGGAAAGAGTGCAAAGAAGATTTAAGGATGTTGCCAGGACTTGGCCTAAGCAACAGTGAGTGGTTGGGCAAGCTGGGACTTTATACCTTGGGGGATATGAGGCTAAGGAGTGGTGAATTTAATAGAGAGGTGTCTAAAATCATGAGGGGCAATTAATAGGATGAATACACAAGTCTCTTACCCAGAGTAGGGAAATCAAAACTAGGGGGATATTTAGGTGAGAGGGGAAAGATTTAATAGGAAGCTGCGGGGTAATTTGACTCAAACACTGACTGTCACATTGGGCAATGAGATACAGGCCCAAACTAAAATGCCATAAATAATGGATTCAAACAAATAAGCTTGTGAAAAATAATACCAGAACATCGGTTTGTTCTACCTGAGGTTACTCTGATTGCTTGCAGCAATAAACATTACTCAGTATGGGGGCAAAAAAATCAAATTGGGCAATTCGCAGTCTGGTGAGGGAGCGGTTTAATGAAAATGTATTTCTGTCTACAGAATACAATGATTTGAAGTCTGAACTGAAAGATTACCTGAAGAGATTTGCAGATGAAGGAAAGGTAAGGATGGGCTTGCATTGCATGTTTACAGAATTTGAGGATGGAATTAGGCAAAATAGATTTGGTAGAATTCGTTGTCAAGTTTTGATCTATAATCAAATCTGTGCTAGTCAAAGAAGACTATACATGAATCCAATCACACTATCCACAGTGCACGGATAAAGGGCTGGCTTCTCCCACTGCCTGTTCCTCCAAGCTTTAGTTTATCAACCACCTCTGCATTTGTTGTTATTCTCGCAAGTTTTTGCCCTGTAAGAACATTATACTTAAACCATTGACCCATAGGCTCCCAGCTGGCCTAATTATTTATTTTCACAACTCTAGTTTGTTGCATCTTAAAGCTTTGGTGCATTTTCCAAGTTTTGAGTGCAACAGTTGAAAGTGGTGCTAAAATTAAAAATGGCATTTGCAACCAGCTATCTTTGTGCATTTTTATTACCATGGGCATTACTAATCTCTGACATGTCTAAATATTTTTAATTTGTGCATATTTGCACTATTTTAATCTTTCAGCCAATATGCTCCCATTACCTAGAACCATACAGTAAAGCTATCTTCTAATTAACTGAGTGTGAGGGCTAACTGTCTTATTCCTCATTAGATTGTGAAGGTTATCTGCATTTTTAGAAACTAGCTCAGATCGAAGTGGAAGCAAATTCTACTTTGGAACAAAGTTTTTATTTTAACCAATTACAGTGGCTTGCAAAAGTATTCATACCCCTTGAACTTTTCCACATTTTGTCACGTTACAACCACAAACATAAATGTATTTTATTGGGATTTTATGTGATAGACCAACACAAAGTGGCGCAAAATTGTGAAGTGGAAGGAAAATGATACATGGTTTTCACATTTTTTTACAAATAAAAAAAACTGAAAAGTGTCGCATGCAAAAGTATTCAGCCCTTTACTCCGATACCCCTAAATAAAATCCAGTGCAACCAATTGCCTTCAAAAGTCACCTAATTAGTAAATAGAGTCCACTTGTGTGTAATCTAATCTCAGTATAAATACAGCTGTTCTGTGAAGCCCTGAGGTTTGTTAGAGAACATTAGTGAACAAACAGCATCATGAAGCCCAAGGAACACACCAGACGGGTCAGGGATAAAGTTGTGGAGAAGTTTAAAGCAGGGTTAGGTTATAAAAAAATATCCCAAGCTTTGAACATCTCATGGAGCACTGTTCAATCCATCATCTGAAAATGGAAAGAGTATGGCACAACTGCAAACCTACCAAGACATGGCCGTCCACCTAAACTGACAGGCCGGGCAAGGAGAGCATTGATCAGAGAAGCAGCCAAGAGGTCCATGGTAACTCTGGAGGAGCTGCAGAGATCCACAGCTCAGGTGGGAGAATCTGTCCACAGGACAACTATTAGTCGTGCACTCCACAAATCGGGCCTTTATGGAAGAGTGGCAAGAAGAAAGCTATTGTTGAAAAAAAGCCATAAGAAGTCCCGTTTGCAGTTTGCCACAAGCCATGTGGGGGACACAGCAAACATGTGGAGGAAGGTGCTCTGGTCAGATGAGACCAAAATTGAAGTTTTTGGCCTAAATGCAAAACGCTATGTGTGGCGGAAACCTAACACTGCACATCACCCTGAACACACCATCCCCACTGTGAAACATGGTGGTGGCAGCATCATGCTGTGGGGATGCTTTTTCTTCAGCAGGGACAGGGAAGCTGGTCAGAGTTGATGGGAAGATGGATGGAGCCAAATACAGGGCAATCTTGGAAGAAAACCTGTTAGAGTCTGCAAAAGACTTGAGACTGGGGTGGAGGTTCACCTTCCAGCAGGACAACATACAGCCAGAGCTACAATGGAATGGTTTAGATCAAAGCATAATCATGTGTTAGAATGGCCCAGTCAAAATCCAGACCTAAATCCAATTGAGAATCTCTGGCAAGACTTGAAAATTGCTATTCACAAACGCTCTCCATCCAATCTGACTGAGCTTGAGCTATTTTGCAAAGATGAATGGGCAGAAATTTCAGTCTCTAGATGTGCAAAGCTGGTAGAGACATACCCCAAAAGACTTGCAGCTGTAATTGCAGCGAAAGGTGGTTCTACAAAGTATTGACTCAGGGGGGCTGAATACTTTTGCACACGACACTTTTCAGTTTTTTATTTGTAAAAAAAAATTGAAAACCATGTATCATTTTCCTTTCACTTCACAATTATGCACCACTTTGTGTTGGTCTATCATATAAAATCCCAATAAAATACATTTACGTTTGTGGTTGTAACGTGACAAAATGTGGAAATGTTCAAGGTGTATGAAAACTTTTGCAAGCCACTGTATTTGATCTCTAAACAATACTACATGGTGCTGCACAATTGGCAATGTGGGCCCTGAACTTCTTAATTGCAACTGTGTAACTGCCATTTGCTGAAAAGACAGTATCAGTGACCCAAGGCCGTGACATTGTCATTTCTATCAAGTAGCATCCGAGAGAGAATGAACTTGAAAGACGTTCACTGTTTTACCATATGCTCTTTCTACGTTCAAAACTGCAGGAATTCAGTTTCACTAAAGAACATTTTGTTGGCAAATACTTTTTTCCAGTAGGCGAGTGGACAAACAAGGGCGCAGCAGTAGGTGCTGCCTCAGAGCCAGAGACCTGGTTGAATCCTGACTATGGGCGTTGACTGTACGGAGATTTATACATTCTCCGTGTGACTGGGTTTTCTCCAGTTGGTCCAGTTTCCTCCCACACTCTAAAGACGTATAAGTTTGTAGGTTCATTGGCTTCTGTAAATTGTCCCTAGTGTATAGGATAGTGCTAGTGTATGAGTGATTGCTGGTTGGTGTGGACTCGGTGGGCCGAACAGCCTGTTTCTACGATATGTCTCTAAAGTCTAAACAGTGATGTATGCTCACCCCTCTTCCTTCCCCAGACAATCCGTACAAAGGTTATCATCAATATGTGCAAGTTTACTCAATGCCTAGGATGTGTGCATGTTACTTAAGGGAAGCAAAGTTAAACTTTGGGCATCCCGACCTTCAAATAGGACTGATAATTGATTCAACTGATTTTGTATTTTAACAGGTGGTTACAAGTGAAGATATCCAGCAATTCTTTGAAGAGCTGCAATCAAAGAAGCGGCGGAGAGTCGATGGAATGCAGTACTTTTGCAGTTAAGCTACAGAAAAGCCCATTAAAATATTAGTCAAAGATGTGCAAAACAGTTTGGTAATAATGGCACTTTTAAAATTAACTGGTTGTCCCCAGTGTATTTTACTTTTGCCTCTTGTAGAGTTAGAGCAGAAACAGTTTAGGGTACAGGAGCAATAGAGAATTCATAGCATCAATTCGCTGCAGTAGGGGGGAAAAAAAGTTGATGTGCAGAACTGAAACTTTAAGAAGCTAATGGTTTGTACTATGTATGCACATGATTTTCTTTGAACTCTTGATTGTAATAAACTTTGGAACAAATATGACAGGCTCTCAACCAAATGACAGATACAAAGTGCTGGAGTGGGTCAGGCAGCATCTCTGGAGAAACTGGATAGGTTACCTTTCAGGTCAAGATCCTTCTTCAGTCACGACCTGAAACATCGCTTATCCATTTTCTCCCGTGATGCTGCCTGGCCTGCTAATTTACTTCAGCACTGTGTCTATATTTAGGATAAACCAGCAACTACAGTTCATTTTTTATTCCATCTCAACCAAATCAGTTGGATATCGGATCTATCATTCATCCTCCATCCTTCACCACCACAAACTAGTTAACAGCAGTGTAGGGTAGGTATTTAATATCAAGCCATACCTGCAGGTGAAAACTTCTCATCCAGCTGCCTCTTTAAAAACTCTGTTCCACCACCAAGGGCAAAAACCAATAGCATCAACTGTGCATTTATAGTTGCAAATCAAAACAATTATTCATATTAAGATGGATAAGAAACTAGCTAGCATTTAATAGAGAAAACCTGAATCTGTGGTTCACTACCTGAGCAATTGTTTAAATCATATAGTTATACAGCATGGAAACAGGCCCTGTGGCCCAACTAGCCCATTCCCAATCTACAAGTCCCAACTGCCATGTTTGTTCCAAAGTTGATAAATCCACCACCTGCTATTTGAAAAGGTTGCCCCTCATATTCCTATTAAATCTTTCTACTCACCTTAAACCTATGTCCTTTGGTTCTTTTTTCCACCCTCTTGGTAAGACTGTGCCCTATCCTCATCATCTTGTAAGATTACCGTACCTCTCTTCTTCCGGCACTCCAAAGAATAAAGTCCTAGAGTACCCAACCTGTCCCTATAGCTCAGGTCCTGACAACATCCTGAAATCGGCTCTGCAATCTTTCCAGCCTAACAACATCTTTCCTGTAGCAGAGTGCCCACAACTGAATGCAATACTCCAAATGCAGCCTCACTACATCTTGTACACCTGTAACATAACATCCACATTCTATAGTGAATACCCCGACTGAAGGACAATGTACTAAAAACCACCCTATCCATCTGTGATGCCATTTTAAAGGAACTATGCACCTGCATGCCTACATCCCTCTGCTCTACAACACACCCCAGGGCCCTGCTATCCATTGTGAAGGTCCTGCCCTGGTTTGACTTCTCAAAATATAACTCCTCAAACATACCTGCATTAAACTCTTAACCATTCCTCAGCCCACTTGCCCCTGATCAAAATCCTGCTGTAAATTTTGGTAACCATCTTCATATCTACAATACCATCCTCTGCATCTGCACCCACTAGTCATCTGAAAACCTACTAATCATGCCTTGTACATTCTCATCCATATTGTTGCTATCAAGCACAAAGTCAAACCACTGATCACGACCTGAAACCAGTCTGCAAACCACCTTCCACCACCATCCTCTGCTTCCTTCCATGAAGCCAATTGGCTAGCTCTCCCTGGATCCCATGTGATCTAACCTTCATGTGCAGCCTACCAGCTGAACCTTATCAAATGCTTTGCTTGTCGATATGGGCAATGTCTACAGCTCTGCCCTCAACCTTTTTTGGTTACTACTTCAAAAAACACACCATTTAGATCCATAAGCCACGATCTCCCATGTACAAAACTATGTTGACTATCTCTAATCAGCCCCTATCCAAATGCAGATATCTCTTGTCAATCAGAATATTCTCCAGTAACTTGCTACCTGAGCTATCAGTTTACTGGTCTAGACGTCCCAGGCTTTGCCTTGCACCCTTTCTTAAATAAAGTAACAACATCAACCCCCACCCCCCCAGTCTTCCAGCACCTCACCCATGTCTAATGATGTTTCACACCTGCAATTTCTTTAGCTTCCCAGTGTCCTCAGATAAATGTGACTAGGCCAGAATATTTATCTACATACACCTTGGGACATTCAGTACCTCCTCAACCGTAATGGGATTGTCCATAAGACATTTCCATTACCAGTCCCAACTAACCCAGGCTTCATGTCTTTCTCCACAGTAAAAACAGAGGAGATATACTTGTGATTTCTATGATATTCTATAAATTGTTTCATCCATACCAGTTACAAGTGTCTGAAAATGTTATGACCCCTTTTGGTTTATAAATGTTCAAATAATTCAGTGCATCTTCAACTTTGTGTAAAACTGACTGAAAAATGTAAGCTGTTCTATTACTAATGCTTGAATGTTCATGGGATGGGGAGAATAAGCCAATAAAGACATGTTACTTTGCCGTGCGAGTTACTTTCTAGACTATTACAGCATCCATTCAAATCTTTGAACATGCCTGACCTGAGGGTAGTCTTAAAAGGAAGTGAGCTACTGAGTCAGAGCTTTGAAGGAAGTTGTGGAAGTTAATGGTAGAAATTCTGGAGTTTATTATCTTCAATTTACAGTTTTTTTACGATAAATTGTACGGGGTCTGAGGTACCTAACATGGGAACTGCAGTGCCTTTGAGAGCTAGAGAAGGTGCTGAGAAGCTTCTATGATGGTGTGATCCTGAATGTAGGGCCTCAATACGATGCCCAATACTTCTCTATTTTAGTGGCTATGGACCATAAGTTCCCAAGTGGCAGAAGGGTTGTTGCACTTAAACTACGAAAAATATTTATATACACAATTGCTCTCTGCGAATCAACCCACATGGCAAAATTTGCAACAGTATTTCAGGAATCTGATGTTGAGCATATAAATATGACCTGCCTACCTACAAGAAATAAGATATTGATCCTACAGTTGCAAGGCAAGGTTTAGATAAGAGTCAAGGGTAAATAAGCAAGAGGCCAAAATGTTGATTAAAGATGGGGGTTAAATTAGATATGATGGAATAATTAAGTTGTATTCAGACTAGATTTTGTCTGCACCACAACTATTTCACCAACCCATGAAATGCACGTGATAACTTTTCTGATCATTCATTGGCCACAAGAAAACGATAGGATAGCCATGTGAAATGTGCTGTTTCCACTTTAATAAAAATATGGATTAATTTCATAATCAAAATGAAACATTCCATGGGCCATTTATTTAGAACACCAACTATATGCCAGTTTAGAATTTGTTACATGCTTTTTTCTCCCAGAAACAGTAGAAAAATAGATCATGAAGATTCTGTACAACTGCCGTAGTACTCAATAGGGAATTGCATTTCATTAAGCAATAATTTCATTTAAGATGCTAAAATAAAAATAGTCATCTCTTTAAAAAACATTATATACATTGAAGCACTGTAGAGAAAGATGGTTATGCCATTTGTAGAAAACATTTGCATAGGACATTTGATCTAAATTACTGATACTTGAGCCTTTAGTATGGAAGGCACTTTACTGTATCCCAGTAACAGTTTAGATCAGAAGCATCCAAAACAAATTATTAAAGAATTAAACACCAGCGATGCAAGTTTTTATAAAAGCTTTTGCTACCAAGCACTTAACTCATCTTTAAATGATTTCCAATATTCTAATTCAACCAAAATTAAATTGGTAAGTAATTGCAGTTAAACAGCATGCAATGGGGAGTGGGGGTGTGTGGGTGGGAGAGAAAGATACACAAACACAGTCTGGAACAATATATAGCATTAGATCAGGCAGCTTCAGGATGCTGTGCATGTACTGGGGTGAGTTTCAACAGCTGTTTATTTTACATTTATGTTAGAAAGGACTGTCCAGTTATCTGTGGCAATGCAGGCAAATTTGCAGGCAGTTTTCATAATTTACTTCAAGTTGTTGCAGCCAACAAGCACTGTTTATATATTAATTAGAAACCAATAGAAAAAAAGTTTTAAGTTTTGCTGATTTCCAATAATTTCCTTGAAACCTCCAAGATAAGGCATACAAATACATTTAAATCTTATTCTAGAAGGTAGCACTCCCTCAGTACACTTGTACCGTAGACAAGATCATCATCTTTGCAGTTGAACTTGAATTGTAACCTGACTCTACTGCCAAATGAACCACAGACAATACATTGAAATAACTACAGCTCAATGACTGCCATGGGACGAGAATTAAAGTTTGTGTGTAATTCTAGAGTATTAATTTCAGCATTCAGATTTTAAATTTAGTACCCGTTCACCAACTCTAGTATCCTGAAATGACAAACGAGATTGCATCGTAACAGTGAATAATTAAAGGCTTTGTGCCACTGGTACTTTGCATTGGAAATCAGCACACAATGCTTTGAATTCTCCTGACTTCCAATTCTAATCTTGCCGCTGCACACAAATAGGAAACCGAACAGGAAGGATCGAAGAAGAAAATCTGCACAGCCACATCAAATTAGTTTCATAATGTAGATCAGAAATAATAAAATTTAAAACACCACGATCAAATTTCTAACTTAAACATAGAACTCACAGATGCAATTTCAAGAGGTTTCTGCAAACAAGTGTAGAACCTGGATACTTGGCAAAAAACAGAGCCAGTCACTATAATCAATGATCCAAGTCCCCGAGATGTTCTACCCTGTCTCCAGGATTAGACTAACATCTTTCAGACTATACAAGTCTTGGATTTTACTGTCACCAAGGAGTTGATCATGAAACTTGCAACACATGTTGGAGTTCAACAACATCTCACAGAAAGGATGCTATAATATCCTAAATATGTGCAATATGCAAAACCTACTCAGATGCTGCAAGGGGAAAGAGAGAATTTACAATCATACACAGCTTGCATTCTGTATTTTTCCCTCACACAGCTAATATAGTATATTTTTAGCTTTGGAAATTATTTTAGAGACAAACATTTATCCATGCAGAAATTTGAAAAGCAGCTAACAAACCAAATAATGAAGAAAAAGACCAAAGAGTTTTGCGTATCTAACCGTTGAACAATGATTAAGCAAATGATATGACAGCAGCTTCAAAGGGAAGTGTAGCTGCTTTATCCAGTTACTAGTATTTCTGCCTTTGGGATTCAGCTTCTCATGATATATTAAAACATTAATCCTATAAACCGATTGTCACAGCAATCTGATTGTCCCAAGATTAAGACTACAGCTTTAGACTGACAAGGATCTGTGCTCTGAATACAGTTGGCTAGTAGAATAAAGACATTCTTCCCTTGCACATGTATTCCAATGCTGAGTATACTTAAAAATACTGCCCAGTCTTTTAAGACTAAAAACTTTCTCGAAAATGAGAAAATATGTCAATGGGTATCATCAGAGTACTTTTCACCATTAAATATTACACAATTGTAATTCAATACACAAAGACACTGAAGTTTTTTTTTAAAAAACAGACCTGTAAAAATGAGGTAAAAGACCAAGCATTTTTTTTAAATTGGTAAACTCGATTAGCAGACTATTTGAACATTAGAAAGGATGGCAATACCGGTCGGTGCATGACTTGGTCTCCCAAGCTATCACGAAAGTCATAGAAAACCACCTGGAAATTATTCAGTTCAAGGTAGAAATGTTATGTACAAAATATTTATGAAAGCAAAGTTAACAATGGAGTCATCTGTTGAAAAAGCACACTGGATTGCAGGCATCATTAAAGAGCTGATTTTTTGTACGGAAGATCAGGTCTGTTTGGTGACCTCCTTTCTCGGCTCAGCGTATCTTCTCTATTATTCCGAATGCTTCTGTGTGGATGAACACTGGGCCCGGGCTCCAGCATGTCACCATCTAATGATCTTATATTGCAGCCAGCATCACAATTCCCAGAGCTACAGGGCACACTCAGAGTGCGACTGGCTGTGAGGCCATAAGTCAGATCTGTTTCCATTAACCCCCTGTTTCTGGTAAGCAGAGAGCCCCCACTGGACTCCTGCTTCAGTGCCAAGTCCAACCTGTGAGGAGGCTGCTCCAGGAAATCAAAGTATGGTGGGTCACTAGGACTAGACTGTTGAGGTTTGGGAGACAGTAGATATTCTCTCCTGGATTCTACTGGCTTACTGGAAATATCACTACAAAGAGAAGTCATCTTGAAGCTTCCAGTTGCTGTCCTACCGTGACAATATAAATCTGGGGCAAAGTATCTTCCCTGTGAAGGAGCCAATGTATGCCTGCTTGTTCCTGGAGTGCATGGCCGGCAAGCTGCAATGGAAAAGTCGTATAGATCAGGATAATCCTGGAAGCCTTCTCGAGATTCTGCCTTCAGCTCACTAGGTTTTCTCCTCACGCCATGTGCATGTCTACTGTGTAAATACGGCGCAGGACGTGGAAAGGAAGCAGAATCTGACGCCATTTTGTTTACATCAGTACTTAAAGCAAGCTCAGGAAATCTTCTATCCCTAAGTGACAAGTTACTCAAAGAAGTCACACCCATTGCAATGTCTGGCATCAGTTCATTCAAGGTACCTTCAGCATTCTAGATGAAAACAAAATGGAAAACATCAAAATTAGATTTCCATCTCTATGGCTTTTGAAACTAAAATAATAAAGCATAGTAGGTTGAACAGTTTTTAATCACATTAACATAGTGGTTGCAGTTCCATGGTTGCCTTGGCAACATAATTTCAGATTGAACTACATTATCATAGTATTAGTGACAATAACAATAATTGAGTTTTTTGATCATTTTTCTGAGGGAAAATATTGATTTCCAATTTCAGCATTTTTTGTCACTGTTGGAAAATAACCTCATTTATTACGTTAGTGTCATGCTGGACAAAAGCCATAATAAGTTATAGATGTAGTCCCATTGTAGTGTTAATATTCATATTTACCTTTTCATTTATAAAAAAACATTAATGTTCAATTAGGGAAAAAGAGGCTGAATAAGGATGTGGGACCCTAGTTGGTCCAATATTGGTTGCATTCATTTTTACAAGAATCCAAACATCTGATTTCCCCACCCGATGGTCTGAGGCTCGGTTTAGTTTAGAGATACAGCATGGAAACAGGCCCTTTGGACTACCGAGTCTGCCTTGACTTCTACCATCCGTACGCTAGTTCTTTCTTACTATCTAGGGACAATTTACAGAGGCCAATTAACCTACAAGTCTTTGGAATGTGGGAAGAAACTCCAACAGCCGGAGAAAACCCACGCGGTCAGAGAGAGAAAGTACAAACTCCGTACATACAACACCCGTAATCAGGATTGAATGCGGGTCTCTGGCGCTGTAAAGCAGCAACTTTACCACAGTGCTACTGTGCTGCCCAGAAGAAGGTAGTAAAGCAGATTTTA
Source organism: Malacoraja senta (assembly GCA_038087875.1). Lineage (NCBI taxonomy): Eukaryota > Metazoa > Chordata > Chondrichthyes > Rajiformes > Rajidae > Malacoraja > Malacoraja senta. Next base: position 14,748,939 of record CM075978.1, on the reverse strand, counting down.
TGCTATAGAATTTAGAGAAATCATTAGAGTTAGTACAACTGCATTATATACACACATAGAGATGGGACTGGGAACTTAAAACTAAAATAGTTAATTTTATAGCCCCACTGTCACCAGAGAAGCCATATAGTTAACAAAGGCACATGGATTCTTCCCACCCTAATGTCATTACTACCTATCTAATAATTAAAAATCAAAACTTACCCCTATCGTTGTTTGCATTTGGACCAATCTGGCAGAATTGGTGCAATCAGGAGGCATTAGTTTACCACCAGATGTGTAAATGGGCCTGGAGGTTAGCGCAGAATAATGCAGGGAGCGATTACATGGGTACGATAAGGAGCGAGATGACAGTTGACCAGGCAGCCTGTGCTTCAATTCCGTTTTGTGCTTTTCATGTGTCTGGATTGCAGGTGGGTTGTACGGCGGTGGAGGTGGTGGTAAAGGTGGATGGAACGCAGCATAGGGCTCAACATCACCACGTTCTCCAGCCGGTGAACTGTTTATTCTGCAGTGACCAAGCTGACGAATAGTCAGCACTGGACTCTCATCACCAAATCGCTCATGAGGAAAGAATTTATGAGGATTCTGTGGAGGGCAATGGATAATCATTACATTATCAGAGCTACCTTGCTGTGACCATTGCTACATTTATATCGCTTTCAGTCAATTGTCAACGTTTCTAAATTATCTTAATAATTAAAATATTTTAACTCGACTGGCTCACGGAAAAAATTAACAAAATGCATAAAATCCAGATTATTTTTGTTCATTCCAACTCCATCAATTCCAAAAGTAGCAAGGAAATCTTGATAAACTGTGCAAACTGCAGCAAATTACTCTGCCTGGTACTACAGCCATGCGAGATATTGATATTTAATTATGACACCTCATTTGCATCTTTACAAAATATAATTTCTATTATTTCTGAAATTATTTAGATTGGTCAATGACTGTGTTATGGAGTCATATTTCCCATACCTGAAGCAGTTCAACAGCAGTATCTGGGAGGTTAAATTCCCTCAACACCCGTATTTGAATTTCGTAGCTTACGGTTGCTCCTTCCCCACAGTTCAATGCGTACGCTCGCTGCACCTGATCCATATGTCTAAGTTCCTGAAGGCGCCTGATCATATCTTTTACCATCTTCAAAGGGGGGACTGAAAGTAAAAATTGTGTAAAGGCTTTGCTCAAGCACCTCCATTTAAACTATTTTTTTAAGGAGTAAATCACAGATGATATTGTATTTAAGAGAATTAGGGGAAAGTAAGCATAAGAGACTCCAGACGCTGTAATCTGGAGCAAAAAAAAGATATAAAAATGGCTGGGGAAACGCAGTGGGTCAGACAACATCTATGGAGGCAGAAGGATGGTTGACATTTTTGCTGGAGTCTCTGCATTAAGACTAATGCAGGGGCGTGGCTCCACAGATGTTCCTGCAAATATTTTTGTCCAGGAGTCGAGCATTCTAACTCCAGGATCAAACTGTAGTCTCAGTCAAGTAGTCCTTTTCAATGTATTAGCCCTTGCCAGTGCAGTGGTAACGTTGCTGTTAATAACGTGCAGAAGCTACCTTCTTTGGTTCTATGGGGTCAGTTGTTCCCTCATTTTTAGGAGAGGTAACTCCCACTCTCCTCTGTCCACCTGCTCAATAGCAGGAATAGGACCTAAAAAACCACACTGCCTTGTAAACTAAATCAACATTTCATCTGCAATCTCTCCTATTCAAAGACGAAACAATTAAAAAACACAAAAAAAGCAAACTAAACAGCCATTTCTCACACTGTGGTTAACATAGTGGATCGCATGGTTCAGTATCTGGGCAACAATTTCATTATGAAACTAGAAGCAGTGAATGATCACTCTACAGCAGAAGCCAGTGGATTGTTAATCTGCCAACATTTCTCAATTAAGATGCAATCGTTCAGATGATGAAGGTGGTAGGGGGGGTGGAGGGGGGGGGGGGGCAATGGAAGGTGGGGCAAATGCAGAAATGAGAAGGATAACTCATTTCAGCCCTGGAATACTAAAAATAAATCAGTCAAAATATACACTTACCAGGAATTTCATTGGCAATGATTGAAGGAGGGTTGGATGGTGCACCTATTGGTTGGTGACTCATTAAGTGGCAGCACTGTGGTATGGCACTGTTCACCATGTATAACGTGTCTGGTACATTGGACATGCGAACCATTCGCAACCGGACAAGATCAGTCTGTTCCACCATCATCTCATCCAATACTGTCTGCAACCAGAAGTTGGCACATTAGACATAGACAATGATTGTACGATGGCTTGATAGAAGAAAAATCCCATCATACAACGGCTGTCCATTGTCAATCAAAAATTAATTATAACAATTAAATAAGTATATTGTTATGCTCAAAATGTTTTAGTATATTCCTAGAATCACTCTTCCTAGAAATAGCTGAAACCACAGAATACAGCACAGGCTATGAAATCATCCCAGGGTACTACTGAAAATTAGCCCTGCAAAACTCTTACCAAACTGTTCCAATACAGTTACAACTAGCCAACAATGTGGAAAGTTGTCCACACATGTCATGTTCCTAAGGACAAACCCAGCTGGTTAATTACAACTGTGTCTATCTCAGAAATGATTGAAGGCATCATTGACAGTGGTGTGGTACACAAAAATGCTGGAGAAACTCAGCGGGTGCAGCAGCATCTATGGAGCGAAGGAAATAGGCAACGTTTCGGGCCGAAACCCTTCTTCAGACTGACAGTGGTGTGATGTGGCACTTGTTCACCAATAAACTATTCACCAATGTGCAGCTAGAGTTTTGCCACAATCACTATGCTGGGCAATTTTCTATTTTGTTAATCTGTTGTAACTGTATTGGAACATCTTGGTTGAGATGCAGCGAGTTCTGGATGTAAGGTATTCAGTAACACCACTGGATGTTGTTTAGTTTCATTGCTTTTGCTGTCCAGACCTCAAAGCCTTAATTCAACATAGATCAACTAGCTGAATTCCAGGAGGTGTGATAAGAGAGGCCATCTTTGTCATGAAGGCAGCCTTGGCTAGCACAGCACCAAGAAACCATGGTAAAACTGAATTAAATGGGATTAAACTGAAAGCTTTCCAATAGTCAGAGGCATGCCTCACACATAAAATGGTTGGTGTAGTTGAAGATAAAACACCTCAACCCAGGACATCACTACAGAATTTCATCAGGACAATTTCTTAAACCCAGCTGCTACATTAATCAAATGAAAATCAAAAGTTAGACAAACGGATGCTGCACGTGAAATAAAAACAGAAAATATTGGAAACGTTTTCCACTGATGCTCACTACTAGCAAGTGACCCATTGTCAGAACCTTTAATTGGTGGTCCAAGGAAGGATCTTCAACAAGAAAGGTCAACTCAGTTGCCCTTTCCATACATGCTGCCTGACCTGTTAAATGTTCCAATTTTATTTCAAATTTCATCAATCCATACTTGGAGAGGAAGACCTATACAACATTCTAGGCTGATTTCACACCGTAAAAGTGTCAGTTAATGACCTTTAACGAGAAAGAATCTAAACATTTACCTTTCAGAATACCTTGACAGGGTCCCCCAATGTTAATCCCTGGGTCACCACAGATCAGAAACTCAACTAGACCAGCAATATGCATAATATGGCTACAACAATGGATCAGAGACTGATCGTCTAAAATGAATCAACCTCCTCACACACCATCTACAAAGTACATCAGGAATGTGTTGGAATACCTCTAACTAGCCTAGCAAGTGCAGTATCAACAATGCCCATCAGTCCGTTGGCGAACCCCTCTCGTACATAAACTAACATGGCTTCCTGGCGCCTGCCTTTACACAGGTAAGAAATCAGTAGTTGAAATAACCGCCGGTAAGTCCTGGCCAATAGCGATGCTCCCAAATTCAAACTATAACCAATATCAGAGCGAGCACCCCCCCCCCACCCCCCGAGAACAAAGCGCTCTCAGCCGCAGCCGCATAAATCAATACACAGCGCTATAGACTTGGTGCGCAAATCAATACACACAGCGCTGCCGGTTTGGCACGCAAAGGTTCAAACAGAGCGCTGAGGGCTTAACATGTGGAAATTTAAACAAAGAGCTGTCGGCTGCAGTGCTATGGGTTTTAAACATAGCGCTACCAGTCACAGCGCTAAGGGGTTAAAACATAGCGCTATGGGCTTTAAACATAGCGCTATGGCCACAGTGCTATGGGTCACAGACTGTCCGGGCAAAATTCTTGTATAACATCCCCAAGATGTGCTGGTAGGTTAATTGGACATTGCAAATTGCCCGCGCTGTAAGTCTAATGAAGGCGAATTGGAGGAATGATGGGAGAGAGAACCAGTTGCAGGTAAATAAGTGAAGGAATGGGGCTGATGGGAATAGTTGAGAATTTATATAATTTGATAAGGTAATGGCAACCTTTAATTTCATGAGAATTCACATGAGAAAATGATTTGAAAAATAAAAATATTAAAAATGAGAAGCATGCGGGGAACACTACATCGTCTCGACTTGCTGTTGCTGTTCAAAATTGTGAAGCACATAGACACAAGTAACTGTAGATGCTGGTTTACAAAAAAGAGTGTTGGAGTAACTCAGTGGGACAGGCAGTATTTCTGAAGGACATGGATAGGCTACATTTCGGGTTGGGTCCCTTCTTCAGTCTCAACCTGAAATGTCACCTACCCATGTTCTCTAAAGATGCTGCCTGACAAACTGTGAAACATTTTGTATTTAATCCATGTGTACATCCAAGTTTGTATCACAATCTACTTTCGTACAAATGTACCTTTGCCTCCTCCACATACGGTGCAAATAAGCGAGGTTTCACATATATACCAGAATTCTTCTGACGTAGCCAAGCATGAGATTTTCCACCTTCAGCTGTTGGCAGCATATCTAATGGCGGTGTGCTAATCAGTCCCCTCTTTATCTGAAGAGCAAAAAAAAAGTATTCAACAGTCAACTTTTTTGTTGGTTTACAATTCATGCTTTTTCTCACATCTCATCTACTATCTCATATTTCTCATATCTTCTTACAACATAATAGGATGCTATTTGGTCCATCAATTCTAGGCCAAATGCAGAACCATTTATCAGCCCTGTTCCCCCACTTAATTCCCTGTTACCTATTTCTTAAGGCATGCCCCAATACTACATGTAATTTACAATGGCCAATTAACCAAACACTGCTTACATCTGCGAGGGATCTGAAGGGTGTTGGGAAAATTCACATGGCCACAGAGAGAATGTGCAAGCTCTACACTTAAACCGTACCAACGTAAACAAAATGCGACAATTTTTAAATATGCAATTATACTACAGGTCCACCACGGAGTTTCTGGCACCCTTGGTTCAAGAGCCTTTCTGGATTATCCGTTTTGCCAGACCAACAGAGGGCACTGCCTCAGAGAGGAGTAGAATGGTACCAGAACAGGTACCGAGGCGCCGAGATACTGGTCCGCAATGTCGGCCTCGGAAGGCGCCTATGGGAACGGCAGAAATTCCAGAGCCCCTGTCACATAGGGCAAATTAGACCTGCCGACCGGCTGCAGATGAGATCAAGATCAGCCACCTCACCTGACGTAGACTCCACATTTTCGGGGGAACTTCTGGGTGAGATTTCTGGATTAAAAGTGCCGGACAACCAGTTGCTGGAAAATCGGTGGGGAACCTGTATTAGGTTTATGTTGGTACGAGAGTTGAATGACAAATATTGCTCCAGAGAATATTGTGGTGGGAGAAGAATAGTTCTGCCAGATGAACAACTGCCTTTACTCAAATTACCATCTTTGACATGACTGCTATTTGTCACTCAAGTTTTAAATAAAAGGCAAAAGCTCGGCACTTATTAGATTGTTTATTCCCCATGAAAAGACCATCTGGCAATGTCTAGATTTGTTAATGATTTGCCAGATGTCAGTATTATTAATCAAAGTGAGGGAAGGCAAAATTAAATGAGTCAGGGAGGCATAAGTGTATTCAGATATGGCCACAGGTTTCACTTGTACATATGACAGCAGCTAGCTACAGCAAACTATCACAAGAAGCATTGGGCCAGAGGTCACATAGCTTTCTTACCCATGAAATCTGGCAGCAATCTGACCTTAAACACGAGCAAATTAATTAAGAGACAAAGACAAAATAGGCACAATTCAGACACTTTAAAAAAAAATCAAAAAAATCAACCTACAGCATCATTAAGAATCTCACTGTTTGTGGGAAGGATATGATCTATTCGAATGAGAGGCAGAACTGAGGACAAAATCTCTTTTAGTTCCTCTATGTCAAGATCCCGCCGCTTTACACCTCGCTTGTTTACACTGTGTGCCGTCCCACTCAGCAGGTTTGGCTCTAAAACAGAGATACAAACAAATAGAAAAACCTTGCAATATTATGTCATTGGATGAGCAGAATGAAAAAACAACTTACATTCATATAGCTTCTTTATCAGAGTAGAAATGTTCCAAGGCACATCCCAGCATTATCGGGTGTCAAGCCACTAAAGGAAGTTTTAGGATAAGTGCCCAAAAGCTTTTTTCAAAGAGGTAGGTTTCAAGTAACATCTTAAGAGAAGGAAAGAGGGGTGATGTTTATCTCAAGAATGTTCAAGAGTAAAAGGGCCTTTACAGCTCAAGGCACAGCGTTCAATGATTTAACAGAAGAACAAGGCTAGGGTTAGAGAGATAGTGAAGGGCCAAGATACTGAAGAATTTGAACAATGAAACAAAGAGTTTAAATCAAGATGTTGCCTGCATGGAAGTCAACATTGTCCAAGCAGCACATGACCTGATAAGAGTGGTGATGCAAATCACGGGGCATGCTGGTAGTTTTACCAGACGGGCTGCAGCATTTCAGGAAGGTGACTCACAAAACACATGAACTATTCCTGCTCATTTGCCCACATTTATAACTAAATTGTCTATGTTGATAGGTTCTAGGAGCAGAATAGGCCATTCAGCCCATCAAGTCTACTGTCATTCAATCATGGCTTCTCAACCCCATTCTCCTGCCCTCATCCCATAACCCCTGACACGCGTACTAATCAAGAATCTGTCAATCTCCACCTTAAAAATGTCCATTGACTTGGCCTCCACAGCTTTCTGTGGCAATGAATTCCACAGATTCACTACCCTTTGACTAAAGAAATTCCTCCTCATCTCCTTTCTAAAACTACGTCCTTTTATTCTGAGACTATGGCCTCTGGTCCGAGACTTTATCACTAGTGGAAATATCCTCTCCACATCCACTCCATCTAGGGCAGGGGCTCCCAACCTTTTTCGTCCCATTTACCCCTGGCAACTTTAATAGCACATAACAATGTTATTTCACTTATTTATGAATAACTAATGATGAACTGATACCGGCATACCAGAACCAAACACAGTCAATGAGAAAAAATGTACAAATCCAGAATCAACAAATTTACCCCCTGGGCAGGCGAAATTTACCCCCTGGGGGTAAATTTACCCCCTGGGGGTAAATTTACCCCAGGTTGGGAACTCTTGATCTAGACCTTTCACTACTCGGTAAGTTTCAATAAGGTCCCCCCTCATTCTTCTAAACTCCAGCGGATACAAGCCCAGTGCCTTTAAACGCTCATCATATATTAACCCAATCATTCCTGGGATCATTCTCATAAATCTCCTCTAGACCCTCTCCAATGCCAGCACATCCTTCCTCAGATATGGGGCCCAAAACTGCTCATAATACTCCAAATGTGGTCTGACCAGTGCTTTATAAAGCATCAGCATTACATCCCTGTTTTTGTATTCTCACCCTCTCGAAATAATTGTATTCGCCTTCCTTACTACCGATTCGACTTTCAAATTAACTTTTTGGGAATCCTGCACCAGCACACCCAAGTCCCTTTGCACCTTCTCTGTACACTTTGTTACACAAGCCTCTAATTTCATGATTCACATTATTAATCAGGGTCATTTGACAATTCCTCTCTTCCTTCCTGCCTCCTGCTTTGCTTAGCTCTATCCAAACTAGTTCCCCTCAATTTCCTCTTACTGCCTTTACCCCATTCTTTAGTTTCAAAGCTACCCCATCCCCTTTTTCATTTTGACTTTCTCTGACATATTCTGGAATATTTTATTCCCAATCTCAATCATTTTACAATCACTCTTTTGTAATGGCTGTGAGAACCTATATATTTTTTTCTATTTATGTCCATTAATGCACACAATGTTGTTGCCGATGCAACACACTCTGTTAAAAAATTTACATGCCTTGGCAAAAATAATTGTAAAATTATCACAGAAGATGAAGCAGATATAACTAGTAAGAAAAGAGGCAATTTTAGGTCTGGTATTGTGCATAGATGAAAGCGCATTGATGACCGAGTAGTTAAAATGCCTTTGGGGATGAGCGATCATAATATAAAGATTTGAAAGTGATTTAGTTCATTTTGAAACCAGGCTCTTAAATCTGAATAAAAAGAAACCATGAAGGCATGTGGAAATGCAACGGGAACCAAAAAGCAAATAAGTATTCCCAATTACATCGCCAGTCTGGAATGTATTGCAATAAGATTTTGTGGAAATTGGAAAGGATAATTGGATCCTTTGCTGAATGAGAAATATAGGTGGAGTACAAAAAAACTGAAAGCCACAAAAGCAAGTTCTTGCAATAGAATCTGACTGTAGTGTTTCCCTTATCCAAATTCTTTTGTTCTGAAAATGAAAGCATTTTAAACAAGGGACTGAATTAAAACAAAAATTTCAGCCAATCAATAATTCCCCAAATCATTACAACTGTTCTAAAACCAAAAGATCATTTTAACAATTAAGTCAACCAACACATAGCAACAATACATGTTTTTAAATAATCTAACTAATCATCAGAGTAGAAATCATGAATTCACTGGTGAGATATGCATGACATGAAAATCTATATATACAAATAAAGCAAATTAATGGTAAAAACTGTCCTAAAAAAGGTTCATTTTATACAGTGTACGTGTCAGAATGTGACAAAATTGTTTGACAAAAGGCAAATATTTGCACTCTGTAGAGAATCTTGAACAATGGAGTGCAATAATAAAAGAGCCATACCCTTTAGGATTGAAGTTAGAATAAAGGGGTTTTCCCCCGGAAATGGTGATGGTTGGACAAACCCAATTTTGAACAATTCGTAGATTTGCTATCCAAAAATGGCTATATGGAGTTAGGTGACAGGTGGGATATGGCAGGGATGATGTTCTAAAAAACTCTTCCTGTTCCTATCTTCCAGCAGACATAAATTTCAGAATTGCAAATGACAGCATAAAACAAAACAAACTGCTGGTGTAACTCAGCGGGTCAGGCAGAATCTCTGGGGGAACCTTTCCCAACTTGAAGGTAGACAAAAATGCCGGAGAAACACAGCGGGTGAGGCAGCATCTATGGAGCGAAGGAAATAGGCGAAGTTTCGGGTTGAGACCCTTCTTCAGACTGATGTGGGGGTGGGGGCGGGAAGAAGAAAGGGAGAGGCGGAGACAGTGGGCTGTGGGAGAGCTGAGCAGGGGATGGGAAAAAGGGAGCAAGCAGGGACTGCCTGAAATTGGAGGTCAAGGTTCATGAAGCTTATTTGCCTTCATGAATTTGCCTTAATTCACTTACCCTTTGGTCTGTCCCTTCTTTGCCTTATCCCCCACTTTACCCAGATATAATGAATGCACAGCAGCCCAAAACATAAAATGTTTCACTTTCCAAAGATGCTACCTGAAGTGCTTGATATTTCCAGCCTAATTTTAAATTGGGTAACTGACATTCCTCTAATCTGTACTCTCACTATTATTCTCTCACTCTTATTTCATTCAAATAAGTTCAAAATAGCTGTTTCAATCCGAGTTACAAATGACAACCATGAATAAAAAAAACGCGAAAAAAAAATCTTGAACTTGACCCAGGGTTCGTGCGTGAGATGAGGAAAAACCTTTTCACCCAGAGTTGTGAATCTGTGGAATTCTCTGCCACAGAATCAAGGGATTTGGGGAGAAAGCAGGAACGGAGTACTGATTTAGGATGATCAACCATCATTATATTGAATGGCAGTGCTGGCCTACTCCTGCACCTGTTTTCCATGTTTCTATAAATTCAGCCCAAGATTTGTCAGATTTATATAATCATGTGCATGCAGCAAGTATGCGAGACTTAGAGCAAAATCCCTGCATAAATAACATCTCAAAAGAAAGTTTGCAAGGATGTGGAGATGAAAAAGCTTATTTTGCTTGTATTTAAACAATATGAAATGTAGCAATATTCATTTTCAATTCTTTCATTTTATTCAATGACTTTTGTACGTCTATTATCATAAATTATATTTAACCAGACAACAATAATTTTTTTTAATGTTTCTCACCTCTCTCTGCCATCTGTTTGATGAGCTGGTGCTCTCCCCATTTGTTCATGTATTTAAGGATATCTTGCTCACTAGCCTTAAACAAAATATATAGTTAATTTCTTTAGTAAAAGGTCATGAATCAAGATAAACTGAAAAGGGTAACATTATCTTTAATTCAACCCTTGGATTCTCTCAAATTTGCACAATGTACAATGTACATAACTCTTGGCTAGAATAAATTTCATTATTGTGGTTGCTGAGTATTCAGCAATTGAGTAGTTTGCATCCGATTCACTGGATGTAAATAAACGAAGGAGTTCCCAACAAGAGAAAAAAAATATTCCACAGGATAATTTGAAGTTTGAAGCATTGGCAAAATGTGTTGTGGAATCTGATCTCAAATGTTCTTCAGGCTCAGAGATTGACACAGAATTAATTATATTACAATTAGTGATAAGAGATAAGACTTTGCATAAAGTTCAGCAAAGCCATTTGCTACACAAACAGGGCCTTGAAAACCCAATTAATATTTAAAATATCTCAACCATCGTTTAATTTATTCGCTCTATCTCCATTCTAAAGCACACATTATCAAAAAAAAGTAGAATTTAATTTGTCATTTTTCTTAATTATCTTGTGTAGGGACATAAACGTCCTGGATTTCTACATGCTTGTGCTAAAGCTGGATGCATAATCAAGAATGCATTTATTTTGGACATTTACTTAAATAATGGCCTATTTTATCATTTTATTTCTATAGATTTTGATACACAAAGATCCATTTATGTAAACAGATCATTAACAGAATGGCATTCACATACACACACAATGTGCTGAAAGTCATAGCAATACTGAATGTTTCACTTGCTCTTTTAAATGGACTAAATATTTGCTTAGTATTTATAATTTAACTGAATATTTCTTCAAAGGCTCATTCCAAACAAGCCCGTGTTAATCTCATGAAATTGCACATAAATGGTAGGCAGGACATTTGATTATTGAAGAAACATTAGATGTCTACAAACGTTAAATCATTAAAATATTTTATAATTTAAGCTACTCAAACAATTTTCTACTTAAAATGTCACAACTGTAAAATTCCAACTGTACTTGAAGACTTCTTCAATCTGTTAAAGGTAGAAAAAAATGCTGGAGAAACTCAGCGGGTGAGGAAGCATCTATGGAGCGAAGGAATAGGTGACGTTTCGGGTCGAGACCCTTCTTAAATAAGTGTGTTAAATAAGTGGGGCACTGACCAGCAAAAGGATTCCTAAAAATAAATTTGGCTATTTATTACTGTGCATTGAATGTGCTGCAGATGAGATGCATCAATTTCAGCAAGCAAAACTCAGTTTGACTTAGAGACCAGGCACTAAGTTTTTCCACTTTCTACACTGCCATTTCAATGACTAAAATGTATTTGCTTTCAAATGTTGTGCATTCGTTTCCATTTTCCTACTCATTTAGAGGTCTAAATTAAACAATTAACTTTGATGAAATAGTAACCCATTGAAAAATTGGATTTTCTCAATTTGGGTAAAAAAAACATACAAAGGCAGTACCTGCAAATAGTCTGATTGGAGCACAAGAGGCAAATAGTCCATGCTAAGTTCAAAAAACACATCAGAGATCATGACTGAAGTGAATTCTTCACACAAGAAATTAATTGCCTGCCGGTAAACCCATTTGGAGCCATAAGGCTGTGAGCTCCACTTCAGAATGGATATCAGTGTGTCGAGGGAGATGCTCTCCATCACAATATCTTCACACCCTGCAATAAAGATAAGCCACAATGATTCCAAACATCTCCATTTTTTTTCCTATTTGAACATCCATAGCATTATCAGTTCTCTTCAACAATCACACCATTCTAATTTCTTCTGCACCCTTCCCATCCTCTAATGACGTTACTCAGAATAGAACACAGCGCTACTCACTTTCCTTTAAAAAAAAACTCACCCTAGATATTAACAATATGTAAGACATCAAATACCTTTGGAAATCTAAATACATTACAACTCCTGGATCTTTATTATCCTGCTTGTGAGCTACATCTTAAGTAAATTTTATTAGATTTGCCAAACACATTTTTCCTTTTATCAAGCCAAGCTGAATTCTGCCACATTGTATATCTAAATGCCTTGATATTACTTCCTTATTAATGGAGTTTCAGCAAGCACGCAATGTTAGAAGGAAGGCCAACAGGCCTAGAAATTCTCTGGGGTTTTTTGCAGTCATTAATATCTTACATTCCTCTGCCCTTTGGCCTCCTCGCTTCCTTCTATTTTAGAAAGAAAAATTCCAAAATGCATTTAACATCCCTGCCCTTTTCTTTTTCCACATTTTCAATCCCCCATCATTGCTACGAATGAACCAATAATTACTTTTGCTCCTCTTCACAAACTTTGAACCCGTTTTAAACTCCTAGCCTGGTTAACCTATTTTTGTTGATTTCTTTAGGTTTTTACAACCTTCAAGCCTGCCATTATTCTTTGTAACATTACTTTTAAAATATACCATTCTTAACTTTAGTTATTCACAAGTTAATCATCAAATTTGCAAATGCATCATGAAGAAAGCACGTCAATGCATCTACTTCTTCAAAAAGCTAAGAAAATGTCTCAAGTGACTCTTGCCAATTTCTAGATGCACCATAGAAAGCATCCTATTTGGATGCATAATATCTTGTTTTGGCAACTGCTCTGCTCAAGAACCCCCAAAATTGCAGTTATGGACACATCCAGTCCATCACACAAATCAGCCTCCCCCTCATTGTCTCCAGAAAGTAGACAACATCAAGAACTACTCACACCCCAGTCAATCCCTCCTCCTCCCCTCTCCCATTAGGCAGAAGGGATGTACTACCAGGTTCAAGGACAGCTTCTTCCCCGCTATTATCAGACTCTTGAATGAACCTCAAACTAACAATATATTCCCAATCCCCCTTATATCTGACTTTATCTATAGCTGTAACACTATGCTCTCCATGGTTTGATTGTAATCATTGTTTGTCCACAACAGGGGCATGTTGGTTGGCAAGGGCAAGTTGGGCTGAAGGGCCTGTTTCCATTCTGTATGACTATGTATGAATGACTTACCTGGTTAGCATGCAAAACAAAGTTTTTCCGATGCTTCATGTGCATAATGTGACAATAATAATGAATCAAACTACAGGTTAACTTTAACTTAAAGCAAAATAGATATATATATATATATTTTAATTTATAATTCTGTATCAGGAATTATTCATTAAATCGTATATTGTTTACAAAATGTTGGCTGTGTAAATCATGCCTGAACGTCCGAAATGTTACATTGGCCTTACGTCCCACTGGTTACTCAAGAATCTATGCAGTAGTCGTTCAACATGCAAGTTGAAACTATTCCATGAGTGAGAAAGTCAAAACTATTACTTGGATCTGTCGGTTTCTTTAGGTTTCCTTACTTATGACATTTTTATTTTATGTTTGCCAAGAAAAAGTACACTCTACCTTCACATATATCAAAACCTGAGGAACTAATCAGTTTTGCAGGATATCCTTAAATTTAACTAAGGTCATTCCTTGCACTTGAAACAGTATTTACAAAAACCTTGCTATTAGTTCAGAAAGGCCGATTGAACTATAGGATGAGTTGGTTTATCAGAGGTAATGTCATCTAATAGACCAGACAAAAGATATTTGTGAAGCCAAATGTCAACAGTAGCTGTACCTCTTCATGCTTGCAGAGGAGTGAAGCATAATAGGAAAGAGGGAGAAAAATAACTCTTAAAGAGAACGCAAATGACATTTTATTTTCCTACTGCCCACGCAATCTTTTGTTCCACAGGCAGAAGAATGTGAGCATCAGTAGATTCAAAGCTCAAGAGAATAAAACATACAAGCAAGCATTAATAAAAAAAAATACTCTTCGTGTGTGTTCTGTTCAAGTGTCTCAGAGGAGTTACTCGATCTATTGATTCTGCTGAATCCAAGTATTTTCCTACTAGAGTTAATCTAGCTCATTGTTTAGGTTCAATCCAACAATGTTGTACCACCCCCTCAATTTTAATATTGCTATCCAAATCTGAACGTTATACTTTTCAAGTTCATGCATCATGCATCGGGTAGAAAATCTGCAACATCCAGATTCAGGAACAGCTTCTTCCCCACAGCCATCAGACTATTAAACACAATTTCAAACAAACTCTGAACTATAACAACCTATTGCACTTTATCTGTTTACTGATGTGTGTATATGTATATTCTATGGTATATGGACACACTGATCTGATCTGTATTTATGACTACAATATTCTGTTGTGCTGCAGCAATGCAAGAATTTCATTGTCCTATCTGGGACACATGACAATAAACTCTCTTGACTTGACTCTTGACTTGATAATTGGTACCGTGAGATTTGAATTACCATACAACCATACGAATAAAAACACAATACACGATAGAATTTAATATGAACATCCCCCCACAGTGGTATCAACGTTTCCCACTGTGAGGGAAGGCAATAAAGTTCAGTCATCTTCTTTGTTCACCCATGGTTGGGGCCTTTGAGCTCTCTGCAGTTACCGCTATGGACGGCCCGATGTACAGGCCCTCTCGCCGGGATGATCGGAGCTCCGGCATCATAACAGAAGAACATACTCAGCGGCTTGGAGTTTCTGAATTTTGGACACTATAGCATGACATTCGCTTCAATTCAAGTAGAATGCAATGTTCAGACTGAACAGCAGCATAAATGATCTGTTGTTAGTGGTAAATTATTTAGTGGAGCAATTTTCAAATGATGAGGCAGAGCGAGATTAGTTTTGTTTTAAGCGGTGGGATTTTCCTTTGTCTAATATTATTGCAAATACAACATGCTCAGTAATGTAGCTTTTAAAGTCAATTGGCTTTCACATAATAGATAAATAAAGTACGCCATTTTCTCGGGACAAATCAGTGGAGAAACTTCTAATGAGGAAAAGGAACCATCTAAATGATAACATAGCCATAAAATTAGTACAGAACTAAACCAAATTTCTATCTCTGTTTTTTCCCTCGATCCCAGTACTAAATAGCCTCCAACAAAATCTTCAAGAGAAAACGTTTATAAAGCACAAATACTAAGACTGATCACAATTAGGAGAGATGCAATAAACAAGATGGTAAAATAAATAAGAGCATTGTGGATGTAACCGAGACTGGAGGGCTTGAAAGGATGTCACCAGGACTGGAGGGCTTGAGTTATAGGAAGAGGCTGGAAAGGTTCAGGCTTATTATTGTCACAATGAAAAGTTTTTTATTGCATGCTATCCAATCAGATTAGATAGTACTACACAAATACTATCAAGTCAAACTCAGGTACAATAAATAGGTAGAGCGAAGAAGAAAAGAGTGCAGAATGTAGTTCTCAGCATTGTAGTGCGTTAATTCCATAGACAAAGTCCAATGTCTGTGATGGGGTACAGGTGAATCAGATAGTACCGTAGCTTATGGAAGGACTGATCAGAGGTCTGATAACAAAGGGGAAGAAACTATTCCTAGGTCTGGTGGTGCATGTTTTCAAACTTCTATATCTTCTGTCAGACAGAACAGGGAGGAGGAGGAATGGCCAGGGTGGCATGTCTTTGATTATGTTGGCTGCTTTTCCAAGGCAGCATGGTGTAGATGGAGTCAATGATGGGACATCCGTTCTGTGTGATGGACTGGGCGACATATACAACTCTGTAATTTCTTGCGGTCTTAGGCAGAGCTGTGACCATATAGACGTATTTAACATTATGAGGTGAATGGTCAGTCTTTTCTCAGGTTAGAGGAGTCATAGGAGGCCATAGATTTAAGGAGAGGGTGGGAAAAAGATTTAAAAGTGGTTCGAGGAAGAACTTTTTCCACTCAGAGGGTGATTGATCCATGGAAGGAGCTATATTTAATATTTAAAAGACATTTGGGTCGGTACATGGATAGAAAAGCTAAGAGGGATATGGGCAAGACGCACGCAAATTGGACTAGCTTGGATAGACATCTTGATTGGAGTGAACGGCCTGTTTAATAGGCCTAGGCTTTATTGCATGACGATGTGAGCACGAGTGAAAACATCTTCCTGACTTTACATATGGCCAAGAAAAAATTGTACTTGGTATAGCATTTGATCTATCCATTCAGGGAAACATGGACTTACAACAGAGGGAATGCAACAAAATGTCCACCACATTAATTCTTGGAATGAGGAGGATTGCTAGAACAGATTAAGCAGAAAAACTTGTATTTGCTCAAATATCGAAGAATCTTCTGAAACCAAAATTCTGATAAGGTGCATGCAAGAATGATGTTTCCCTTGCCTGGTATGCCGAGTAGCAAATACAAGCACAAGATAAGGTGTCTAGCACATAGGATTTGATTTTAGCTAGAAAGGGGTTGATTAGGAATAGTTAGCATGGCTTTGTGCGTGGGAGATCGTGTCTCAAGAATGTGATTGATTTTTTTGAAGAAATAACCAAAAAGATTAACGTAAATGTTCTCTGTGGACTTCAGCAAAAATGTTGATAAGGTTCCACAAGACAAATTATTCTGGAAGGTTAGATCGTATCAGATTCAGTGAGATAGAGAATTGGCTTCATGGAAGGAAGCAAAGGGTGATTGTGGAAGGTTGTTTTTCGGACTGGGGGCTTGTGATTAGTGGTGTGCCTCATGGATCAGTGCTGGGACCATTGCTGTTTGTGGTTTATATCAACGATTTGGATGAGAATGTACATATTATGAATAGTAAGTTTGTAGATGACACTAAAGTGGGTGGTATTGTAGATAGCAAAGATTACAGCAGGACCATGATCAGTTGGGCAAGTGGGCTGAGTAATGATTAATGGTGTTAAATGCAGATAAGTTTGAAGTGTTACATTTTGGGAAGTCAAACCACGGCAGAACCTTCACTCTGGGGAGTGTTGTTGAGCAGAGGTACGTAGGAGTGCAGGTACATGGTTCCTTGAAAGTGGCATCACAGGTAGATAGGGTGGCCAAGAGGCTTTCAGCACATTGGCCTTCATAAGTCAGGGTATAGAGTACAGAAGTTGGGATGTTATGTTACAGATATACATGACATTGGCGAGGCTATATTTGGAATATTGTGTTCAGTTTTGGTCACCCTACCAAACTTGGAAAGATGCTTATAATCTGGAAAAAGTGCAGAGAAATACGAGAATGTTGCCAGGACTTGAGGGCCTCAGCTATAGAGAGTGGTTGGACACCACTAGTATTTTATTTTTTGGAGTGCAGGAGGATGAGGGGTGATCGTATAGATGTGTACAAGTGCATGACGGGAATAGATAGAGTAGATGAATGGGGAAACTTTTTCCCCCATACAGAGGGTGGTGGGTGTATGGAATGTGTATGTATGTATTTGAAGCAAGTAATATAACATTTAAAAGATATTTGGACAGGTACATGGATAGGAAAAGTTTAGATGGATATGGGCCAATGCAGGCAGGTGGGACTAATGTAAATAAGGCAAATTGCTTGGCACGGGCTAGTTGGACCAAAGGTCCTGTTTTCATGCTGTATGAATATAACGGAAAAATAAAATTTCTTCAAGCAGGAATAGGATTTTTTAAAATGTTTAATTCTATACTCGAGAGCTGTAGATTCCCAGCCACAGTTAACGGTTTGAGAGAGTAAAAACGTGGAGTTCGTACAAAAAAGGATTACTGAGGTAAGAAAAATCATCCACAAACTCACTGAATGGTAAAACAGGCTCAAGGCACCAAATATCCACTTATGGCTTTTCATTTGTTAACTCCCTCTCAAACCTACATCAAGTTGGTTGCCAAATTTAATGTCTTCGTGTTTAAATCTGACAATTCACATCTTCTCCACTATTTCTAACCTTTAGTCCTACAGGTTTACTGCTCCGGCTCACCCCCCCACCTCAATTTCCCACTGAAGGATCTGATTTCTTATGCATTTCGCCCTCTTCCTTCAATCCATCAATTTGCCATTGGATTCCTTTCTTCCTCTTTAACACAAGCTTTAGGCCATCTCTGCTAACAGTGTGTTTTGGCTTTGTTCGATATTTTGAATAATTTTCCACATTTAAAATACTATAGGAAATAACAGTTGTGAAGTTTTGTGCTCCTTATTGAATAAGCTCCAACTGAAGAACAGAAACAGGCCTTCAGCTCAACTTGCCCACGGCAACCAATACGAAAATAGGAGATGGGGCAGGTAGAGTTGAGGAAACAGGGAGTCATCAGGAAGGCCTGAGAGGTTGGGAGAGTGGGCAAAGAAGGTGGCAAATAGAATAGAGCGTGGAAATGTGTACGGTCATGACATTTTGTAGAAAAAAAAGGCATAGACTACTTTCTAAATGGGGAGAGGATTCAGAAATTCATGGCGCAAAGGGACTTGGGAGTACTGGTGCAGGACTCCCAAAAGGTTAAATTGCAGGTTCAGTAAGGCAGGCAAATGCAATGTTAGCATTTATTTCAAAGGGACTAGAATATAAAAGCAAGGATGTAATGCAAAGACTTTATAAGGGACTGGTGAGGCCACATTTGGAATATTGTTAGCACTTTTGATCTACATATCTGAGAAACAATGTGCTGACAATGGAGGGTCCAGAGGAGGTTTATAAGAATAATCCCAGGGATGACTGGGTTAATGTATGAGGAGCGTTTAATGAGTCTGGGCCTGTACTTGCTGGAGTTTAGAAGGATGAGGGGAGGTCTCATTGAAAAATACTGAATAATGAAAGGCCATGTTTGTGTTAAATTTTTATTGTGTTTTTGTGTGTTCTTTCTCATTGTACCGCTGCTGACAAATTAATTTCACTTGCACTTTATGTGCAATGTGACGAATAAAACCGTATTGTATTGTATTGTATTGTATTGTCCAGAGTGGATGTGGAGAGGATGCTTCCAGTAAAGGGAGAGTCTGGAACTAGAGGGCACAGCCTCAGAATCGAAAGACATAGCTTTGAAATGGAGATGAGGAGGCATTTCTTTGGCCAGAAGATGGTGAATCTGTGGAACTCATTGCTGCGGACAGTGGTGGAGGCCAAGATATTGGATATTTTCAAAGCAAAGATTGATAGGTTCCTGATTTGAGTGTTACGGGAAGAAAGCAGGTTAAGAGGTAAAAATAGATCAGCTGTGATCGAATGGCCTAATTCTGCTCCTAAGTCAAGATCATATCACCATCATCATCATCCTTCCCCTCAACCTCACTCGTCCCATCATGTCAGCATCCAATTCTTGAAATGGAAAAGCAAAATAGAAATGTCTGTTCGTGTATAAAATATTTTACTTACCACATCAGCAAAATATAGCCCCTTCACATAAAAATCAATTATTTCAACTTCATAATATTCTACTGCAATATACACTATCTATAACTGATAAACTTGGCTTAATGCACTTTACAACTCAAATTTTTGCTGTTTCAGAGAATAAATCCACAGCTAAAAAATAGTTTGTTCGAATGAAATATTTTGATACCCATACTAATTTTGAATAATGCTTTAATAAATCTGATATTCCAACCTTTCAAAAAAAATGACTGAAATAAGCAAGATTAATAAATGCATTACACAAATTCTTGAAGCACTAAAATTGCACTTTCGCTCTACCACAAACCCACCTTGAGCAAGCATGTTGAATTCCAGAAAAAGGGCTATGTGGTAAAGTTCCATTGCTTCTTCAGCTCTCGACATGTTACCCTTTCCTGCAACCATTGCTTGGACTTCACTTAGGCTCCCCACAGATGGATTGTAGTGCAGAACAAGAGACAAATCCACCAGATCAGTATACATACAATGTAAAATTACTTTTGCATATTTCTTTGGAATGATAGATTCATCAAGTATGATTCTTGTTGGCGTCTGCAGAGTTCGATCTGTTATTTCTTCACCAGTCCTTACACGTCTTTGGAGAAGATTTCTAAAAAAAGGGGAACGTGCAGATAGGACAGCCTTATGCCCACAGAGTTCCTCATCAAAACGACCTGAACTTCTTCCAAATGCCTCCACTAATTCTGATTCAGCTGAAAAGCCGAGAATAGCATCATAATAGCACATGTTATCAAAAAGTTCTCGCATATCTACATCCAGTGAATTTGGGGTTCCAAATTCTTCTGTGAGCTGCACCAGGATGTCAACATTTTGGAACCTGGAGTCGTCTATTCCAAACTCTCCAGTATACAGGTAGTGTAATAATGCTGAAAACATGGGCAAATCTATGCCAGCTGTATTAATGTCCATCATAATCTCAGCACCGTATTCAGGTGATGATGAAAGCAGCGTCTTAAAAAAGGGACACCTCGCAGCTAGAATGGCACGATGTACAGGAAAGCAAGTGTCTTGGAAAATCAAATCAACATCAGTGCAGTACTTATATTCGTAAAGATCTGCTAGGTCTCTTTGCAAGGTCCGTGCATCTGGTCGTGCCAAATTACCTTGCAATGAAAGCTCCTTTAAAGCTGCAGTGCCTTCATATTCTTCCACTAGTGCATTTACATCCCTTACATCCCATCCAGAAAGCAGCTCACGCATCTGCTTAGCATGATCGGCAGAGCGATTAGATTTACGCCTTTTTATAAATTTCTTTTTCAGGGTTGCAAGGCCAGAACTTTTTTTCTTTTTGTCTTGTGGTTTCTCATGGCTATGTTCGAGGCTATATAATTTTGATTCGCATCCATATCCTTGATGCAAGTAAGAGGATGTTCCTGTGGAATAAAACCAAAAAAAGCATTTCGTGCTGAGTGTGCCAGTTGCCAAACATCTTTTTTTTTTAATTAATAAATCAATTACTTTGAAATCTACTAAAAACTGTAAAGCTTCCAACATCATGTATCAACAGCTTATTACAAGATCCTTGATTCTCTCCAACTATTTGTCCATATCTTCTGATTCTGAAGCCAAAATCTTTTATGGAATATTATTTTTAATATTCCCAAATTTTTTTGTTACCTCACTATTTATGCTGCATTCTAAAAATATATTTTATTGTCCGGATATACACGCATTAGCAAGCATTCTCCACACATGGCCCTTGGACCATTTCAATTATTTTGCAATTGCAGCAACACCTTTTCTTCGCTCAGTTAAGGGAACTATCCTAGCCAATGAATCATGATCGTCCTGATCTTCCAGATCACTTTTTTTAAATTATTAGATGACAAATATATATTGCAGTATTAAAACTCTCCATCACACATCATTATAAAAAGCACCATAACCCCAAATATGTAAAGCATTTCAGATAGCCAATGCCTACATTTTCAAGAAAAATAGGAATGGGCAATAATTTATGCTTTGGCAGTACTGCCTACATACCTAGAATAAATAAAGTTATAACTAAACCATTAATTCAGCAAACACAAGATGGAAATCAGAACATCAGCCTAAGCTACATGTTAAAACAGTAAAATCACTTTAAAACTGATAAACTTCACAAAACAGTACTTTGGATCAGTTGCGCACAACTTACCTATGAATGTCTGTTGAGCCTGCGAATTTCCTCCTACCCTCTGAGAGAAAGAGTGAGGATAGGTAGACGCATTAACACCCATTTTCAGGTCAAAGAATGCAGCATCCTGACAGCCAATTCATTCGCTACGAATTCCAGAAATGTTTGCTGGTCATCACTTTCAGATCTGCCCTCTCTGCAGTTTGTTCAGCCATTTCTGCAAATATCCAACAAACTATCAGTAACTGTGTAAACAAATACAACCAAGCAATTTTTACTTTTTTAAACAAGGAATACAAAAGGAGACTTGTACTGTGGAGCAACAAGTTAAATACAGTCAGCATTTTCAAAAATAAGAACATCAGAAGAGCAGTAGGAACTGTGATGCATCAAGCCTGGTCTTCCATTCAACAAAATCACGGCTGATATCATCTTGCCTTTAACTCCACTTTCCTGCCAAGTCTGTTTACCCTGAAATTCACTATAGTCTAAAAATCTATAGTGCCAATGAGTGTACTTAATGACGTGGCCTCCAGTTCATTGGCATAGATAAATACCAAAAGTTTCACAAATTTGATATTTCTTGTTATCCCAGGCTTAAATGGGTAACCCGTAATATTTCCACAGACGAGCACCAGACGTTAATATCACACCATTTCTGATTTTATTACTTCTGGGTCTCTGCCCTCTCAAACCTCCAACCTTATCGCTCACCAGCCCCGCACGGCCTGATTTTATCTTCTCTCCAAAATCCACAAACAGAACTGTCCTGGCAGACCCATTGTTTCTGCTTGTTCATGTCCTACCGAATTAATTTGCACATACCTCGACTCCATCCTATCTCCCCCCCCCCCCGCCCAATCCCTCCCTACCTATGTCCAAGACACCTCACACGCTCTTCGTCTCTTCAATTAGTTCAATTTTCCAGGCCCCCACTCCCTTATCTTTACCATGGATGTCCAGTCACTCTACATCTTCATCCCCCACCAGGAAGGTCTTAAAGCCCTCCGTTTTTTCCTCGACCGCAGAACCAGCCAATTTCCGTCTACTAATACTCACCTCCGCCTAGCAGGACTGGCCCTTACTCTTAACAACTTCTCCTTCGACTCCTCCCACTTCCTCCAAATCCAAGGAGTAGCAATGGGCACTCGCATGGGCCCCAGCATTGCCTGCCTCTTTGTAGGGTACGTCGAACAATCACTGTTCCAGGCGTACACTGGCGCTATCCCCGAACTCTACCTCCGCAACATGGATGACTGCATCGGTGCTGCCTCCTGCACCAATTCAGAACTCACTGACTTCATTAACTTCACGACTAATTTCCATCCTGCACATGGACCATTTCCGACATCTCCCCACTGTTTCTGGATCTCACTGTCCCCATCACAGGTGACAGACTATTGACCGACATCTACTACAAACCTACTGACTCCCATAGCGATCTAGACTATGCTTCTTCCCACCCTGTTTCCTGTAAAGATTCTATCCCCTACTCCCAATTCCTCCTCCTATGTCGTATCTGCACCCAGGATTAAGTTTTCCATACTAGATCGGAGATGTCCTCATTCATTAGGAAACGGGGGTTCCTCTCTTCCATTATAGATGAGGCTCTGACTAGGGTCTCCTCGATATCCCACAGCTCCGCACTTGCTCCCCCTCCCCCCATATGCAACAAGGACAGACCCCCCTTGTCCTCACCTTCCACCTCATCAGCCGTCGCATACAGCATATAATGTTTGTATGACTGCAGAAACCAAATTTCGTTTGAACTTAGGTTCAAATGACAACAAATAAATTGTATCATTGTATCATTGTATAATCCTCCCAACACTTTCGCGACCAACGGGGTCCCACTACTGGCCACATCTTCCCATTTCCACTTCTCCTCGTCTCTTCCCACCCAAACCACCCATCCCCAGGTACTTTCCCCTGCACCACAGGAGATGCAACACCTGTCCCTTTACCTCCCCCCTCGACTCCATCAAAGGACCCCAAGTCTTTTTAGGTGAGACAGAGGTTCACTTGCACCTCCTCGAACCTCATCTACTGTATCCGCTGTTCCAGGTGTCAACTTCTTTACATCGGCGAGACCAAGCGCAGGCTCAGCGATCGTTTTGCTGAACACCTCCGCGCAGTCCGCCTTAACCTACCTGATCTCCCGGCTGCTCAGCACTTTAACTCCCCCTCCCAATCTGACCTTTCTGTCCTGGGCCTCCTCCATTGTCAGAATGAGGCCCAGTGCAAATTGGAGCAACAGCACCTCATATTTCGCTTGGGTAGCTTACACCCCAGCATTATGAACATTGACTTCTCTAACTTCAAATAGCCCTTGCTTTCCCTCTCTTTCCAACCCCTCCCCAGTTCTCCCACCAGTCTTACTGTCTCCGACTACATTCTATCTCTGTCCCGCCCACTCCCGAGTCTGAAGAAGGGTCTCGACCCGAAATGTCACCCATTCCTTCTCTCCAGACTCCTCCATCCCGCTGAGTTACTCCAGCATTTTAGGTCTACCTTAATATTTCATACTGTACATTTGAAACCAATTGTCTCAGTTTTATGTTTTTCCCGCGTACAATGCCTGAAAGATCAAGCTTAGACATTGAAACATATTACCTCAAATTGGGAGCATACATTCAACAAGAATCAAATTTTACAACTAAAAAAATGAATCACTGATGTGACATTAAAGAAAAGATCAATGTTCCTATTATTTGCTGAGATTGGAGGTCTTTAATAATGGGGAGAAATCCAATAGGATGGGTCTGGAATGAAAAAAGCTGAGAGGTGACCTGATAAGAGGCATAAATAAGGTGGATAGAACCTTTTTCCCCCCATGGTAAGGGTATGTATCAGAAACCACAGGGCATAGGTTCAAGATGCGAGGAAGGCCTGAAGGGGACTTGAGGGGAAACTTTTTTTAAATAGCAAGTGGTTCATTACTGGAACTCACTGCCAGTGAAGATGATGAAAACAGATACAATCATTCGGTTTAAGAAACATTTTGACAAAACACTTGAACAGGCAGGCAAACAGCCATGCAGATAAATTGGATTAGTGTTAGTGAGCAAAAAGCATGGATGCTATAGGCTGAAGGCCCTTTTCATGTCCTATACACTTTGTCTTTATTTACAATCCTGGTGTAATTAGTCCAGCATCAGCCATGGTCAATTAGCGAGTTGAAAATAAACTAATGAAATGCAAATGTATTTTAATGCCAGGAATGGCTAATCTTCTCAATCCAGTTCCGTAGTCGCCAAGATCATTTTAACCAAACAAAACATTTTCAATCATTTTTTCTGAAAATAGAATTTGTTCACTGTTTAATTTCAAATAATGTGATAACGTGGTCATTCACCATCAATTTGGAGAAAGATAGTCTTGTCAAAATTTGTACGTTTTTAAACACAGATAATGTTAAATTGAGTTTGAAGTTTACTACTTCTACTTGGGCACCACTCAGCTTCAATTCACTGATTGTTAAAAGGTCTTTTGCTCCTTTCTTTAACGAGCTTTCAGTAAGATAAAAAAGATGGAAACTGAAAAATGAAGCAAAATACCACCGGGTGGCGCCAGCAATGTCTGCCTCGCCAACAGTCTCTCGTCCATTCCTTCTTTGTTGTTTTATTGTATGTATTAAATGTTTTTATTGTTAAAACATGAAACCTTTAATAAATACTTGAAATGCAAATACAGGTCCACCGGCAGTTTTTTGGAAACTGATGGTTCAGCACCTCCTTTAATCCGTACCAAATTATTAGAGTGCACTCGAAATACCCCCTGGAAGTCCGCCCGAAAATGTTGCACCTAGACCGGACGAGCAGCAGATCTGAACCTAATTGGAGCTTCTGCTCCGATTGGCGAGTTGAATCTGTGGTGGACCTGTACATTTAAATGCAATTCTCAACTCAATCAGCCAAAAGTAAACAACCAAAAATATCTCTCCCTCTTTCAGTACTGTCACTGGAAATTCACACCGAAGCAAAGGAAAAAGGAGCCGCAGTGAGATGTTCCCGAGAAATTTGAAAATTTCCGCTTCTTGGGGTAGATATTAATACAAACCTCAGAGATATAGTGGCACAGTTTATCAATACCTCAAGTTGAAATTCTCAGTTCAAATCTCTCCAGCCCAACTAAGTGGGATTAGTTATTGACAAATCTACTGTGTTTACTTCTATTCATACCCATGTCTTCTCAAGCTGGCGTTCGCACAAAAAAAAATGTTCAGGCTCTCATTATTCATGTTCTCTTCAGCGATCTGAAAATCATTTTAGTAATGATCCTATCCTTTACTAATCTCAATAACAGCTACTGAATATTGGATATTTGTATTGCCAAGGTTATGATAAATCAGTGTCTTACTGCACTTAACTCATTATGTGCATCTATATTCAGAACTGTTCAGCTTTCTTCAATTTACATTTGCTTCCTTGCAGTCTCTCATAACTTCCCCCTCCCCCCCGCCATTCTCCTTACTTCAATCAGTCTGAAGAAAGATCTTGACTCGAAACAGCATCTATCCATTTTCTCCAGAGATGCTGCTTGACCCTCCGAGTTACTTCGGCATTTTGTGTAGCAGCAGAATTAGGCCATTTGGCCTATCAAGTCAACTCCACCATGCAATACGATGGAACTTTATTTATCCCAGGAGGGAAATCATGGCTGATCTATCTCTCCCTCCTAACCCCATTCTCCTGCCTTCTCCCCATAACCTCCGTTACTGTACTAATCAAGAATCTATCTATCTCTGCCTTAAATATATTCATTGACTTTGCCTCCACAGCCTTCTGTGGCAAAAAACACCACAGATTCACCACCCTGTGACTAAAGAAATTCCTCCTCATCTCCTTCCTAAAAGAACGTCCTATAATTCTGAGGCTGTGACCTCTAGTCCTAGACTCTCCCACTAGTGGAAAATCCTATCCCAATAGTTAATGGGGTTTTTATCAAACGGGAAGGACTCCAGCACCAAGACAAACTAGGCACAGGCATTCAATCACAAAAAAACATCTCCTTCACCTAAGATTTCACACATCATGCATAGTTTACCATTTTGCTCCTTAATGGGCCAATAGGTTACCCTCATGCCATTAATATACTCATGGGATTTTCATTAATCTTGCTCACTATTGATATTTTATACTCCATATTGCCCTGCTAATTTATTATCAAGTACCCTGCTGCACTTTCTATATTCATGGTGGGTCTCCACATTCTCCGGTTTAAAAAACTCCCATCTGCAAAATTCCTTGACATCCAGGGTTCCTTGGACTTGCTGCCTGTGCCTTTCACTGTTTTGAAAACACATTGATCCTGACCTCCCATTATTTCACTTTTCAATGACTATTAGTTGAATGACCGGCAGGTATCTCCTACCAGTCTACTTCAGCCATGTCCTGTCGAAATCACCCTTCCCATAAATCAGGACCATGACCACTCATATCCTTTTTTATAGCTACTTTGAAAAATAAGAATGGTAACAATATCCAAAATGCTCTCTCTCAGCTACTTCACCCACTTGTCTGTCTAAATTTCCTAAGATTACATCTAGTACTGTCAAGACTCATTGCACAGCACAGAAACAGACCAATGACCCGCCATGTCCATGCCCAACATTTTTGCCCAACTTCATCAATCTCATTTGCCCACATTAAAATCGAATCCTTCTTTACCATACCTATTTCAGTGAATGTCTTCAACATAGTAATTGCATCCAATTTCACCACCTCTTCTGGCATCACGTTCCAGATATTAACATTTTTCCTCAAAACCTTGGATTTAAAGGATCCCTTTTAAATCTCCCTCTCAACTTGAGCCCAAACCCTCATTTTCGATACCGCTACTACAGGAAAAATACTTTGAATATTTACCCTATCTATGCTCTCGTAACCTTAACCATAAAATTTCAATACCCTGGTTGCTTTCAGTAATTTGCACTTGGGCAACAAAAGGGGGGAAAAAAACTCACACTAACTTAAATATGTTAATTTATTTGTACAACTGGCAAGACGGTGCATATATTGAATTGAATTAAATACTTTATTGTCATATGTGGCAAATCACAGTGAAATTCTTTGCTTGCATATCCAAGGTATGCAAATAGTTGCCCATAAATTTACAAATTACAAAAGCTACCCAAGCAAAATATGAGATGCTTTGAGCTGGGCTTCACTCCTGACAATGGAGGAAGCCCAGAACAGAAAGGTTGGTGTGGAAATGGGAGGGGCTTGGGCAGCTTACACCCCAGTGGTATGAACATTGACTTCTCCAGCTTCAAGTAGCCCTTGCTTTCCACTGTTATTTGGAGACTCATAGTACCAATCATTTTCAGGATGAGTCTCAAGGTAGCAATACCTCTGCCACTGGACCCAAATGGTATTGGTACCTTGAGACACATCCTGAAAATTATTTCTACTCCGAGTCTCCAAATAACACTGGAAAAATCTAGCTGGATGACAGCAATATCAATCTCGATAATTTTTAATAAAGGAGGATTTGTGCATCTTTTTCCCATCTACAGGTTTTGATGAGCTTTGGACAAAGACCACCATCAGCCAGCTAACTGCTCTTGGAATTGGAGTTGAAGTGCAGAAAGTAAGCAGACAAAGGGCACCTGGGAGAACAATCAGGCTTTATTTCATAGGCAGACATGATCACATTCTCACACCAAGAATAGAATATTGTACAAGCTATGGTTACCCAACTTCATAAACTACCAAGGTTTAAAACAATAAAATCTACATTATGTCCTTCAATCAAATCCACATTAGCCCATTCTTAGTCACGTGTGTGACCAAAATTATGAACAATTGTGGAATACATCTCTTCTAATTCTGAAAGCATTACAGGTATATTGTTTTGTACTGAATATATCTCTTTTTTATTATTTTTTAAAGTTTATCAAGTTAAATTTTCATGTTATGCTGACAATGTTTGTTTTGGGTCAGAGATCAAATATGACTGGTCACGTGTGTGACCACATGAGTAAGCATTTTTTTCATAACTCAGTTTCATCTTACAAACTCTGTGAATTTAAAAAAGCTAGAATATTCATATATTTAGCAGACATGCATTACAGTTCTGTAGATTGGAAAATAGCAATAAGATTAATCTCTTACAATAATTTTTTAATGGATGCCATCTGGTCACGTGTGTGCCATTTTTGCTCACTTTCCAAAGAATGGCCCATTATACACATGCCATATATTGCTTTTAGACATTTAGTTAATTTGATAATTCCCTTCTCAAAAGTAAACATCTCTCATTGCAAATTGTAAATCATATACTCCTGCTACAAAGTTCACATTATAATCACAGTAACGGAAGAGCAGCAAAATACCTCTCATTAGTGGCACCTTTACTTCCCATGTACATATTATCGTTAAAACATTTTGATAAATTGACCTTGCAGGCAAACCTCTTAAGTGCACTAATTTACAAATGATTACTGCAAATGCTTAGATATCAGTAGAGTCAGATAAACAGTTGCTAAGGTACTGGACGTGATATTGTGCACTCCAAAATCAATTATCTTGCCATTTTGTCGATTTCTTTGTCTTCACCCCAAGGTCCCAAAAGATTTAGTGAAGAGCCTGTCAACATAACCTATTATTATGATTGCAAAATTGAAATTCTTTCAAGTCTTTGCACTGACTATGAAACTAAAAAAATTACGAGATTACAAAACCAAGTTGAATATTGTTTACTAAAATACAATTGCCAGTTTATTCAGTAACAATAATGATTGTGATCAACAATAACGGGGGAAGTTAATACCATTTAATCCTTCAATTTACCAATAAAAATGCAGTGGATAAAAATAAAACTATGAATTTAGATCTGCAGTGAAATATTCAAAGGGCTAATCTTAAAATAATAGCCCCAAACCCTTTTTGAGTCAAATGAACATGCTCCAGTCAAACCTTCCATGAAACCTTCCGTGTTAAAGATAGGTATACTATAAGCGCAAATAAGTACAAGATTCTGATATAAAGGTGATAAATAAAACTTGGTTAAAGAATAAAGATGGAACTGGGGACAGTAAAATTTCCCAAGTGACAAAGGAAGTAGAGTAAATGATGAAACAAGAAAGGCAGCTTACAATGCACAGCAAGTGAAACATTTGCAGTGCCTTGCCAGATTATGGTAATGTTTAAGGGGATCTCAAAAAGAAAATTACGCTCTCATTCATTTTTGACCAACAAGAGATTTTTTTTGTTGAGGAACAGAAAAGGCTGAAGTAAATGGAACGGAAGTTTGTCTGGATTTTCAGAAGAAGCTTGACAAAGTCCTCTAATGGTTGGTTTGCAAATTTAAAGCTCATTAATAGGTCAATCGCAGAACGTTTAGGAAATTGGCTTAAAATACAATGCAAAGAGAAGCAGATAACACCAAGGATGGAAGTGTGGTAAATAGTGAGGGGAATAATAATAGGCTGCAGGAGTAAAGATAGGTTAGCAGAACAGACAGACAAATGACAGATGGAGTTTAATAGAAAAATGGTCAGTAATATAATTTGACAGAAAAAAAATTAGATTCATGGCACCATTCTAAAAGGGCATACGGGAAAAGAGGGACTTGAGTTTATGCATGTTGGAAATGATAGGACGTGAGATAGATTAAGAAACCATCGGGGATACTGGGCTTTTGAGTAATGGCAAGGAGTCTACTCAAAAACATGATTATAGATTACAAGTCCAAGCACCTCCTGTTCAAAAATAGGCATGTTCAAACTTTAATCAGACATTTTATTTCCTTTCTCTTGCCATATCCTTGATCATTGATTAAAATCTTCCAAGTTTCCGCCTGCTAGAGGCAAAAAAATTATCTGACAGCTCTAGCAAAAAGTCACAGCGAGTACTGCATTTCCTAGAATGGCACAATATCTTAAGAACTGTCAAAGTTAAATGTCATAGACATTTAGTTCAAAATGGCATTTTCCAGTTGAGGGATTCAACAAAGATCCAACAAGCTACTTTTGACAAACATTAAACATTTAAGGGCGAGCCAAAATGATGAATGGGGTTAGGAGGGAGAGATAGATCAGCCATGATTGAATGGCAGAATAGATTTGATGCACGGAATGGCGTAATTCTGTTCCTGTCACTTATGAACTGGTAATTAAGACAAATGTTCTGAAATATGCAATAGCAGATGGAGGTTTTAAATTTTCAACAATGAAAGGAAAACCAGAGATGAATATCTGTGATGCACCATGACACATTATGCTTCACTATCATTACACTATTACCACCATAAATATATTCTGATTTATACTGAATAAACATTCCTTCAATAAAACAGTCAGCTACTAATCACTACCACAGATGAGAATATAAGGTTGATAACTTCAATGCAAGACAAAATACATAAGCAGTTTGATATTATGATAATGAGCCACAACCAAAGAATAAAATGTACACATCAGCCATCTTGACTCAATTGCTAATTTTAAATCTACTCCAGCTCGGGAG
Organism: Malacoraja senta; assembly: GCA_038087875.1. Taxonomy (NCBI): domain Eukaryota; kingdom Metazoa; phylum Chordata; class Chondrichthyes; order Rajiformes; family Rajidae; genus Malacoraja; species Malacoraja senta. The sequence goes on along the minus strand of CM075978.1, from coordinate 14,717,695 downwards.
CACATTTAGAATTCATTGGAGCACAGAAAATTAGTGCATTCTTCAAGGTGGAATATTTCTAACCATTTAAATCATGTACAAGTCATGATTAGAAAGTTTGCCAATGACACTATAGATGGTATCTTGGAGAGTGAAGAAGGTTTTCAAGAATTACAGCCGGATCTAGATCAGCTGGAAATGTGGGCCATGGAGTGACTAATGGAGTTTAATTCAGATAGGTGCGAGGTATTGAATTTTGAGAAGTCAAACCAGGGCCTTCACAGTGAACGGTAGGGTCCAGAGGAGAGTTGTAGAGCAGAGGGAATACAAGTAGATAGTTCCCAAAAGTGGCATCACAGGCAGTTATGATGGTGAAGGTTGATTCTGGCATGTTGTTCTTCATCAATCATAGAGTATTGATTATAGAAGTTGGGATGCAATGCTACAGTTATACAAGACATTGGCTGGGCTGCACTTGGAATATTGTGTCCATTTTGGTCACCCTACTATAGAAAACATTCCATTAAGCTGAAAAGAGTGCAGGGAAGATTTACGAGGATATTGTCAGAACTCAAGAACCTGAGCTAATTGGGAGAGGTTGGGCAGGCTAGGACTTGGAGCACGAGATACTGAGGGGTGATCTTATAGAGGTACATAAAATCATGAGGGGAATAGGTAACGTGAATGCACAGTCTTCCACATGGTAGTGGAAATCAAGAATTAAAGGTTATACATTTAAGATGAGGGGGAAAGATTTAATAGGAATCTGAAGTGCAATTTTTGTGTTGGGTATATGGAACAAACTGCCAGAGGAGGTAGTTGAGATAGTTACAATAACAATATTAAAAAGATATTTGGACAGGTATATGAATAGACAAGGTTTAGAGTGATATGGGCCTAATGGGACTAGCAAAGATGTGGCATCGTGATTGGCATGGATTAGTTGGGTTCAAAGGGCCCTTTTCCGTACTTTATGACTTTCAGATACAAAAACACATGCAAGCCCTATTGTACAGGCACTATTTGAAGAGATTTATCTTGGTATTCTGCTAAATTTTCATCTTTCAAGCAATGCAGTCAAAATTCTAACTGATCACACACCTCATTTGGTTTCTGTTCTTCTTCAAGAACCTGTCCTGTGACAACTTTGAACCCAATATTCCATTTCTGAAGCCATGCACAACCAAGAAAAAAGTTGATACAAGGAACTACAAATGCTCAGTTATCCAAAAACAACTAAGTGCTAGAGTTGCTCAACGGATCAGGCAGTATCTCTGGAGACATGGATAGGTGACGTGGTCAGTCAGGTGCCATCTTCAGACTGATTGGAATAAAGACTGAAGAAAGGTCTCGACCTGAAACCTTCCCTATACATGTTCTCCAGAAATGCTGTCTGACCCGCTTAGTCCAACACTTTGTGCCGTTCTTTAAGAGAAACGTTGATGCTGAACCATCCTATTGACCTAGAAAATATGTTTGCCGATCATGTGTAAATTTCTGAGTTTTCTCAAAACTATGAAAATGCACCAAACAAATGGGATCAAATTGGTACTTTTACCCAGCTATAAAAAATGTGAATAGAGCAACTCCAAATGTCGCATGGGACTGGCTACTTTACTAATCACATGTCCTTTTAATATGAAGACAAACAATACTGCAAATGCAGGAATCCTGAGCAAAACCCCCCCTAAATGCTGGAGGTCTGAAAGACCCAAAACATCGCCTGTACATTCCCTCCAAAATAGTGCCTCATCTGCTAAGTTACTCAAGCATTTCATTTTTAACATGTATTGCGCTTTTATAAACTTTGGAATTTTAATCTAATTTCTGTGATGTACCTTTTAGTGGAAAAGAGGGGAATGGAAGTCTTGCCATTACAGCAAATATCAGTCCATATACAACAGGAGACAATACTAGATTCAGAATTGAACTCCATTAGTTCAATCATAGTTACTGTTTACCAATATGTTCACAAGAGCACTAAACACCATTGACAGATATAGCTTTACAGCAATAGTAAAATATTTACAAAAGTCATTTAGGATCGGGGAGCAATCACTTCAAAAGAATCCCACTGTTTTAATACCATGCATTGTATTTACGATACTACACACCGACAAAACAAAATATTTTATTCCTGCTACTGAACTACAACAAAATAAAGTTTCAAAAATTGACTGCAAATAAATTGGAAAGATTGAACACAAGGGAAACTAAATATTCCAGGATTTCGTTGCTTTAGGTGTGATAGAGTTTGGTGTTGCATTGCTTGTCAAGGAAGATATTACAGCAGTGCTTTGGCAGGATAGATTAGAGGGCTCGTCTAGGGAGGCTATTTGGGTGGAACTGAGAAATGGGAAAGGGGTAGCAACACATATAGGGGTGTATTATAGACCGCCTAATGGAGAGCGAGAATTGGAAGAGCAAATATGTAAGGAGATAGCAGATATTAGTAGTAAGCACAAGATAGTGATTGTGGGAGATTTCAATTTTCCACACAGACTGGGAAACACATTCTGTAAAAGGGCTGGATGGTTTGGAGTTTGTAAAATGTGTGCAGGATAGTTTTTTGCAGCAATACATAGAGGTACCTACAAGAGAAGGGGCAGTGCTGGACCTCCTGTTAGGAAATGAGACAGGGCAGGTGGCGGAGGTATGCGTTGGGGAGCACTTTGGGTCCAGTGATCACAATACCATTAGTTTCAATATAATTATGGAGAGGGTCAGAACTGGACCTAAGGTTGAGATTTTTGACTGGAGAAAGGCTAACTTTGAGGAGATGCAAAAGGATTTAAAAGGAGTGAATTGGGACATGTTGTTTTATGGGAAGGATGTAGAAGAGAAATGGAGGACATTTAAAGGTGAAATTTTAAGAGTACAGAATCTTTATGTCCCTGTTCGGTTGAAAGGAAATAGTAAAAATTGGAAAGAGCCATGGTTTTCAAGGGAAATTGGACACTTGGTTCGGAAAAAGAGAGAGATCTACAATAATTATAGGCGGCATGGAGTAAATGAGGTGCTGCAGGAGTATAAAGAATGTAAAAAGAATCTTAAGAAAGAAATTAGAAAAGCTAAAAGAAGATATGAGGTTGCTTTGGCAAGTAAGGTGAAAGTAAACCCAAAGGGTTTCTACAGCTATATTAATAGCAAAAGGATAACAAGGAATAAAATTGGTCCATTAGAGAGTCAGGGTGGACAGCTATCTGCAGAGCCAAAAGAGATGGGGGAGATATTGAACAATTTCTTTTCTTCGGTATTCACCAAGGAGAAGGATATTGAATTATGTGAGGTAAGGGAAACAAGCAGAGTAGCAATGGAAACTATGAGATTCAAAGAAGAGGAAGTGTGGACACTTTTGAAAAATATGAAAACGGATAAGTCTCCAGGTCCTGACAGGATATTCCCTAGGACATTGAGGGAAGTTAGTGTAGAAATAGCAGGGGCTATGACAGAAATATTTCAAATGTCATTAGAAACGGGAATAGTGCCGGAGGATTGGCGTACTGCGCATTTTGTTCCATTGTTTAAAAAGGGTTCTAAGAGTAAACCTAGCAATTATAGACCTGTTAGTTTGACGTCAGTGGTGGGCAAATTAATGGAAAGGATACTTAGGGATAATATATATAAGCATCTGGATAAACAGGGTCTGATTAAGAACAGTCAACATGGATTTGTGCCTGGAAGGTCATGTTTGACTAATTTTCTTGAATTTTTCGAAGAGGTTACTAGGGAAATTGATGAGGGTAAAGCAGTGGATGTTGTCTATATGGACTTCAGTAAGGCCTTTGACAAGGTTCCTCATGGAAGGTTGGTTAAGAAGATCCAATTGTTGGGTATTAATGGTGGAATAGCAAGATGGATTCAACAGTGGCTGAATGGGAGATGCCAGAGAGTAATGGTGGATGGCTATTTGTCAGGTTGGAGGCCGGTGACTAGTGGGGTGCCTCAGGGGTCTGTGTTGGGTCCACTGTTGTTTGTCATGTACATCAATGATCTGGATGATGGTGTGGAAAATTGGATTAGTAAGTATGCAGATGATACTAAGATAGGTGGTGTTGTGGATAATGAAGTAGATTTTCAAAGTCTACAGAGAGATTTAGGCCATTAGGAAGAGTGGGCTGAAAGATGGCAGATGGAGTTTAATGCTGATAAATGTGAGGTGCTACATCTTGGCAGGACAAATCAAAATAGGACGTACATGGTAAATGGTAGCGAATTGAGGAATGCAGTTGAACAGAGGGATCTAGGAATAACTGTGCATAGTTCCCTGAAGGTGGAATCTCGTGTAGATAGGGTGGTAAAGAACGCTTTTGGTGTGCTGGCCTTTATAAATCAGAGCATTGAGTATAGAAGTTGGGATGTAATGTTAAAATTGTACAAGGCATTGGTGAGGCCAATTCTGGAGTATGGAGTACAATTTTGGTCGCCTAATTATAGGAAGGATGCCAACAAAATAGAGAGAGTACAGAGGAGATTTACGAGAATGTTGCCTGGGTTTCAGCAACTAAATTACAGAGAAAGGCTGAACAAGTTAGGTCTTTATTCTTTGGAGCGCAGAAGGTTAAGGGGGGACTTGATAGAGGTCTTTAAAATGATGAGAGGGATAGACAGAGTTGACGTGGATAAGCTTTTCCCATTGAGAGTAGGGAAGATTCAAACAAGAGGACATGACTTGAGAATTAAGGGACAGAAGTTTAGGGGTAACATTAGGGGGAACTTCTTTACTCAGAGAGTGGTAGCTGTGTGGAATGAGCTTCCAGTGGACGTGGTGGAGACAGGTTCGATTTTATCATTTAAAAATAGATTGGATGGGTATATGGACGAGAAAGGAATGGAGGGTTATGGTCTGAGTGCAGGTAGATGGGACTAGGGGAGAAAAAGTGTTCGGCATGGACTTGAAGGGCCGAGATGGCCTGTTTCCATGCTGTAATTGTTATATGGTTATATCAAAATCCACAACATAAACTAGAAATTTGCATAAACTGAAAATACAAAATTGCCATTTACAGATAACATCAATCTGAAATTTGTTGTATAAAGAAAATTAAATTGTATAATAAATTCAAGGAATAATATGCATTGCACAAACACTATGCATTATTATCTGTACTTTTTTTTTTAAACAGGAAACCTGTGTAGAAGCATCAAGAGTATCATGTAAAAACAGCTCCAAGAATTTTCATAAATCAAATAGCATTCTTAGCATCATAAATCAAGCTTCCAAATGGCCATGCTTGCAGAACCTAGGGAATGTTTTACTGCAATGTGTTGTTTAAAAAAATATGCAGCACACTTTTACAACATTGGTCTAGGATGAAAAATGAGTGGAGCTGGTGATCTCCATATCACGTCTTACAACTTTATTAAGTTGAGAAATAAGACTTTTCTTTTCCGTTATAAGGAACTCTACAAAACTGGTTATAATCCAAGTGATAATAAGCTAGAGAAAATTGAGAAGGGGGCTAAACAACAAACTCCTGCAAACATTTGGATAGGTTATTTTAAAAAAGAAAAATGTAAGATAAATGATAATTGCCTCTCCCATTTGCACAATCAGCATTGCAATGGGCACATAAAATATTAACCAATCAGGCACCATCACCCACAATGGCCCAGTAATATCCAAGCCCTATTGCACTGCCAATCCCAATCTTTTCCATTGCCTAGAACTGGGACTTGCTTTCTTGCAGCCGAGACTTTCCCATATAATAACGAGACAGCATTTAATCCTACCACCATTTGATCTAAGTGTGGTTTGTATTTTCTGACTACTATGTGCAAATATCAAGACCAATATACTTGGAGAGATATTTTATATACACAACCTCATTCATACAATTGTTTATTTTATGAGAGATTGTATTTTGACCAGTGGCCCCGATGACTACAGCTGTGGGAAGTTCATTCAGCTGCAGCCCCTGATTGACTGAGTGAGGGAACTGGAGCTGCAGCTGGAAGATCTCAGGATCATCTGGGAGAATTACAGCATAATTGATAGGCGTTACAGTGAGGTGGTCACACCCAATGTAGAGGCTGAATGTAGATAGGTGATCACCAGGAAAGGAGTAGGCAGAGGGTGCAGGAATCTCTTGTGGCCATTCCCCTCCAAAACCCTTTGGAATTCTGTTGAAGGTGATGACCGTTTAGAATAGAGCAGGCCTGGCTCTGAGACACATTGGGGTAGTGTGAAGTCGGACAGGGCTATTGTAATATGAGATGCATTAGTTAGGGGGACACACAGGAAATTGGGTGGCAGCAATCAGGACTCCAGGGTGGTGTGTTGCCTTTCTGCTGCCAAGGTCCAGGATGTCTCGGAGCAGGTGCACAACATGCTCAAGAGGGAGGATGAGCAGCCAGAAGTTGTTGTGCACATTGGCACAAATGACATGGGTAGGAAAAGGGACAAGGTCCTGGAGAGTGAATACTAGGAGTTAGGCAAAAGGTTAAAAAGCAGGATCTCAAGAGTAGTAATCTCCAGATTACTCCCAATGCCACGTGCTAGTGAGGGTAGAAATAGGAAGATAGGATAAATGAATGCATGGCTGAGGAGTTGGTGGCAGTGAGCAGCGGTTCAGATTTCTGGACCATTGGGGCAGAGGTAACGTACAAGAGGGATTGGTTGCAGCTGAACTGGAGGACCACCAATATCCTGGCAGGCAGGTTTGATAGTGCTACTTGGGAGAGTTTAAACTAGAATGGCAAAGGACAGGATCTAGTGCAGTAGTGAGACAATAGACAATAGGTGCAAGAGTAGGCCATTCGACCCTTCGAGCCAGCACCGCCATTCAATGTGATCATGGCTGATCATCCACAATCAGTACCCCGTTCCTGCCTTCTCCCCATATCCCCTGACTCCGCTATCTTTAAGAGCCCTATCTAGCTCTCTCATGAAAGTATCCAGAGAATCGGCCTCCACCGCCCTCTGAGGCAGAGCATTCCACAGACTCTCTCTGTGAAAAAGTGTTTCCTCACCTCCGTTCTAAATGGCTTACCCCTTATTCTTAAGCTGTGGCCCTGGTATGGACTCCCCCAACACCGGGAACATGTTTCCTGCCTCTAGCATGTCCAAACCCTTAATAATCTTATATGTTTCAATAAGATGCCCTCTCATCCTTCTAAATTCCAGAGAATACAAGCCCAGCTGCTCCATTCTCTCAGCATTTGACAGTCCCGCCATCCCAGGAATTAACCTTGAACCTACGCTGCACTCCCTCAACTGCCTCAAATTTGGAGACCAAAACTGCACACAATACTCCAGGTGTGGTCTCACTAGGGCTCTGTACAACTGCAGAAGGACCTCTTTGCTCCTTTACTCAACTCCTCTCGTTACGAGGCAGGTGGGCAGCTGGAAATCTGTACAAAAAAGGAAATGACAGCAAGTTCAGTACACAGGATAGTAGGATCATGGTATGGTAACGGACAGGTGAGGTGGATGAAATCAGCATGTGGATAGGTACATGCGACTGGGACCCTATAGCCATCATAGATACCTGGTTAAGGACGGGATAGAACTGGCATCATAACGTTCCAGATTACAGTGCTATATACAAGATATAAGTGGATGGGAGGGAGAGTTGCTTTACGAATTAAGAACATCACAGCAGTAGTTCAAGATGACATTACTGATGAATCGTCCAGTAAGGCTATATGGGTCGAGTTGAGAAATAAAAAGCGGATGATCACCCTATTGAGATTGTACAATTCGGCTCCCAGATAATGAATGGATCTGATATGCTGGGAAATTACAGATAGTTGCAAGATTACCAGATTTGTTATAGTAGGGGATCTTAGCTTCCCCAATAAAGACTAGGACAGCTGAAGTGAGGAGGGAAGTGCCTTAGATGGGATGTTCAAGAAATTTTTCTCTGACAAAATGTAGAGGGCCCTACAAGCGAGAGGGCAAAATGTCACGTACTCTTACAAAACTGAGCAGGACAAGTGACTGACAAGTCAGTGAGTGAGCCTTTTGGGACCAACCGCTACAGTTCTATTAGCTTTCAAAAAGCTACAAGGATAGGGCTGGTTCACCAATTAAAGTTCTAAATTGTGGCAGGGCCAACTTTGATGGTATTAGACAGGAACTGGCAAACGTTGATTGAAGAAGGTTATTTGTGGGCAAAGGATGTCCAAAAAGTGGGATGCTTTTAAAAGTGTGATAGTGGGAGATCAATGTATCATGTTTCTTTTAGAGTGAAGGGCAAGGAGGAGTCAGTAACCCTAGATGACAAAAGAAATTGAGGCTCTGGTCAGTAAAAAGGGGTCATGGGTCTAGGCAGGTGGGATCAAGCGTATTCCTGGAGGAATAACTGTCGTACAGGACATTGGTAAGGCCGCATTTGGGGAGTATTGTGTTCATTGTTGGCCACTCTGGTATCAGAAGGATGCCATTAAGTTAGAAAAGGTTTTAGATGTTGGTTATGATGCATATCAACTCCTGTCTGAGTAAGGAATTGGACCGATTACCAGTCCCCTACCGCCACAAGAGATTAACAGGGGATTCAATCTCACTGGTTCCCCACTCTGCATTGCACCATTTGGACAATAAGAATAATAGTCAGGCTAGTGTTGATCAACTACAGCTCTCCGTTCACCATCGTCACCCTCTTCAATCTCAGAGAATTGCATCATTGATCATCTCTACATACCTGAATCCCCGATTTCCTCATCGACAGACCACATTCAGTACAAACTGGCAACATCAATTCCTCCTAAATAACCAACACAGGAGCACCTCCAGATTATTGGTCTACCCCCTCTATAACCATGACAGATTAGCCAGACACAGCTTTAAAGACATCTTTAAATTATCCGACTACACCACTATTGTTGGAAGTTTAGCGTACAGGAAGGAGATTGAAAATCCAATTGAATTGTGCCAGAACAAGTCTTGCTTTCAACATCAGCAAGACCAAGGAACTGGAAGAAGGGTCCAACCCGAAACATCATGTTCTCTAGAGATACTGTCTGACCCGCTGAATTACTCAAGCACTTGAGATTACAGAGAATGGTAGACACTGTCCAGTCCATCACAGGTACTGACTCCCCACCATTGAAGGGATCTATCAGAGAGGCTGCCTCAAAAAGGCAACCAATATCATAGACTCACACCACCCTGGCCACATTTTGACTTCATTCATACCATTAGGATGAAAGTACAGGAACCAGAAAACCATGACCACCTAGTTCAAAAACAGCTTTTACCCAGAAACCATCAAGCTCTTGAACACTACACAACATTAACTTTAGCAACTGTGAACTTCTAAGGTCTTTGGTTGCACTAGAAATTTTTTGGCACTATATTGGCAATCCAGGATCACGGTTGTTAATTTGATTTTTCTTTTATATTTTTTTTATCTGCTTGTATTGCATTTACAGGTCTGTTAAGCTCCCACAAGTACGAATTTCATTGTCCCATTGTCGATACATGTGACAATTAAACACTCTTGTCTCTTGAAAGGGTGCAAAGACTTGAGGATGTTTCTAGGACTTGAGGGCCTAAGCTACAGAGAGAGGTTTGGCAGGCTGGAATTTTATTCCTTGGAGTGCAGAAAGCCGAGGGGTGATCTTATACAGGTAAATAAAATCACGATGAGGGTTAATGCACAGGGTAGGGGAATCAAGAATAAGAAGGTTTAAGAAGGAACTGCAGATGCTGGAAAATCGAAGGTAGACAAAAATGCTGGAGTAACTCAGCAGGTGCAGCAGCATCTATGGAGCGAAGGAAATAGGCAACGTTTCGGGCTGAAACCATTCTTCAGACTGAATAAGAAGGTACAATTTTAAGATTAGAAGAAAAAGATTTAATAGGAACACAAGAGGCAACCTTTTCCCACACAGAGGGTCATGGGTATATGAAACGAGCTGTTAGAGGAAGTGGGCGAGGCAGTTACAACGTCAGAATTTGATAGACATTTTGATGGGTACATGAATAAAGACGGTTTAGAGGGATATGGGCCAAATGCAGACAAATGGGACTAGCATAGATGTAGCATCTTGGTCAGTTGGGTTCTTCATCTGTTTCTGTGCCAAATTACTGTACGATTATTCTAGTATTGCATACCCAGCAAGATTATTTTCTCCAATTAGACAGTATAATTTTCTGAGCACTAAATGTGAATACTGGTAGAAGCTAAATTTAAGTTGAAGTGTATATACTTCAAACTTTTCCATTTTTAAAGGAAAAGTTTAATTAAATGTCTGGTTCTCACTTAAACATGAGAATTTGGGAAGAAAAGGAAGTCATCATAACATAATTTTTGACTACAATCAAATTCCAGTCTTATTGAAAGTACCACAAATTCTTAAAAATAAAACTTGTTTGGAAGTTTGGAATGCTCAGAAACCCAATGACATTCCAACTTAGTCTTTAAATAAATCAAACATTTCTTTAAAAATAAAAAGTGAAAACGTTAGCTTTCTGCAGAAGCACTAAGCTTTCAAAAAACTGTAATTCTGGCTTCATACTTTGAACTCTTAAATACTTCTAAAAAACTCCTTCATAACACATCAAGTAAAACCATTCAGTCTGAAGAAAGGTCCCATCCCGAAACATCACCCATTTCTTCTCTCCAGAGATGCTGCCTGTCCCGCTGAGTTACTCCAGCATTTTGTGTCTATACCCAATAAATGATTTGATCTTAAAAATTACATAGGGGCAACAAATGAATAAATTTGAATAAACCAAGTTGTCCATATTGGCCCATTCATTTACAGGCTTAAACATTTCTTGTCACCACACTGTTTATGTCATATAAGGACGACACAAAAAAAGCAACAAGTCAACACTTTTGCAATTCAAATTAAAGAGTCTGAATTTGGGAAAAAGAAAATAAGCTTTCCATATTACCAACAAAACAAATATTAAAGTTAATTCAATGTTTTGAGGGAATAAGTCAGGAAACAATGTTTCCAGTACCAGAATGGTTGATGACCAGAGAATTTAAGTATATGGCCTGAAGAACTGTTGGTAACCATACTCAGGAGATATTGTTTTACACAATAGTTTGTTACAATCTGAAATGCACCATCTGGAAAAATGGGAGCGGCAGATTCCATTATAGTTTTTTTCAAAAAGGAACAGGATAAATAATTCAAATTTGTGATGGGTGTACAGATAAAAGAAAAGGGGGCTTGAATTCATTCATTAGTCTTTTCAAATTCAAAAACATGTGCAATGGACCAAATGGTCTCCATTGGTACTATTCCGTTAATCCATAAAGGCACCTGTTGTGGTTAACAATACAATTTACAATTGCATTAACAAGATGTCACAAGTACTCTGATTCAGACATTTCAACAAAAGTGCACACATTCTACACGTGGCTTGCGTTTTGCTTTGTGTGGAGGTGTGCAGTGGTGGTGTGATTTAAAAAAAAGGAATTGGAGAATCTAGGAACTTCCATTACTAATCAATTTGTTCCAGCTCTCTCCTGATGACAAGATTCACTCCTGTTGTGGATGGACCAAACAATCAAACAGCTCGGTGGGGCTGCATGGTGGTGCAGTGGCTGTGTTGCTGCCTTTCAGCACCAGAGACCCAGGTTCGATCCTGACTACGGGTGCTGTCTGTATGGAGTTTGCACGTTCTCCCTGTGGGTTTTCTCCGGTTCCTCCCACACTCCAAAGACATACAGGTTTGTAGGTTAATTGGCTTCGGTAAAAATTGTAAATTGTTCCTTGTGTGTGCGTGTGTGGGGATTGCTGGTCGGAGCGGACTCGGTGGGCCAAAGGGCTTGTTTCCTCGCTGTATCTCTAAACTAAACTAAAAAAAGCCTGGTCTCTGCTCTAGTAAATGTATAAACTAAAATGGCTTAGCATGATAAATAATACAACACTCTTGGAATGCTTATATGATAATAAAATATTTATTTTGAAAGTTTGATAATGCTCTGGCTTCCTTACTAGAAGATAATGTTTTCGATAAATTCAGAGGCAAACAGGCATAACATTATCTGAAAAATAATGGACTGTAAAACAATACAAGCACCAAAACCCCCCCACAAGGATCCACATTGAAACTACCACAGCTAAAATATTGCAGATTGGCTGGTTACTTTAAAAAAACAAGTGCTTTATGGAAATAGAGTATATAGGACATAATATTTGTATTTGTAACTCCAGTAGGTATGCATTTATAGCCCAACCCTGCACATACAAGTACCTAAAGAAATAAATCCTTAGGACTGTCATTACAATTGTTTCTAATGTCAAAAGCGATCACAGAAACATTATGTTTTCATCTACATATCCTGTAATATGCCCCAGAAGCACACCAGTGATAGCAAAAGTACACACATTGAGCAGTGGTGGGAGTTGTTGAGGGGAATGTAGAGGATGGCGCTTTAAAAAACGCCCATTCAGACACAATTCACCCAGTGAAAAATGCAAATGATGTGCGATGACATACTTACATTGCACCCTGGTTGCAGCCTACATGCAACAGAATCTGCTACTAACAACATATAAACAGCGTATTTGGATATGTAGTGGGGAAGCTATGCCACCCACTAACTGCATTTTCCAATTCCTCCAAACCATCGACGCTTTCTTTGCTCGAACCCTTGCATTAATAGAGGCTGCACCCGAAGAAATGTCGTGAGCGGCTGTCGGCGCCAGTAAACTAGCAGTTTGGAAAGGAGGCGTGGGAAGCGCTCCCTCCTTCCCCCTCTCCCTCCCTCCCTCCCAGGCTCAGCAGGATTATCTGGGCGCCACGAACAATTAAGAGACAACCAGATGGTGCAGCGGGGAAGACGGCGGCTGCAGCAGCAGCAGCCCCGGGGAAGACAGAGCGGGCCCTAGCTCCAAATACAGCCTGGCCTTTTCCTTGAAACTTTCTCGTCGCCGACCTCTCCCCCCTACACACACACTCACCGCTCCTTCCAGGCAGGTTTTGGGTCGGGTTTGAACCGAGCACAGCTGAAGACCTTTGACCCGCTGGCTGGCCGGTCTCCTCTACTCTCTTCAGCCGCCGATGTGCGCAGCCGCCCTCAGCCCAGCGCCGATCTATCCCCCCGCCTCCATCCTCTCCTTCCCTAATTAATCGCCGACTAACTCATGCCAAAAGAAAAAAAAACACACAGAGGGAGAACAGGATCGTCTCTCTCTTTCTTTCTCTTTTCCTCCTCCCTCCCCCCCCCACCCCCCCCGGCCTCACTCTCTCCGCCCCTCACACGCGCACCGCCGTCCAAAACGCCGCCCCATTGGATGGCGGCACCCAGCCAATCGGAGACTCTGTTGCTGGGGGGGATAGGCGGGGATGAGGCCATTCGGCCGGAGCTGGGTGAAGAGCGGCCGCCGCCGCCGCCCGGGAGTCTCCAGCACCAGCGCCAGCCCAACCCCTCGGCAGGGCCAGCATCGCCTCTCAGATTCACGCTGCAAAAACTACTCACTGCAGCCTTTCTTTCTTTTAAATATATGTGGTAACCTAGCACCTGTAACTTAGCAACCCCAGCAGAGAATGAAACGTTTGTTTCCAGTTTCTTTCCCCAGTCCTGGTCAACTTGTATAAAGTGGTGAAGGTTGCAAGGCTTTCCCTCTGCTCAAAAGACTCATTATAAAAGGATCAAAATCCGAGTTAACAAGAAGTTACCAACAGCTATAATCTAGCACAACCCCTTCCCGTTTCAACCTTCCTGGCCTGGGCCACCTCCATTGGCAGATTGTGAGGGCACAATCAAACTAGAAGCACAACACCTCATATTCTGCTTGGGTAGCTCCATTCCCCTCATCTTTATCCATCTATTACTTGCCAGGTTTTGTCCTGCCCCCCCACTTCTCTTTTCCAGCTTTCTCCTTACTACTTACATCAATCTGAAGAAGGTTCCCAACCAGAAATGTTGTATGACCATTTCCTCTGCAGATGCCTGATCTGCCGAGTTCCTCCATCATTTTGTCTTTTGCTCTAGATCCTCACCCAGTTCTAAATGAGCTGTCTCGCAGTCCTCTTGCTGCAGATATTGAGGTGTAAGTAAAAATGAGGTTGCATGAATAGAAAGTAGTTTGGTTTTGATCTGGATCTTACTTTTGAGCTATAATCCCCTTACTTATTTTGTTGATTTTTCTAAAGCATACTTCCAACATGTTTGGAGATACAGTGGGAAAACAGGCCCTTTGACCTACAAAGTCCGCACCGACCAGCAATCCCTGCATATTAATACTACCCTCCACACACTAGGGACAATTTTACATTTACACCATGCCAATTAACCTACAAACCTGTACGTTTTTGAAGTGTGGCAGGAAACCGAAGATCTCGGAGAAAACCCACACAGATCACGGGGAGAAAGTACAAACTCCGTACAGACAAGCACCCATAGTCATGATCGAACCCGGGTATCTGGTGCTGTAAGGCAATAGCTCTACTGTTATGCCACCGTGCCGCCCCTCTAACTTAATTTCAAATATATTCAAGATTTGCAGTATATATTTTAACTCTAACTTATAACACTAAATATAACCCTTATTTACATTTACAGTTTTCATTGCTCTATATTATGTCTATAACATTACATGTTAGTTCACAAGACATCCTCGTTGAATTTCTATTCAAGGGCACATTTTAACTATTCCAAAACTCACATCTGAATGGCATAGAAGAAATAATGACCAGCTGAGCTGTTTGTAACTTTGGCATCTCTATCTGGACAAAATCTCAATATGCTATAATATAAATTATGTTTATGGAGTGATTTAATGTGATAAAATTAAAGGATCAAATGCAAGGAAGATTTTGATTTGGCACTTGATTGTAAAACAATTGATGAACATTTTTATATTCATGATATAGATAACAAAGATAAATCAGTTAAAGTAAAGATATATGTATTTAATAGACTTATATGCTCTTTTAAGATCCATCAAAAAAGTAACTTGTTGGACAGAGAGCATTCCCTGAAACAAATTCAAGTTCACTTTCTCTGAATTATCTGTGCCTCTCAACATGACACTTTCTTTTACTGTTTCTTAGGAATAGAAACATAGAAAACGTAGAAAAGATAGAAAATAGGTGCAGGAGGAGGCCATTCGGCCCTTCGAGCCATCATTGTGATCAAGGCTATCCACAATCTATGAATTCAATAATTTACCCATCACCAAAGAAAAACTAACCGCTGGTTCTTACTCAGCTTGATCATTCCTAACTGAGACTTGAAACAGTTTTAGAACAGTGCTGGATCATTATCCAAACAACCAACATTATTGTAAACCCTATCATCTAACATCCCTTTAGCCAGGGAAAATGGATTTCCCACCCCTTGCAATTTCTTGCCTTACTTGTTTTAACTGACAGTGATCATTTATCCGGGCCCAGATACCCTTTTACCCTTTTAATACAATATTTCACACAACCTCCTTAACTATAATATTGCCTCCTTAAATATAATATTGCCATTGTCATCCTCTTTTGTGCAGATAACCACAAAGTATTCTTTGAGGTCCACCCTCCACTTCTCATGTAGATTATCTCTGGCTCATAATTACCCCCACTCTTTTGGGAAATATACTCTTGCCCTTTATGTACACACTAAACATTTCTGAATCTAAAAAAAATTACATGTCAGTATGTTTTAATATCTTTCTCTGCTTTCCTAATGCTTTTTAAAATGTTATCCCAACACTTTTAAGGTTTCTACTACAGTATTATTTTTATTTGCATGTCTTCCAGGGGAACACAACACTGTACAGTTCTGCCCATTTTCATTGTGGAAGTATGTTTATCTTTGCTATCGATTGTAACTCATGAAAGCTTCCGAATGCTCTCATACCGATTTACTTTCAAGTCAATTTTTGCTAAATAATTTCTCAGCCAATTACCTAGTTCGAACAACTCAGTGGGACAGGTAGCATCTCTGGAGAGAAGGAATGGGTGATGTTCTAAATTTAAAAAAAGGTTAAAAAACTTCTTCGTAACATATCAAGTAAAACCTTTTAGTCTGAAGAAAGGTCTCGACCCGAAATGTCACCCAGTCCTTCTCTCCAGAGATGCTGCCTGTCCCGCTGAGTTAATCCAGCATTTTGTGTCTATATCGTCAGTGTAATGCAGTTCCATCCTCCACATACCTTGCCAGAACATTCACCTTTGTTGTTTTCCATAGCATTGCTAAAACTAATTGTATTAAGTTTGTTGCCATTTAAAAAAAGCTTGATACATTTTCTACCTGACCAGTTTCCTTCCCATAAGAATGGGAAGGAAACAGAAAACGCTGGTGGGTGTTGTGTACAGGCCACCTAGCAGTAGTAGTGAAGTTGGGGATGGCATCAAACAGGAAATTAGAAATGCGTGCAACAAAGGCAAAACAGTTATAATGGGTGACTTCAATCTACATATAGATTGGGTGAATCAAATTGGCAGGGGTGCTGAGGAAGAGGATTTCTTGGAATGTATGAGGGATAGTTATCTAAACCAACATGTAGAGGAACCAACGAGAGAGCAGGCTATTCTAGACTGGGTATTGAGTAATGAGGAAGGGTTAGTTAGCAGACTTGTTGTGCGTCCCCCCTTGGGCAAGAGTGACCATAATATGGTTGAGTTCTTCATTAGGATGGAGAGTGACATTGTTAATTCAGAAACAACGGTTCTGAACTTAAAGATAGGTAACTTTGAGGGTATGAGAAGTGAATTGGCCAAGATTGACTGGCAATTAGTTCTAAAAGGGTTGACGGTGGATATGCAATGGAAGGCATTTAAAGACTGCATGGATGAACTACAAAAATTGTTCATCCCAGTTTGGCAAAAGAATAAATCAGGGAAGGTAGTGCATCCGTGGATAACAAGGGAAATCAGGGATAGTATCAAAGCAAAAGATGATGCGTACAAATTAGCCAGAAAAAGCAGCATACCAGAGGACTGGGAGAAATTCAGAGACCAGCAGAGGAGGACAAAGGGCTTAATTAGGAAAGGGAAATAGATTATGAAAGAAAACTGGCAGGGAACATAAAAACTGACTGCAAAAGTTTTTATATATATGTGAAGAGAAAGAGATTAGTTAAAACAAATGTAGGTCCCTTGCAGTCAGAAACAGGTGAATTGATCATGGGGAACAAGGATATGGCGGACCAATTGAATAACTACTTTGGTTCCGTCTTCACTAAGGAAGACATAAATAATCTGCCAGAAATAGCAGGGGGCCGCGGGTCAAAGGAGATGGAGGAACTGAGTGAAATCCAGGTTAGTCGGGAAGTGGTGTTGGGTAAATTGAATGGATTAAAGGCCGATAAATCACCAGGGCCAGATAGGCTGCATCCCAGAGTACGTAAGGAAGTAGCTCCAGAAATAGTGGATGCATTAGTGATAATCTTTCAAAACTCTTTAGATTCTGGAGTAGTTCCTGAGGATTGGAGGGTAGCAAACGTAACCCCACTTTTTAAGAAGGGAGGGAGAGAGAAAACGGGGAATTACAGACCAGTTAGTCTAACATCGGTAGTGGGGAAACTGCTAGAGTCAGTTATTAAAGATGGGATAGCAGCACATTTGGAAAGTGGTGAAATCATTGGACAAAGTCGGCATGGATTTACGAAAGGTAAATCGTGTCTGACGAATCTTATAGAATGTTTCGAGGATGTAACTAGTAGAGTGGATAGGGGAGAACCAGTGGATGTGTTGTGTCTGGACTTTCAGAAGGCTTTCGACAAGGTACCACATAAGAGATTAGGATACAAACTTAAATCACACGGTATTGGGGGTTCAGTATTGATGTGGATAGAGAACTGGCTGGCAAACAGGAAGCAAAGAGTAGGAGTAAACGGGTCCTTTTCGCAATGGCAGGCAGTGACTAGTGGGGTACCGCAAGGCTCAGTGCTGGGACCCAAGCTATTTACAATTTATATTAATGATCTGGACGAGGGAATTGAAAGCAACATCTCCAAGTTTGCGGATGACACTAAGCTGGGGGGCAGTGTTAGCTGTGAGGAGGATGCTAGGAGACTGCAAGGTGACTTGGATAGGCTGGGTGAGTGGGCAAATGTTTGGCAGATGCAGTATAATGTGGATAAATGTGAGGTTATCCACTTTGGTGGCAAAAACGGGAAGGCAGACTATTATCTAAATGGTGGCCGATTAGGAAATGGGGAGATGCAGCGAGACCTGGGTGTCATGGTACACCAGTCATTGAAAGTAGGCATGCAGGTGCAGCAGGCAGTGAAGAAAGCGAATGGTATGTTGGCCTTCATAGCAAGAGGATTTGAGTATAGGAGCAGGGAGGTTCTACTGCAGTTGTACAGGGTCTTGGTGAGACCACACCTGGAGTATTGCGTACAGTTTTGGTCTCCAAATCTGAGGAAGGACATTATAGCCATAGAGGGAGTGCAGCGAAGGTTCACGAGACTGATTCCTGGGATGTCAGGACTTTCATATGAAGAAAGACTGGATAGACTTGGCTTATACTCGCTAGAATTTAGGAGATTGAGAGGGGATCTTATAGAAACGTACAAAATTCTTATGGGGTTGGACAGGCTAGATGCAGGAAGATTGTTCCCGATGTTGGGGAAGTCCAGGACAAGGGGTCACAGCTTAAGGATAAGGGGGAAATCCTTTAAGACCGAGATGAGGAAAAACTTTTTCACACAGAGAGTGGTGAATCTCTGGAACTCTCTGCCAAAGAGGGTAGTTGAGGCCAGTTCATTGGCTATATTTAAGAGGGAGTTAGATGTGGCCCTTGTGGCTAAAGGGATCAGGGGGTATGGAGAGAAGGCAGGTACGGGATACTGAGTTGGATGATCAGCCATGATCATATTGAATGGCGGTGCAGGCTCGAAGGGCCGAATGGCCTACTCCTGCACCTATTTTCTATGTATCTATGTATCTATGAATCTGGAGTTTACACCACCTCCTTTCCCACCTCCAGGTACTTACCCCCCATCTCCTGTTAAATTTAATATATGATGGCTAAAAACAATTCTCCTCAATACATTTTAGGAATTTTATAACTTTTTTGTTTCAGATGTTTCAGGCCACACCGTACAAAGAGTTCCAGTCATTAACTTAACCAAATGAAGTTACTGTCAGTGACGACTACCATCAATGAAGCAGTGGACTGGTGGCTTAAAACCATGGTCAATGGTGCTGCTTATGAATAGAGCTTTTGAGTACAGCTGCTAATTAAAAAGAATTCAAGATCCACAATAGTTGCCAGTTGATTTGAACTCCAAAACGTAATTGAAAGTATAATGTTACTGTTTTGAACAATGCCTTTGAATTTGAAGAAAGCTTTGACTTGAAGTAGCTGGTTTAAATTTCACTGTGGTGAATACAAATAATACCTTTTCATATTGCTGTATTTGTCTGTTTTGGTATGGTATATTATTCACTGTGCACAAATGATGTTCTTTCATTTACAGAAAAGGATCATATGTTCAGGGACGACAAATGGTGCTAGCAGTCAAATAGTAAAATATTGTTCAAGTTCTGGAAACTTTCTGCTTAGTTAACCAATATTCTTGAACTTTTGGGCAATACAGATATTAGTTTGAGAGAACACATAGTACTCTCCTGTTTACAAATCATCTTAAAATAACTTGCTACCATACAGAAAGTGTAAGTGTGGTTATTATGTTTCACTTAGCCTGAAATGGGTTCAATTTTCTGACTTAAATTTTAAAATGACAAAAAAAAGTTCCACTGGTATTTTGTAAAGGGGCTTTAGCTTTGTTCTGCAAATTAAAATCCATTAAAATTAAAATCCAGTTTTCTCACTTTTCAGTTATGACAAGGTATCTTTAATCTGAAACATTAACACTGATGTCACCTGATCTAAGCGTCTCCACTACTTCCTGCTTTGCCTTTAGATATTGTTACCTCTTTATTCTCAAAAAAATTATACATTACTTTCCTTTTTTTTTCACGTACGACTTGTTGATAAAATTAAGACTGTAGTAGAGAATGATCCATGCATGGGAAAGCACAGTCCACAGCTATGAGAGTTGCTGCCTCACAGCACCAGTGACCCTGGCTCAATCCTGACCTCCAGTGCTGCCTGGTGCAGTTAGCACATTCTCCCTTTGACCATGAAGGTTTTCTCCTATGCTTCAGTTTCCTACCATATCCAAAGGATGTCTGGATTGGTGAGTTAATTGCCTCCATAAATAAGAGTCAAGAGTGTATTATTGTCATTAGTCCCAGATAGAACAATGAAATTCTTACTTGCTGCAGCACAACAGACTATGTTAACACAGTACACTGTAAACAATATGATGAATGAGAGAGAAAAAAAGTTCACTGTGTGCATACACATACTCACAAGTGTACACACACACACACACACATATACATATATATACTAGACTAAGTGGGACCCGTTGGGTCCCATGTTCACACAGGAGGGCTGGTCTCCCAATGCAATATTCCACCTCTCCACCAATTCCAATATTGGTGGCCAGTGGGGGGGGGGGGGCTTTCTGGAGCGCTAGTATGGGTGTTGTGGGCCAAAGGGACTGGTTTCCAGAGGGCTAGTATGGACATTGGGGGCCAAATGGATTCTTGGGCTGGCAGCTCAATCCTGGTGGGCTGTCAGCTGTCACTCAGGCCTGGTAGACTGGCAGCTCAGGCCTGGTGGGCTGACAGCTCATTCACTCAGGCCTGGTGGGCTGGCAGCTCAGTCACTCAGGGCTGGTGGGCTGGCAGCTGAGTCACTCGGGGCTGGTGGGCTGGCAACTCAGTCACTCAGGTCTGGTGGGCTGGCAGCTCAGTCACTCAGAGCTGGCAGCTCAGTCACTCAAGGCCGGTGGGCTGGCAGATCAGTCACTCAGGGCTTGTGGGCTGGCAGTTCACTCACGGCTATTCCTTCAAATTCCATTTCAAGCAGAGTGCAGGCCACCAAATTCAATTTCATAGCAATTCAAGCAAAGTGCAGGCCACCAAATTCAATTTCATAGCATTTCAAGCAGAGTGCAGGCCACCAAATTCAAATTCATAACATTTCATGCAGAGTGCAGGCCACCAAATTCAATTTCATAGCATTTCAAGCAGAGTGCAGGTCACCAAATTCAATTTCATAGCATTTCAAGCAGAGTGCAGGCCACCAAAT
>CM075978.1:14564199-14694199 GCA_038087875.1 Malacoraja senta | reverse complement strand
GTGGAGGTCTAAGCTTCCAGTTCCAAAGAGCTGGAAGTGGACTTCATGTACAGCCAAAAATGAAGGACAACCCTCTTCAAGTCGTAGAAGAGGTTTGCAACTAGATATCCAAATGCCAAGCTGACTCCTAGATGGTGCAATTATTATAGCTTCTCAGAGTCAAGTCAAAAGCGTTTACGTGTCATATGTAGTGATAATGGAACAATGACATTCTTATTTGCAGCAGCACAGCAAGCCTGTAAACACAATACTCAGATAACATATAATCAACAAAAAAGTCAACAAATAAGACCAAAACGAGTGCAAAAAAGATCAAAGCCCTTCCATGAGACCATGAGTTTAGTTAATGAAAAGCTATTGCACACAACATCTTCATGTAGCATCCTTTAGGATAAATCATTGAGAGATGGTCTTCAAATTGTAATCGTGTTGTATGGAATATGTCATGCTGGTTACTTGTATGACGAAGGCTACCATTCTACTGCAGCTACCCATGCAAATTGCTATCTATAGAATTCCAACTGGAATTAAACTTCTGACCACATCATTGTGATTGTGCTAATGTAAGTGGAAAATAAGCTTTGTGCCTCAATGTGCAGACAGCATGCGAAAATTGCAATAAAAACAGAATATTGGAAATATAGCTAGTCAGTATGTAGGAGAGAAAACTCTAGTTCTAGTCAGCAGAAATTTGCAAATAATCTGTCATACATACTTAGTGATTGGTCTGGTTAAATTGCTCTTGTTTTGATTAATCTGAGAGAGGAATAACAATATTTAAGTCGCAGTGAAAGAATTAAAGCTGATTGTAATTAGGAAGGATTTGAACATCATTTGAATAACTGGGGGAGAGGTGAATAGGAAGTATTTACAGGCATAGTATTAAGCAAAATGGTTTGTGATAATAAGAAATATACTCAAAATGGATTATGGCTTAAGTTTATTATTGTGACATGTAGAGAAGTACAATGAAAAGCTTTATTTTGCACGTTATTCGATCACACTACATAAATACAATCAAATCAAACTCAAATAAAATAGATGGAGCAAAGGGGAAGATACAGAGTGCAGATACAGTTCTCAGCATTGTAGCGCACCTGTTCCATAGACAAAAGTCCAATGTCCGCAATGGGGTGGAGGTGAATCGGGCCGTAGCTTATGGAACGACTGTACAGAAGCCTGATAACAGAGAGGAAGAAGCTATTCCTGAGTGTGGTGGTGAACAATTGCATGCTTTGCATCGCTCTATGATCTTTGCTTTGCACCTTCTACCAGACAGAATCAGGGAGAAGAAGGTATGACTGGGATGGGAAAAGTCTTCGATTTTGTTGGATTTTGTTTTTCGAGGCAGCATTAAATGTAAATGGGGTCAATGGTGGGCAGTCTGGTTTATGTGATGGACGAGGCTACATCCACAACTCAGCAATTTCTTGCGGTCTTGGGCAGAGCTGTTTCTAAAGCGAGCTGTGATACGACAAGACAGCATGCTTTCTGTGTTGCATTTGCAGATGCTTGTACAGTAAACCCTTAATTTAATGGACCTCTTTATAATGGATTTTGATAACTGACAGACCTTGTCTCGCACCCCCTCGCTTTATCAGCTTGGCCTCTTCCCCCTCCACCACTAGCTCCTTCTCCACCAAAGTCGCTGACATGCTCCACCTTGGACGATGTCGGCGACTGCAGAGGAGGGAGAGGGAAGGGAGCCCCAAGTGCGTCCTGTCGATGGCCAGAAGAAAGCGTTGTCCCCAGGGGCTACATTGTGGCCGCAACAACAGCTGTGTCGATCGGTCTGTGCGGCAGTTGGTGAAAAGGGGCTTGCTGGTGCAGACCAGCGCTATCAGCGCCTAGTTTTAAGATACATACATAGATACATAGAAAATAGGTGCAGGAGTAGGCCATTCGGCCCTTCGAGCCTGCACCGCCATTCAATATGATCATGGCTGATCATCCAACTCAGTATCCCGTACCTGCCTTCTCTCCATACCCCCTGATCCCTTTAGCCACAAGGGCCACATCTAACTCCCTCTTAAATATAGCCAATGAATTGGCCTCAACTACCCTCTGTGGCAGAGAGTTCCAGAGATTCACCACTCTCTGTGTGAAAACGTTTTTTCTCATCTCGGTCTTAAAGGATTTCCCCCTTATCCTTAAACTGTGACCCCTTGTCCTGGACTCCCCCAACATCGGGAACAATCTTCCTGCATCTAGCCTGTCCAACCCCATAAGAATTTTATAAGTGCTGAGTTATTCCAGCACTTTGTGTATTAACCAGCATCTGCAGTTCTTTGTTTCTACTACATACAATTACATTAATCCCTTACTCGGTTATTATGGAGAAATGACAATAACAGACACCACTCTACCCCCCCCCCCCCCACCCATTTGATGGTCCATTATAATGAGGGTTTGCTCTATAATACATTGGAGACATGCCAAATGTCCTCAGTCCTAAGGAAGTAGAGGCGTTGGTCGTCATATCAGTGTGGTTGGTCCACGACAGATCATTGGTAATATTAGCACATGGGAACTTAAAGCTCTCAACCATTTCCACTTCGGTAGCATTGATGTTGATTGATGCATGTACTCCACTACGCTTCCCGAAGTCCTTTGTCTTGCTGACAATGAGGGAGAGGTTATTATCCTGACACCGTGTAACTAAGTTCTCTATCTCCTTCCTGTACTCTGTCTCTTCATTGTTTGTGATCCAGCCGTGGAGTTGTTTAGAAACTTGTAGATAGAGTTAGAGCTGAATTTGGTCATACTATCATGAGTGTATAGGGAGTGTAATAGGGGTCGATGAACAGAGCCTTACGGGGCACTGGTGTCGAGAATTATTGTGGAGGAGGTGCTTTCACCTATCCATGCAGTTTAGCTTAAAATTTCTCAAATTTTTGTGACATTTTCACAAAACTCACTAGGCTGTCGAATAGAGCAATCTATTTCAAGACAATAATACTGCAATGACAAAAACAATGCACTCTCTGTGTAAAAAGGAAACTTGCCTCACAAATCTCCTTTAAACCTTTCCCTTTTCCCCTTAAACGTAAGGGGAATTGACATTACCTAGTAATTGACATATCCACCTTGGGAAGAACAGTCTGACTACCTATCTCCCGGTGGCTCAGCACTTCCACTCCCCCTCCCATTCCGAATCTGACATTTCTGTCCTGGGCCTCCTCCATGGCCATGAGTGAGTCCCACCGCAAATTGGAGGAGCAGCATCTCATATTTCGCTTGGGTAGTTTACACCCCAGCGGTATGAACATTGACTTCTCCAATTTCAGGTAGTCCTTGCTTTCTCCCTCCTTCCCCTCCACTTCCCAGCTCTCCCACAGCCCACTGTTTTCGTCTCTTCCTTTCTTCACCCCCCCCCCCCCACCCCGCCCCACATCAGCCTGAAGAAGGCTCTCGACCCGAAACGTTCGCTCCATAGATGCTGCCTCACCCTCTGAGTTTCTCCAGCATTTTTGTCTACCTTCTACTATCTATGCCTCTCATACTTTTATAAACTTTTATCAGGTCACTACTCATCCTCTGATGCTCCAGCAAAAGCAATCCAAGTTTGTCATTCATTCATTCATTCACGTTCATTCAACCTCTCTTTATATGACACCTCGCAGTTGTCAGATTAAATATTAATCTGCCATTTCTCCGCTTAAATGTCCAACTGTTCCATATAATTATGTAATCATTATTAATGTTTAATTATAATTATTTCTTCGAGCATTAAATGAGTTCAAAGTTTATAAAGTTACCAAGTTGACTCAAACAGACCACCCAAGGACTTGAAGGAAGCTGCAGTTGTAAACGACGAGGTAGAAATTTTCAAGATTAGTTCGTGTACCTTTGAATGTTAAGTATATTTTTTAAACAGTCGGGGAAAAAAACGAAAACTGAAAAAAGGAAGAGCGTGAGCCAATCTTCTGGAAAGTGAGGAGAGTGAGCGTGGGTTGAGCTAAATATTTCCTGGCTTCAATGTTTCTGGAATCAAACAGGAATCTGATGCTTCTTTTTTGTTGTTGTATCTGATGCTTCTTGGTCGTCACCGTTGTCACGTCAGCACAATGCAAGCCCAAAACTCCTCTAGAACAGTGGGAGAAAATAAATTGTAGAATATCTGATAATTTGCCCATCCCCGAGAATTTAATGTGTGAACGAGGGTAGATTGTCAAGTCCGACGAGGCAGAGGCAGAGGCATAAAAGGGTATCATTTTGACGGAAGCGATGACTGGAACTTTACCTAACGAGTTTAAAGTTTATTCTCGGCCCTAAAGTTGGAGCACAAGGCAAAACATTGCACTCCACACAGCAAAGATTCCCGACGCTTTGGGATTTCCTGTCAATGGTGAATATATATATTTTGAAGCCCTCTATAAAATTTGAACATTAATTGTTCGTAATTGGACTTCATTAATTCGAATAATAACTGATTAAAGTGAGTGCAAGTAATTTCAGCTCTGCTCTCGATTGCAATGTTAAATGGTCTTGCATCTGGACTAATGTGTCAACAGCTGGACAGATGTCACTGGTCCAGCCCTCTGGGACTGACTGCCAAATCAAATAGCCCTCGCCGGCTTGGCGCTGACCGTGAGAAACCCGAGTTGGAGTTTGAACCGGGGAGCGCACGGTCAAAAGCAAAGATCATGTCGGGCGTTCTCGGTGGGGTGCTTGGCCGCCGCTTGGCCAGGATACAGTCTTTAATGCAAAAGGCGAATATCTACGGAAAACCGCCGAAAGAGAAAATCAGCCCTTTGGTAAGTTAGTTTCCATGGCATCGTCGTGTCTTTTCCCAGTGAGTGCAACCTGGCGACCGTCACGTACACTCACTCTAACCACTTGTTGGAAAAGCCGGAGTGGAAATCTGTTTTTTTTTAATTGCCTTAATTTTCAAAATCACTCCAACTTCTCGTAGACGCGATCTTACAAAGTTTTATTTCACTGAATGGAAGTTTAGAGTTTTGTATTTGTTATTCCAATACATTTACTTTGAAATCCACACTGGCGTTGCGCTGGCTTTTTAATGTATGTTTCTGTAATACGATTGGTCCTTTGTCTTATATAGATTTTCTAAACTGCTATTCATCTCATTTAATCGCCTTGTTTATAAAAGGATGGTTACCAACGTTGTTATCCCCTCTGTGTGTAACTTTAGCATTTGCCAGTGTTACCCCCCCCCCCTCCCCCCCATTGCACAGATTTACGGATTTGTAAAACGCCAATATAGTGTTTATCTTTCAATTCTATTTGTGTGGGTTTTTACAGGCGACTGTTGTGTGCTTATCCGTTTTCGCAACGAGCCTTCTTGGACCAGCGGGCTGGATTCTACATCATCTGCCGGAATATCGCAAAAGTGCTGAGAAAGCACAATGAAGCTCTTTGATCGAGGTTCGAATGCATTCAGACCCCGCGGTTATTTTTAGAATCTGAAGCTGGAAAGACACTGTAGGGATAACAATGCTGTAGTGTAAATCTCAATTATCTCCTGCGCCTTGCAATTTGAGCGAGGTGTCTTCCTTTGTTTTTTTGCGGTTTCTGTATGTTAAATAAAACCTCGCCAAGAGTTATTGCAACATTGTGTTAGTCCTTGTTTATCTAAACATTTTATTTTGAATGTACACGCACAAGAGAAGGCCATTTGGTATTTCGATCCTATTCCATCACCCAACTGAATCAAGGTTGATTCACATCTTAACTCGATAAATCACGTTGGAATTGTTATCCCAAAGCTCTATCCTCCCAAAATCTCTCATTGTCAGTTTTAAAATTGGGATCATGTGCGGAGGGGCAGCTGATGGTAAGAGCTACAGATTGTCACTAGGTTTGATCCTCTTAGATTCTTTAACTATTGGAAACACCTCAAGTCAATTATTTCTTAAATATCTAAGATAGTAAACGCAAGCCTCAATGTAGCAATCCGTCATTATTATTCAAAAATTGTTAATTCAGGTGTAATTTAGTGAATCTGATTTACACCCTAGTCAAGGCCGATATATTCTTCCAGAGGCATGGTGCCCAGAATATTTTACAATAAGAATCATCAGGGTGACTCAAAAGTTACTCTTCCGTATTTAATAAATTGCATTGGAAATATTTCATATTACATTCATATTAACCAGTCTGTGGACTAAATAATTAAAACATCCCAGAAAAGGATTTTCTTTAATAGAACAAAAGGAAAAACCACTATGTGTGGACCTTGCCTGCCTTCCATGTGACATGTGGGTGTCCTCCAGGTGCTCCGGTTTCCCTCCCACATCACAATGACTTGTGGGTTTCCATGTTACACCTCTGAAATAAACACTTATAAAATTGGTAACGAAAAAATAAATTAGGGAAAACAATCAGCATCTGAAAGCTGGGCCGAAACTTTAAGCACTATTTCCATTGCTGATTCTTATCCATGTTCATTTTCAGATTTTAATGCCCTTTATTAAATCCTAAATAGTAATTTTTCAAAAGTCCCTGGAGATTATAATTTTGCCCAGTGCTTTGGTCTGCACTTAATGTTGTTCAACTTGGATGTCAGTTTTGGGGTCATATTTAAACCAAAGTACCATACATATCCCATGCAGTAGGGAAGTTCAATCAATGTTCTAGTCAATATTTATTTATCAAACAAGAGCAATAAAATGGAAATTATCTGGTTATTACTTCATTGTTGTATAAAATTTGCAGAGATTATTCCCCAAAACAGCAAGATATAAGGAATATCTAACAGCTAGTAGTTGAAGAAGGGTCTCGACCTGACACGTCACCCATTCATTCTCTCCAGAGATGCTGCCTGTCTCGCTGAGTTACTCCAGCATTTTATGTCTATCTTCGGTGTAAACTAGCAGTCAACCATCTTGTTGGACAAACTTTAGATCCTGAAGAGCCATATATTTCACAACTAATTAGTGTTTCTAAATCTTTTCATTACTAGATTTCAGGATGTTTTTGTTGCAAATTTATCTCTTGCAACAGAAAGGATCACATACTGTATGGCCTTGACTTATCATCATTCACGTTGCAGTCAATGAGTGGTATAGTAGAGGCCTTGCAGATTATCATTACATTTGGCACGAAGGCTTGGGAACATCATGTACTGCGGAAAAGTGCATAAGATTATAAATCATTGATTTGTATGTGAGGCTACTTAGAACAATAAAACAAAGTTATCTGTTATAGTCAGTAAATTTGTAGAGGCTTTCACCAATTTAATTAGTAATATAAATACTATTTGAAGGCATATATACTGATGCACAAAAATAAAGCATACAGATTCCTTGCTTTTGACATTAAAAGCATAGTACACAAAAGCAAGGAAGGCATGGTAAATAATTATAATATATAGTAAATATTGAGCAATGGACAATCTATATTATTTCCTGGAAATAATCAGTAATAATGGGAAATCTCTATAGTGAGAACCAAAGATCCTATAGCGGGGCAAGATAGAGCACTCCTGCTAAATGCAATGGGCTGACGTGTAGTACGCAACGGAACGAGACGTGGGCCTTTTTTCATCCATTTCCGTAACCGGACCCGACCCGACCGACCCGACTCGCAGTGTAATCAACGTTGTGGGGGAACAGTTTGTGTTAATAAATTTAAATTCTGAAAATGAGGAGAAGATTTTTACCAAATAACTTTTATTTTTACGAGGATGTTTCCGTAACCGGCTTCCGTCTCCGCACTATTATCCTATGGGATCTTTGGTGCGGAGACGGAAGCCGGTTACGGAAATGGGGCCTTAAATTACCCATGAATCTGCCGATGACCGTACTATGTCTTTTTCATCGAGTGGACTATCTTGCTCGCTATAGGATCTTTGGTGAGAACTATTAACAGTAGGCATTTATACTACATTGGGGCATTCATCTACTGCTAATATTCTGCATTGTCAAGTCAGAACAAAGATTATAAAGTTACTACATTGTATCAATATTAATTTTTACCAATAAGAGTAATCCTGTACTCCTACATATTTAACCAGTTAATTTTTCATGAGTGCTTTCTTGAACAAACATACTTTTCCTATGACATGAGTATAATAATATATACAGACACATATGAAATTGTTACAGGAAATTCAAATATGATTCCCAAATATATATTCATAATGTAGTTTAAGCTGTGTCAAGTTGTAGCTGTACAATTTACATTATATATACAGGGCATTCATTTTACAATATTATAGGAAATAATAACGTACCAAGACATCTTTGCTGAAGATGTCACTTTACAATAATTGAGTTCAGTCACAGGTAGTAAATCTTTGACTCTTCCCTAGCTTCTTTAAAATGATCTTATGCTTTATCCTGAGTAAAAATGTAAATGCACCATTACATCAATGCCTTAGCTCTGGGGTTTTATATTAATTTATATAAACTCAGCAGGTATGTCAGACAATAGGGGCACAACAAAAGATGTATTTATAAATCTGAAAGAGGTACATACATAGGTGCCGGACATTTAGATGAATCTATTAAAAGATTAAAATTACACAAGGCTATTGTTTTTGGACAAAATTGGGAACCGTGGAGTTACTGATATCGAGAGGTGTTTACACAGCTAATATTATGCAGTAGCTGCAACTTATTACAGTGAACATAAAATAGATTTTTAATTAAAACCTTCCCTGTCAGTGACCCCCACGCCAGTGATCCACAAAGGATTTGCGAGAATGACTTAGAATATCATTACTCCACATTACATATTTACTTTTAACTCAAAATACAATAACAGAGAAGTCAGTCGGACATTTATGTTGCAACATTTCCCTTGACTAGGAGGAACAGAACATTTCAGGTAATGTGCTAATTAAAATGTATATAACAATTATAAACCTGAATCCTTATCTCCGTGTCTCCCTCTCCCCTGACTCTCAGTCTGAAGAAGGGTCTTGACACGAAACGTCACCCATTCCTTCTATCCAGAGATACTGTGTGCCCCGCTCTAGTATTTTCTGTCTATCTTCTTTAAACATCAACATTTTATGTACAGTATATTGTTCAGTTTAATAGATCTAATAACAAATATTTATTAACATACTTTTAAATAAAACACCCACAAACGCATCCCCTTCTAAATAGGTTTAATTAATTTT
This sequence comes from Malacoraja senta, assembly GCA_038087875.1. Classification (NCBI taxonomy): domain Eukaryota; kingdom Metazoa; phylum Chordata; class Chondrichthyes; order Rajiformes; family Rajidae; genus Malacoraja; species Malacoraja senta. Next base: position 14,685,108 of record CM075978.1, on the reverse strand, counting down.
TGGAATGAAATTAATGAACGCTGTCCACGAAGCTAGGCACAAGAAATCATTGCCCACAATCTCATGCCTGCTGTGCAGCTGCCGAGAGAATTTGTTTAATATAATTTCTATTGAAAGCATTTGTTGTGCTGACTACTTGTAATATTTCCCGTTCAATGTTTTCATTTATTGCTATCTATTTTTTCATAATCTTCAGTATTTATATTACAAGCATTTTAGTTGTACGAAAACGAACTAACTTTTTTTGATTGAAAATAAATTAAAGTTGTGTTCAAGAGCTGCATAAACAATATGGAGCATAATTACTTCCAAAGTAATGTAAAAACATTATTTCAATGTGTATTGAAATAATATTTAATATTATAGTGCATAATTAATTAACATGTACGTAATTATAATTGCAACTAAACTAAACTGATACAGTATTGTATTCTACACTTATTGACTTAATTACACTTGAACATGAACATTATGTTATTCACAATATGTTTGTTTACATTGTTTATTATGTTACAAATTTTGTAAAATGAAGACCCTACACATTGAATGTTTATTATCCTGTTAGATATATGTTGATATCATTTCAACAACAGCTTGTGTTTATAAAGCAAACTGTCTCAAAACTCTTTGCACAGACATTATACATTATGAAACAAATCATTGTCTCCAAGCAGATCGTATTGCAAATAAGCAAAGGGTCTATCCAAGAAATAGTTCTTCAAGAGCAGTTTCAAAAAGGAAAGAGAAGTAGTGAGATGAAAAGTTTAGCTGAAGGCAAAATCACCAAAGCTGTGGTGAATAAAGCCAAGAAGACCAGTGTTGCAGGATTGCAGAATTTTCAGATGATTGTTGGGCTGAAGGTTACAGAAAAGGGGAAGAGAAAAACTATGGAGGCATTTATAAACAAGGAATAACATTTTAAAAACAGATTTTACTCATATTTTTGGAGGTCATATGCAGAAGGCTACACAGAAGTGAACCGACCGGAAGAATCTAGTCTACTAAATGTTTATGTATTCTAAGGTGCTCATTTAAAATCTACAGTTTTATTTCTTATTTAACTGAAGGTAATTATGTCAATATCAAAATATAGAAAATTAAAAAACAACAGATGTCAGGCCCCGCCTATTGCCATATGGCTTTATTAATGACATCAAATAAAATCCTAGATTAGATTATAGGCTTTAACACATTCTCCATTGTTAGTTATTCTTTGTTTGAAAGCTCAAACATGTCATATATTTGCTTGATTCTGTTCTAAACATTTAATTCCATGCCTATTTCTGGTTCTTCATTGAGTCCATTCATATTTAATACATGATGATATTAACTTAGCTGCTCTTAATAGCACCTTGACACAGATTTCTACATTCAAAACTCTTATTAATGTAATGGTCGTTATAGCAGCTAGCATAGGATGGACAATAGACAATAGGTGCAGGAGTAGGCCATTCGGCCCTTTGAGCCAGCACTGCCATTCACTGTGATCATGGCTGATCATCCACAATCCTGTTCCTGCCTACTGCCCATATCCCTTGACTCTGCTATCTTTAAGAGCTCTATCCAACTCTCTTGAAAGCATCCAGAGAATTGGCCTCCACTGCCTTCTGAGGCAGAGAATTCCACAGATTCACAACTCTCTGTGAAAATGTTTTTCCTCATCTCCGTTCTAAATGGCTTACCCTTTATTCTTAAACTGTGGCCACTGGTTCTGGACTCCCAGTATATCATTATAAAAAGAGGCAGTCAACTAAAAACCTACATTAATCATAATTCAACAAAGGTACTGTATGTGTGGCCAAGCGTATATAGATTTAAGTACCCTGAAAGGATATTATGTGTGAGCCTAAGCCAGAGGTGCTGGAAAATGATCAGAATGAGAATCAGAATCAGAATCAGAATCCCCCGATCCCCTCGCCCCTCCCCCCCACATAAAACAAACCGAAGAACATTAAAACAAAACTTTTAACAAACTAAAAAATAACAAAAGAGTGAAAAGACGAACAGACTGCCGGCAGGGCTGCCATCTCCCCGGCGCCCCCGATGGTATCAATTGAGGAGCATATTGACAAATGAAAAGTTCCTATCTGCACAAATTGAAGATGAGAGGGTGGAGAATGTGACAGCATTATATAGATGGAAAGAACATTTGTTACCAAAACACTGGGGTTTAGGGAAGTGGGGTGGGTCATGTGGGGATAAGGGTTTGTTGGACGACTGATGATAAATGTCCAAGTCACTAGATCAATTTAAGAAAATAAGATTTTCTGTTACATTTTACATCACCAAAATTATATAACATTATTGGCTCACTGGTTCTACATCAGAGGTTATGGATTCAAGATTAATCTAGCAATATAATAAATAATATGGTAGGCAAAATGTGAATGTTAACTAAATAATACAACTTTATATAAGGGAGTAGGAACAGAGGATTCCAGCCATGTATACAACATATTTGAAAGCATCATGGTTGGTTAAGCTGATTCCTTAAACAAAAGCAAGGAAATTATGTTGAGCCTTTATAAAACCCAAGTTAAGTCTTACTGGTGGCATTGCATTCAATTCTGAACATCATGCTTGAGGAAGGATGTAAAGGCTTTGCTGGGAGAGCAAGGAGACATTTCTGGACTAGAACAGGGGATGAGAAGATTGTGTAGTCTGGAGAATCAGAGCTCCCTAAAATGAAGAACACTAAGAACACATTTTACAGAGATGGTCAAAGTTACGAATAGTTGACTGAATTAAGATAAATTATTTAGAATGCCATAGCCATTGGTGAACAGAAGATGTTAGGCAACAACATGAAGAAACTTTCTGTTTTATGCACGGCAGGTTGCTCTGCCTGAAATGGCAGTGGAAGGATACTCAATCCTAACACTCAGAAAAAAATGTAAATAAATAAATGAGGAAAAATAATTTCAGGGGGGGGAAGGAGAGTGGGAATAATTGGACAGTGATAATGCTATCATGCGAGGACTCTTTGTTCTATATGTGCTCTTGCCTTGTGCTGTATTAAAGTTAAACAGGGGACCCTGGGGAGAAATTCCTTGTTTTTAGTGCAGCCTTCTGGTTGCGATTCAAAACCTAAGGCACTTCTGAAAAAAACAAAGAACTGCAGATGTTGATTTACACCAAAGATCGACACAAAGCGCTGGAGTAACTCTGTGGATCAGGCAGCATCTGTGAAGAAAAGGGAAGGTGTTTCGGGTCAAGACCCTTCTTCAGACTGAAGGCACCCCAGCCTGTTAAAATGGATGGCAAGATCTAACAGAATTATCCAAAGAGTATAACGTTATCTGTATTTGTGTTCTACCCAATTTGTGCTACTCTGTCAACTCTACCAGACAGTATATTAATCAGCCACCGTTCTCGTGGTCTAGTCTGGTTTACCAAACAAAAAACCCACAAAGTGCTAGAGGACACGAAGGATCCCGACCCGAAACGTCACCTTTCCATGTTCTCCAGAGATTGTGCGTGACCCGCAGAGTTACTCCAATATTTTGTGTCTTTCTTTACATTAGAGGACTCATCGGGCCGGGACCCTTCTTCAAAGTTACTTTGTGCAGATTACCCTGATCTAGAATATTAGCTGTTCCGAGAAGACAAAGGACATCATTAAAATTCATGTGCAGGAAAGAAAGGGCTCGACCCGAAACGCCACCCATTCCTTCCCTCCAGAGATGCTCCTGTCCCGCTGAGTTACTCCAACACTTTGTGTCTATCTTCGACTGAAAGTCATGTTCCCCGTTTTCTGAACGCACAACCAACGCTCTTCCTAGAAAGATCTAAAGGTCAGACCGAATGAAAATTTATAATGAATATTCCGCACCTCTGGAGTACAATCCCATATAAACTCACACTCATAGCGTAAACCGACTCTCAATAGTCCAACTGAAGCAACGTGTAAATCTAAGTAACGTGTGAGATGATTGCACAGTTTGGTTTAATTTCTGCAGTTGGTCTCTGCAAGTTGCGGAGTGGGGCGAGTGCAGGGAATGGGGAGGTGTCTTCAGACATTTCATTCTGAAGAAGGGTCTGGGCCCGAAACATCACTTATTCCTTCTCTCCAGACTTGCTGCCGGTCCCGCTGAGTTACTCCAGCTTTTTGCGTCTATCTTCGGTTTATACCAGCATCTGCAGTTCCTTCCTACACATTTAAAAAAAAACGGATTATTTTTCACATTTAATCAACAAAGATGATCGCAGAGAACCAAATTAATGATAAGAGGAAGGAATAAACGAATTATTAAGATTGTAGGTAGTGCTATTGTAATGTGTGTTAATAGTGTTTGTTTACTGGACGTTAACTGCGGCTGCAGCAGCCGCCGCCACAGCTTCAGCTTCAGCTTCAGCGCCCTGGTCCACAGGCGGAGCAGCCAGCCCTGTATCCCGCACATGCGCTGCCGCCGCCGGGCCCCGCACCTCTGGAAGATGCTCGCTCTGTGGCGCATTTGATGCTGGTGCCAGGCGCCATTGAGAGTGGGAAAAATGTCCACCAAGGCCGAGCAATGTGAGTATAAGAGCTTGCACAGCAACAGCAGAACACTATGTAGGAAGGAACTGCAGATGCCGGTTTTAAACCGAAGATAGACACGAAATGCTCGAGTAACTCAGCGGGTCAGACAGCATCGCTGGAGAAAAGGAATAGGTAACTTTTCGGGTCGAGACCCTTAGAAGGGTCTCGGCTTTTTGTGTCTAGCAGCAGAACATTTATAGGTGAGCGAGGGATCTTGTAATGACTTCACGGTAGAATTGTGCTGCATGATCTGCCATCCCTTTAAACCCAATGGGCCTGGCTAGCTCCTGCCCATGTACAAACCTTACATTTCCTTTGAACAATACGCCAGGAATTTAAACAAGCAAAGGGAAATAGTATTGAATATATTATTATTAATAAATGTTGAATAATATTAAATATAGTACTTGATCTTGAAGCAGAGGAAGAATTAGGATGGCAAACCTTAAATATTCTCATCCTCAGTTGTTCTAGAACAGATTTGGTTGCCAAGGTTAGCGATCGTCAATAGTGAGGTGTAAAGAAGGGATCAGCATTAAGGTGTATGTCTGCAAAAGCCTCCAGCAAACTGTTTATTTTTCACACTTGATCAACAAAGATGATCGCCGAGAATCAAATTAGTGACAGAGAAAGAAATAAACTAATTCTTAAAATTGTATAAATTGCCTATCATAATGTGTGTTAATACTAGTTATTTAACATTCACACAAATGGCTCACTTTTTGAGAATCCTGTTTTTTGGATTAACCTGTTGCTATGGTACTATTTGAAATTAATTTTGAATCTCTATTAGTGTCATAGAGTGATACAGTGTGGAAACATGCCCTTTGGCCCAACTTGCCCACACCGTCCAACATGTCCCAGCTACACTAGTCCCACCTGCCAGCATTTGGTCCATATCCCTCCAAACCTGTCCTATCCATGTGCCTGTCTAAAGGCTTCTTAAATGTTGGGATAGTCCTCTGGCAGCTTGTTCCATACATCCACCACCCTTTGTGTGAAAAAGTGAGCCCTCAGATTCCTATTAAATCTTTTCCCCTTCACCTTGAACCTATGTCCTCTGGTCCTTGATTCACCTACTTGGATCATCACTGCAGTGATCATCAACAATTGTAGTCAGAAGATGCACCTGATATGCAGGGACATGGATCACTTTCAGGTGGATGAGATTAGTTTAACGGCATCGTGAAGCTGTGCTGTCCTATTCTATGTTCTAATATTTGAATTATAAAAGCTATTGGGAGAACTAAAACAATGTTTTGAGTATTTATTATAAATTACATACCTTTGTGCTTTTATGAAAATGAATAGAAAAAAATCATAGTCTTTGTATAATGTGACAGAAAGCTCCAGTGAAGCAAACAGCACAACCTTTAGGTGCCAAGTCACAAGTGTTTTATGATCAGTGATGCTGAAAGAATCATGTGGCTGACAATGGTTTGACATGTTTTGCACAATGGCAGTTGTTAATTTTCAAATAAAGTAAAATAAACCAAAATTGGTAAATTTTCCATCCAAAAGATATCTAACACTGCTTCGTTGCTTTCTGCTTTCTTTATTCTTTAGAATATCTTGAGAAGGGGGTTTATTTTTCACAAACGTATAATTGATAAGAAATGATCTTGGTATCATGTTCGGCACAGGCATTGTGGGCCAAAGGCCCTGTTCTGGTGCGGTACTGTTCGATGTAATTCATAAAGATGTTTAAGAAATAATCTTCTAAGGATGCAGGCAATGTTAATAAGGCTAACATTTGGTGTTCAAGACCCAAAGATAGTTGTGCTGGAAGTTGATATAAAAACAGGAAAAACAGAAAATACTTTGCAGATCTGTTCCATTCGTGGAGAAGGAGACAGTTAACATTTCAGATTAGCTGAGAGTGGGGATGTAGGCTTGTTAATTGTAGCTGATCTGCTTGGAAATGGAGGTGTAGTGGCAGATTATTATATCGTTCAAGGAATTTTCTCCTCTAGCCACTATGTTGAAGACAAAGGGATTAGAAGATAGCCTCTTCTATGCATGGGAGCTCTCCATGAGACATTCAAAGCCGTCCAAAGATAAATCTTCAAAACACAGTCTCTTGATTAATAGTTTCTTTATTGTCGTATGAGGACAAAGTGGTGAGAAATCATCCCATCCCTCACCTAAAAAAAATGCTGAAATTGCGAGATACTGAATAATGCAACTGCTGAAAATCTGAAATAAAAGAGACTTCTGAAAATACAGCTCTCTTTGGAGCGAGTGGAATTGAGTTTATGCTACAGGTCGATGACTTTTCTTCAGAACCGGTCAATTCTAGCTCATTATATAGAAAGGAACTACAGATAGGCACAAAACGCTGGAGTAACTCAGCAGGACAGGCAGCATCTCTGGATAGAAGGAATGGGTGACGTTTCGGGTCGAGACCCTTGTTCAAACTGCAGATGCTAGTTTATTCCAAAGTAGACACAAAAAGCTGGGGTAACTCAGCGGGTAATGCAGCATCTCTGGAGAAAAGGAATAGGTGATGGTTTGGGTCGGAATCCTTCTTCAGACGATAATGCTCTTATCAATTTTGATGAATTCTGAAGAAGGGTCTCGACCCGAAAGTCACCCATTCCTTCTCTCCAGAGATGCTGCCTGGCCCGCTCTGTTACTACAACTTTTTGTGTCTATCTTTGATTTAAACCAGCATCTGCAGTTCCTTTTTACATATTTGATTATTTTTTTGTTGTGTTCAGAGGTCTGTGATATGTGTCTGTGATGTGTTGAAAGTTTTTGGAGATGCTATTCCAAGAGCCTATATTGTCCTTATTTGCCACAAAGTACGTGGTCAAAGACAAAGATAAATTTATATTGACACGCTGGGGTTGAGATGATTCACCTCCAAAGACGACAGCCATGTTCCATTGTGCCAGCTATAATTTTAGTGCTGGAGAATTTCCCCCTGATATCCCTGGCTTCATTTTTATTGAGGTTGCTTGTTATCACATTTTGCCAAATGCTGACTTGATCTGAAGAGCCATGAGGGGAACCTAAAGTTATTGATAGACACAAAAAGCTGGAGACAGCATCTTTGGAGGGAAGGACTGGTTGACGTATCGGGTCGAGACCCTTCTTCAGAAGGCTGGCTGAACAGTTTAATGGTTAATATCTCTGTGTTGAACACCTTGTATACAACAACAACCTACAGGTGTTTTCCTGATGCTTTGGAGTAGTGAAATGAAGTAGGAATATGCTGGTCTGGATTTATCTTGCTTTGGCAAGGTCAGGTCGGGGGGGAGTTCCCCCTGCCATGGGTACCATATAATCCCTTGCAACCTGCTCCATGGTTTGCCAGGTGAGGAGGGGGCTGTGGATCCCCAGCAGGACCAAAAACCAAGACCTGTCAAAGGGCGGATGAGCTTCTAGCGAGCCAATGGCCATCCACACTTCACTAGAAGTTGCGACCACTGTCGTACATAGCATTGTAAGGAATGATGATAAAGCACACCCACCAAAATCCTATACTTCCAGCGGCGGATGTCCGCAGGAAATGGAGGACAGAGATGTGTGGTGCGTCCGTCACCGTTCCCTTCGGAAACCAGCATCACTGTGTCGCTAATGTTTTCAATGATGATGAGATTGGCAAAAGTAGGTAATTTTTGACATTCTTAGGTGATGCCAGTATTGTGGCAGAATAAATTGGCCAATGTCAGTTACAAGCTGCCAGTAAGTCAAAGCCCCTAATTTCTGTACACTATTAATGATTTGTGGGAAAGATTATCATTCAGGAAACTTCAGGAAACAAATCAGGGAATGTGATGGGAAGTCAATGACTGAAGATGTGATCATTGTGAAATTTCATAGGTACACATTGACATAGGAGTTTCAAACTACACTACATATTCAGTAAATAAACGTTAGATAGACAATCATTTTAGCGTAAATCGTTCACAGTTTGATACTTATAATTTATGCTTAATGCCTTGGTACTGCTTGCAATCTCATTTTGCGTTTATATTTCCATGGGGAAAAAAACATGAGCTGAACCTTTGGGAGATGAGGTATGGTTACGTGGTCTTGATGTATTGTGGATAAAATTGTTGTCATGTACATCATATCTTCAATGTACTTTATTTCTTTACTGAATGATGTAAAGTAAAACCTATATACTTTTTTTTGATACATTGGCGTAAATTAAAAAAATCCTTAAAATGATCATTAACACCATGGTAGCACAAATAAATGTTGTGCTTGCATCTATCTTTCAGTAGGTAGCCCCATCTCACCATCTCCTGTTCTTTTGAGTAGTATAGACAAGGTAGATCCTTGGTTCAACATAGACTTGTCTGAGTTTGCAAATCTCAGCTGCAGAGCTATATTATAATTTTGCCTTTACTGTTTGAAAAAAGGAGAAAGCATGGACAATAGTCATTCCTAATTGCTATCTTTTAATTGTGGAGGAAGTATGAGTTTGGACACGAACAAAGATAATTGCACCATTTTTGTAAAATATCTTGGTGGTAGTTGCCATGTGAAGTGTAAATACTTGAGTTAGATACAAGATAACCATGTTCCTGGTGCCATAATCCAGAAAATATCTGAAAAGGATTACATTAAAAAAGTTAAAAGAAAAAAAAGAAACCTATTATTTATGTTTGCCCCAAATAATAGTTTTTGAAGCTTTTTAAAGTATTTTGTGACTAATACTGTATATTAAGAGAACTGACATTTTCCAAAATTCTCACTTATTCAGTTGCATCTAAGGTTCGTTATTTACAAGAATACCACAATCGTGTTCTTCATAACATTTATCCTGTCCCATCTGGAACTGATATAGCAAATACACTGAAATACTTTTCACAGACATTGTTAAGGTAAGTCATGTTTATAAAAAAAAAAAAAAAAATTGTAAGAATTGATTAGTTAATTCACAATATTTGATAACATGGCATTGAGTATTGAAGTCAAATGTTTTCATTCTGTATATATAAATCATTAAACAAAGTTATTTCTGATTATATTTAAATTGTAATACCAGCAGCAAAAATACATTAATACCGTAACTCATCAACTGCAATAACTGATTTTGATAAATTTAGTTAAGAAATAAAACAGTTAATGATGTGGCTGGTTCTTCCTGCTTATAGCCATTCACTACTCTGAATGGATCTATAGTCATCAGATGATGATATTCCACTCTTTAGCTTCGACTGGCTGGTTTACATGACAAAATAAAAATGGATTGAAGTCATGCTCCAGCTATCAATACCTTCATTAAAATAGGCGTCAAAGGGATTTTGTACGAATGCATTATATCACATGCATTCTTCGTACTTATTGACTATCAGTTTTCCATGCACTTCAGCCATTTAAAATAATAATAATAATAACTTTATTTATATAACACTTTTCATACAATTGAATGCAACCCAAAGTGCTTTCTACATAGACACAGGTCTAAACAAAAATACAATTTAAAACAGTAAGAACATAGGCAGTTATTAGCATAAAAAGCACAAATTTATATAAAAATATAAAATATAAAATTGAGAGTGTAAAAGGACAAAGGAAGTAAAGTCAGTTAAAAGCTTGATTAAAAAGATAAGTCTATAGCTGCCATTTAAAATGTCATCTGAGTGGGTGTCTCTCATAGCCCTGGGTAGGGTATTCCACAGATTTGGGGCGTAATTCACCAATCTTCTTATTGCTGCGGCATTGAGTGGCTAACAGGCCAGCATCAGAAGACCTGAGCGCTCGAGTAGGGGCATAGGGAAGGAGGGACTCCGTAAAATATGCTGCTCCTAAGCCATTTAGGGCTTTATAGACAAGAAGGAGGACCTTATAGTCTATCCTGGATCTCACAGGGAGACAATGAAGGGAGTATAATACTGGGGTGATATGTTCCCTTTTTTTGGTATTTGTTAAGAGCCGGGCTGCGGCATTTTGAATGAGCTGTAACTTGTTGGTGGATTTTGAAGGCAGACCGGTAAATACAGTAATCGAGTCTGCTTGATATAAAAGCATGTATTAGTTTTTTAGTCATGTTGAGTTAAGAAAGGCCGTACTTTAGCAATATTTCGGAGGTGATAGAAAGCACAGTTTGTTACCTTATTTATTTAAAAGAGTTGAAGATCATTATATAACATTAAATAAAATCAATTAAAGATGCTGTCTACAACAGTTAAAAGTCGTTGCTGATGTAAAACCTATCAAATCTAAAAATGTAAGTAGTGCAAAGAACAAATTATTGAAAGCAATTTATGTACATTAAACATACATTGTTGCATTGTACTTTAATGCAACAGCTAAGCAGCTCAAACTTGGAGACAGCAAAAGATCTTGGTTAGATATCATTAAAATTAAACACGGCATAAAATAACTAAGCAAAATCTGAAAAGAAAATTAGATTAATAAAATGTAAGTCATAGATTTCTTATGACATATAATATTTGCTTAGCATTTGGGTCTCTGTTCACCTTAATTAAAATGTTAGGAAGGTGTATGGTACAGATTTTCCTCAGGCAGAGATGGTTGACAGGAACGTTTCTCAAGGCTGTTGTTATCTATCTATATTACTAAAAGTCTGATCTTGACCACTTCCTGTTGTTCTGTATATTGATTTTAGAAAAAATGCTGCCACTTACGGCTGTGATTTTTGGCCATCTTACTCAGAGCCCCCCTCCGCTGCGCAGGACAAGAGGATTTTTCCCATCGATGAAAAATAAAAGAGCTATTTGTGTTTAAAAAATGTTGAGATTCTCTCTCCTGAAGGCCACGCCCCTTCTGGAGGGACTATAAAACCTGGAAGTGTTGAGTGCCTCAGTCAGTCTCTGCAAGATGGGGGAGCGAGAGGGTCTGTCTCTCAGTCTGAGCTGTGAATAACACTGAACACATGTCTACTAAACTGTGAGTGGTTTTACTGACCTGTCAGTGCCCTTAATGTGGTTTGAAAATATAGTTTGGAAATGCTAAAGCTGTGTTGCCTTTGGTTTGGAAATGCTAAAGCTGTGTTGCCTTTGGTTTGGAAATGCTAAAGCTGTGTTGCCTTTGGTTTGGAAATACTAAAGCTGTGTTGTCTTTGGTTTGGAAATGATAAAGCTGTGTTGCCGAATTAAAGTTGCCATGCCTAATTGAAGTTGCCTTGCGTAATTAAAGTTGCCTTGCCTAATTAAAGTTGCCTTGCCTTCTATATAATTAAAAGTCTAATCTTGACCACTTTCTGTTTGCGCTTTATATTGATTTTAGAAAAAATGCTACCACGTATGGCTGTGATTTTTGGCCATCTTACTCAGTCCCCCTCTGCTCATCAGGTGCCGAGGATTTTTCCCATCGATGAAAAATAAAAGAGTTATTAGTGTTTAAAAATTTTGAGATTCTCTCTCCTGTCAATCACGCCATGAAGGCCACGCCCTTTCTGGTGGGAGGGGGGGAGGGACTATAAAACTCAGAAGTGTGGGCGTGGCCCAGTCTCTGCAAGATGGAGGAGGGAGAGGTCACGACTCGCTGTCTTTAGTGGCCTTGCATCCTGCTTGAAATGGTATAAAAGTGCACTTGAATTTGGAGGCTTTGCACCCTGCTTGAAGTGGTAAGAAACTGCACTTGAATTTGGTGGCCTTGCACCCTGCTTGAAATGGAATGCCGTGAGTCAACTGCCAGCCCACCAGCCGTGAGTGAGTGAGCTGCCAGCACAACAGGCTTGAGTGACTGAGCCGCCAGCACAAGAATCCATTTGGCCCACAATGTCCACACTAGCCCTCTGGAAACCAGTCCCTTCAGCCCACAACACCCATACTAGTGCTCCAGAAAGCACACCCGCCACTGGCCACCAATATTGGAATTGGTGGAGAGGTGGAATATTGTGTTGGGGGACCAGCCCTCCCGTGTGATGCTGGGACCCAACGGGTCCCACTTAGTCTAGTATCTCTATATATATATGAGCTGAACATAAATGTAGATGGGTTGATGAGTAATTTTGCTGACAACACCAACACTGGAGAAGTTGCAGACAGTGAGAAATGCTGTTAGAAGATACAGTTGGATATAGACCAGCTACAGAAATAGGTGGAGAAGTGGCAGATGGAGTTTAACCTGAGCAAGTGCGAGGTGATGCACTTTGGGAGGTTGAATTGAGGAGTATACAGTTAATGGCAAGACCCTCAACAAAAATGATGTGCAGAGGGATCTTGGAGTCTAAATTCATAGTCACTGGAGGTGGTAGCACAAATAGATAGGGTGGTTAAGAAGGTGCATGACTTCATTGCCAGGGCCATTGAATATAAGAATGAGGAAGTCAAGGTGTAGCTCTATGGGACTTTGGTTAGGTCACATTTGGAGTGTTGTGTACCGCTCTGGTTGCCCCATAACAGGAAAGATGTGGAGGCTTTGGAGAGGGAGCAGAGGTGGTTTACCAGAATACAGTATTGTTTAGAGCATTTCAGGTACAGGGAGAAGTTGGAGAGACTTGGATTGTTTTCTCTGGAATGTCAGAGGTTGAGGGAAGAATTTACTTTATTTTACTTTAGACTAGAGATACAGTGTGGAAACAGGCTTTTGGCCCACTGAATCCACGTTGACCAGCAAACACCCCGTAAAATTATGAGAGACATAGATAGGGTGGACAGTCAGAACCTTTTATCCTATGGTGTAAATCACCAACAATAGAGGGCATAGCTATAAGGTGAGAGGGGGGAAGTTTAATGAAGGTGTGTGGGGCAAGTTTTTTCACACAGAGTAGTGAGGACAAAGAACGCACGGGGTTGGTGGTGGAGGAAGATACGATAGTGGCATTTAAAAGGCTTTTGTATAGGCACGATAGGCAAGGATCAAAGGAATATGGATCATATACAGGCAGATGTGATCAGTTTAACTGGGCTTATGTTCAGCACAAACATTGTGGGACAAAGGGGCCGCTCCTGTGCTGTACTGTTCTTTGTTCTATAACCCAGTGCGTGCAAAAAATGCTGAGTTATTAGTAGACTTTGATTCAAATAGCATTTCACAGGCTTTTATATAATACCCTGTAAGATTATTGGTTGCTAAATCAATTATTTGGGGATTGCACTTTCATGTGCATCAATATAATAACTGATTATGTTTATGGGGCCATACAATATTAAATTATCGCATCAAAGCTATACAATGATTCACAGGACTTAAATTTACCATATCCCATTATTTTGTCAATATTATGTGCCATTAGTTTTCAAGTTCATTGCACATTATACTGAGCTACAAATTATTTAGGCAGATTGGCAGTGATTCAAAAAAAATTACAACATAAATGAATACAGCAGTTTATTGGAAACAATATTTTTGTTATTTATATATTTATTTTATTGGAAACAATATCTGTAATTCTAATTATTAGCTGGTATCTTAACTTGATTTTACTGAAATTGTTGTTATACGACTGGATTTGATGTTTCTTTTAATTTTCAGTCAGGATTATCTTCAAGGAACTGTATATATATTCTCAAATAGGTATTTTCAAACTAAGTTACTCTGTAAAGAACTATACTTTCAAGACTTTCCCAACAATAAGTATCATTTTTGTAGTATCATCATGATCTCTATGGCGTCCGCAACTGAGTTGACAATTCCTATGAAATCTATTTTTGTTTGAATAATTTATGCCCTAAGCAGCTCACTGAATCTCAGTTTGGAAGTACTAGGAAATTCAGCATTTTATATTCTGCAGCCAGTACCAAATCAATTCCTACACCAAGCAAAACGTTAGATTGTAATGTAAAGCTTCTTGCACATTGAACCAATTAGTTATTCAAAGTCCAGAATTACATTGGCAATCTGATTTCTCGAAAAGTCGCCCATTTTAATTTTCTTCCTGGCAAAATATTTTTTTGCTTCTTTTGTTTGATTGCAATGCATTCATTTGAAATTGGATGAAGACAGCCCAAACTCAAACCTTCAAGAGCCTTTCAGTATCAGTAAACTACATTTAATGTTAGGAATTTGGCTTCAACCCAAATTATAGAGGTGAAAGCATGCAGGCACATGATGCATTCTCCTGTTCAGTTATCCATCTCCAATATTGCAAACAATACATTTCCATTATTTCAATCCTCTGCCGACACCTCCTTAGAATTATCATCTCCCTCTTGTCACACACTGTTTTCTAAAAAACAATAAATATATTTCCAAAATACAGACTATACTAGACTAAGTGGGATCCGTTGGGTCCCAGCATCACACAGGAGGACTGGTCCCCCAACGCAATATTCCACCTCTCCACCAATTCCAATATTGGTGGCCAGTGGGGGGGGGGGGGGCTTTCTGGAGTGCTACTATGGGTGTTGTGGGCTGAAGGGACTGGTTTCCAGAGGGCTAGTATGGACATTGTGGCCGAATGCATTCTTGGGCTGGCAGCTCAGTCACTCAAGCCTGTTGTGCTGGCAACTCACTCACGGCTGGAGGGCTGACAGTTGACTCACGGCTACTTGAAATTCCATTTCAAGCAGGGTGCAAGGCCACCAAATTCAAGTGCAGTTTCATACCATTTCAAGCAGGGTGCAAGGCCACTAAAGACAACGAGTCATGACCTCTCCCTCCATCTTGCAGAGACTGAGCCATGGCTACACTTCTGGGTTTTATAGTCCCTCCCCCCCTCCCACCAGAAGGTACGTGGCCTTCATGGTGTGATTGACAGGAGAGAGAATCTCAACATTTTTTAACCACTAATAACTCTTATTTTTCATCGATGGGAAAAATCCTCGGCACCTGATGAGCGGAGGGGGACTCTGAGTAAGATGGCCAAAAATCACAGCCGTACGTGGTAGCGTTTTTTTCTAAAATCAATATAAAGTACAAACAGAAGTGGTCAAGATTAGACTTTTAATTATGGAGAAGGCAAGGCAACTTTAATTAGTCAAGGCAACTATAATTAGGCAAGGCAACTTTAATTAGGCAAGGCAACTTTAATTAGGCAAGGCAACTTTAATTAGGCAAGGCAACTTGAATTAGGCAACACAGCTATAGCATTTCCAAACCAAAGGCAACACAGCTTTAGCATTTACAAACCAAAGGCAACACAGTTTTAGTATTTCCAAACCAAAGGCAACACAGCTTTAGCATTTCCAAACCAAAGGCAACACAGTTTTAGCATTTCCAAACCAAAGGCAACACAGCTTTACCATTTCCAAACCAAAGGCAACACGGCTTTAGCATTTCCAAACTAAAATTTCAAACCACATTAAGGGCACTGACAGTCAGTAAAACCACTTACAGTTTAGTAGGTACACAAAAATGCTGGAGAAACTCAGCGGGTGCAGCAGCATCTATGGAGCGAAGGAAATAGGCAACGTTTCGGGCCGAAACCCTTCTTCAGACTGATAGGGGGTGGGGAGAAGAAAGGAAAAAAGGAAAAAGGCGGAGGAGGAGCCTGAGGGCTGGGTGAGGGGAGGAGACAACCAGAGGGCTGATGAAGGGGAGGGGACAGCAAGGGCTAGCAGAATTGGGAGAATTCAATGTTCAAGCCCCCAGGATGTAGACTGCCCAAGCGGAATATGAGGTGCATTTCCTCCAATTTACGGTGTTGCTCGCTGTGGCCATGGAGGAGACCCAGGACAGAGAGGTCAGATACGGAATGGGAGGGGGAGTTGAAGTGCTGAGCCACCGGGAGGTCAAGTTGGTTAATGCGGACCGACCGGAGGTGTTCGGCGAAACGATCGCCAAACCTCCGCTTGGTCTCACCGATGTAAATTAGCTGGCATCTAGAGCAGCGGATGCAATAGATGAGGTTGGAGGAGATGCAGGTGAACCTCTGTCGCACCTGGAACGACTGCTTGGGTCCTTGAATGGAGTCGAGGGGGGAGGTGAAGGGACAAGTGTTGCATCTCTTGCGGTTGCAAGGGAAAGTACCAGGGGAGGGGGTGGTATGGGAGGGAAGGGAAGAATTGACAAGGGAGTTACGGAGGGAGCGGTCTTTGCGGAAGGCAGACATGGGGGGAGATGGGAAGATGTGGCGAGTGGTGGGGTCACGTTGGAGGTGGCGAAACTGACGGAGGATCACTTGTTGTATGTGACGGCTGGTGGGGGGAAAGGTGAGGACTAGGGGGACTCTGTCCTTGTTGTGAGTGGGGGGATGGGGAGAGAGAGCAGTGTTGCGGGGTATGGCAGAGACCCTGGTATGGCAGAGACCCTGGTGCGAGCCTCATCTATGGTGGAGGAGGGGAACCCCCGTTCCCTGAAGAATGAGGACATTTCAGATGCCCTGGTGTGGAACGCCTCATCCTGGGAGCAGATGCGGCGTAGACGGAGGAATTGGGAGTGGGGGATGGAATCCTTACAGGAAGCAGGGTGGGAAAAAATCTATATACAGAACAACAGGAAGTGGTCAAGATCAGACTTTTAGTAATATAGATGTCACAGACAGCAGAGGTGCCAGCATCGATCCCTGGGGAACTACATTGGTCACAGACATCTGCCAGAATACCTTCCATCACAACCATCTGTCTTCTATGAATAAGCCAGTTCTGAATCCATATAACCAAGTCATCGTGAATGTGCACATTTTAATCTTCTGGATCAGCCTACCTTAAGGGACCTTATCGAAAGCCTTACTAAAATGTATGCAACCTTAACTCACCTACCTTTATCAACCTCCTTTGTCACCTCCTCATTAAACACCCTGAAAATAGAATGACAGGACATTAACTCTTACTAGATCTGAAAATCAAATTATTCCTTTCCCAAGTGAAGCCTTGGTTGCATTATATCAACCCTTGAAATAAAGTTGTTTGTATTTAGGTACTGTGAATTGAAGGAATTAACTAAAAAGACAAAAATATCCAATGTTTTCCTGTCATTTAAAATATCTTTTTTCTGATAAACATCTGCAATCAATAATGATTTAGAACTTAACTTAAGATTTAATTACTTTATTAAATATAATTTCAGATGTTCATTCTTTTAACATCATATTGAAATTTAAAATATGTGATTCCATAGCTATCATGGGTTTAATTTAACAAGTACATTCATTAAATGACTGCAGTGCTTGAAATAATAGAGATGTTCATTATCTACTATTACTGTTTTTTAAAGCATATGAGGGCAAAACGTTGTGCATTGACTCCTAAATACATGGTTTTCTTTTATAACTTTCATTTAAAAAATAAATAAAAGGTTAAATACTTATTGATATTACTATTTTCTGTCATGCATGTAAATACATCATTAATGAATGACTTCAAGCTCTGGTAAATTTACAAAATGTCTGTAGAATCAGTTGTCCATGTAAAACAGTGTGGACAGGATAACTGATGAATATTGGGCCAACAATTTTAATTAAGTACTTTCAGACTGATGCAAAGTCTGAACAACATGATAGCAAAACGAGATATGCATAGTTTCATTCCACATTTTTTTAAAGTTAAGAAAGTCTGCTATATGCTTCTTGTTTGTCTTAAGTGTTGGTCCAATTTAAAAAGTACAGTATTTTTGTAATTGAATAGAATTCAGAAATAATTACTTGGAGAAACATGTTACTCCACTGGAATGCAAGAATCTCAGGATTTTACAAATCAAGCATGATAAACAAATTCTTGTATTTGTCATTGGTGATTTTTGATTATTACCACTGCAAAGAATTTGCTATGAGATTTGAGAGGGTTCTGCAATTCTGATGTCATCATTGTTTTTAAATTAACCGCATTTCAATAGCCAAATGTGCACAACCTTTTGCCTTGTTACTACTGAACTTATAAAAGACTGCCTTATTTAGAGAGAACAAAATAGTGTTTGTATTACAGAAAATTTAAAAAAAACGTTTATTTCAGTAAAACTTATGGAACAATGAATAGCATACATAAATACCATTACCATTAGTTCATAAACATATGCTATCAGTCATTGATCTTTAGCATATATTATTTTTATGATTCTTACAAATATAGCTTAATTACATCTTAGAATTCTATATTTTGTTTACTAAATCACATTCCTGTTAAAATTCATTACCGTTAATGATACTGTCACAGTATCATAATTTACATACAGACATTATTTTGGTGTAATAAACATGTGCTGTTTACAGACTTCTATACCAAACACACATGTTTATTCTTCTCCTTAAAACATGTTCCATATGTGCCACCCCCATGTGCATAAACTGTTCTAATGATGGCTTTTGTATAAATACCTAGCATACATTTAGTGAAGGTAAACATTTGATAATGAAGTTCCGATATTAATATATTTTATGTTCTCCTTACAATTGAAGTAATTAGAAAAATACTTACGATATTAGTCTTTAAAAAAAAAACATTTCATTTTTATTTTCTCCATGGCTTGTCTGATGGCTGGGTAAACCAGGTGTTTCACAAAGCTCCTTTTGATCAAAAGAGAGCACCTCTAGGAGATTTACTTACCAAGTTTTTCCTTCCCTTTATTTGCTGGTACGCCCTTTAACTTTTCTTTGTCTAGTACAATTTGAGGGTTTATTGCAATGTGACATACATGATGGAAGCATAGAAGTACATTATTTTTTTTATTGCACCTGATTAATCCTTGAAAATACCTGTGGCTAGAAAATACTTACAGAGTTGTAGATGCACAAATTAGGTAGAATGAGTCTTCAGAAAATCTTTAGTTGTGATTTGCGCAAAAGATTATGAAATCAAAGTATCTGAAAGAGAAACCAAGCCGGTCTCATTTCCCATAGCAATAAAAGCAGGTTGGTGTCCGCAGCTGGCTTGCTTGTAGGCAGAGAGTGATCATTTAATATAATGAACTTGCTATCCCTTGTTTCAGTGATCAATCTATTTCAAACTAGTCATCCAGGTTGTGAAATTTGGGTGGGAAGGGCTGAAAACCATGAGATAAATGCTATTATAAGTATAGATACTCCTCAAGTTGTGAATGCCAACTTACACTGCCTCTCTTCACCCCCCTCCCCCGCCCTTACCCATGCCTACCCATGACTATAATGCCTACATCAAATGCCATTTGCCTGCATGAGGCTCATATTGCTCTAAGCCTTTCCAAAGTATCTGTCCAAATGCTTTTTGAACATTGCAATTGTATCTGCTTCTACAGTACCTCTGTCAATTCATTCCAGATAGTTACCCACCGTGTGAAAAAAAAGTACCTATCAGATCTCCTTTAAATTTCTCCCCTCCCATCTTAAACTATGCCATCCAGTTCTAGACGACTGCGTTGGTGGGGGGGGGGGGGTGAAGGGGAGGGGCAAGGGGAGGGGAAAAGGGGAGGGGGGAAGGAAGGGGGGGATGGCAAGTGAGGGGGAGGGGACGAGGAAGACACAGACTAGCTTTCCAGTGTCAAAAAGCATTGGTGTTAAATAAACTTCTTTGTCCAGGCCATAGTGAGTGGAACTGAGTTACATATGAAAAGGGAAATTTAGAGTAAAGATTATCGCAGACCATTCCTGTGCACATTTGAGGCAGAAATCTGCTTTATTTAATGAGAAATGAAATGGACTGCATCACGAAAGGACTAAGCAAGACACAGAAATTATCTTTCATATTTTAGAATTCGCAAAACACTTCATGCTTTATGATAGTGGCAGAATTGCAATTGTAATTATTTCATATTGAGTCAAATAAGGAAATAAAAACATCATGATTTGATTTTGGAAAATTAGATTTTGATTGTTTGATTTAAGGATTAAAATAACATTACAATCTTTATTTTGGCCAAATATGTTATTAATATTCTCTGAAAATGTAGTTGAATGAATTAATGAGAACATTTGGATCAGAGTGAACATGCAGGATTGAGTTTATAAATTGAATTGAAAGTTTTGTTTATTTTTTCCTGATTATCAAGAGTGCACCTTTTAAAAACACCTAATCCTAGTTACTGCTCTGTAAATGGCTGTTCTCAAGTACAATACCACCTGCATTGTTTAGGGTAATTATATTGCTTTTTATTTGAAAGCCATATAGCAGAAACTTTACATGGAGGTGGCATGTAGAACATGTCATTATATTTATTTGCTCCTTTTTACCAGATAGCACATAGGATGCAATAATTAAGTAATTTTGATTCCATTCCAAATGTGCATATCAGAAAGTTACTGGTGTATATTCATAACATAATCGATTTTATTCTTTTGGGGTTGGATCCTATGTGCTCTTTTGATCTGGTATTTTATTATGTTGTCTGTAGTGTCATTTTAATGTAATGTGCTGTTCTTTGTGTCTTTGTTGTCTCTTTTTTTTCTTTGTTCCAAAACAGCATTTTGTCCCGCATAGGGAGGAAGGACAACCAGGATGGCTCCAATTTGACAGTGCCCATGACTATGTGTCTTTTTCCTGTGCCATTCCCACTCACCCCATCCCTAAGACCACAAGTCAGTTCCATCAACCCTACTGTTACTCGCTCCCTCCTTTACAGCGTCCTCCGTGATGCTCCCTCTGAGCGTAATCAGCAAAGTCGTGATGCACAGCTTTCAGAATACCCTTCATTGGACTATCAAGGACTCTATGTGACACTGGTGACTCTACTTGACCTGGTTCCTTTGCTACAACATGGTCAACATGGTAAGCATGGTGGTGAAACTGCCTCTTGTGAAAATAGAAGTGTGTGTTTCCATTATTTTGGTATTTTGCAGCATCTTGTACAGATTTATTTGGAACACATCCCAGATAGACACAGGTATTACATTGATACTAAACAGCTGAGCAGAAAGGCTCTTTCTAGCTTGGCTCTCTCCTTCTCTTTCTCATCATCCTCTTCAACTTGACAGATAACAGATGTCAAGGAGTGATTTCTTACAACCAGCTTCAGGAAAAGCTTATAGTTAGGAAATTTGACTTATTTCACTGGCCTGATTCTGGGCCTATAGCATTGAGGATTATTATCCTTAAATGTGATCTGAAATGATCTAAAAAGTCACCAAGTTAAGAGACAATAAAAGAGGACCAATAAATGTTAGCCCAGTCATGCATCCAAAGTCAGTGAAATTAAGTATTAAAAAGGAAAGTGTGTACTACACATGGCACACACCTTGAACTCTGAAAGCTTCTGCTCGGCTGCATTTTTTCATTGAGGCCCAGGGAACAAAATTATTGTCAGAGCAATCACTTTGTGCATATCATTATGACTTTTAATGTATGTACTTGTCAAAAGTGCTGGTGTTGTGCATAGGAAGCAAGTGATATGTAATCAGTGGGAAGTCTAAGTTCACTGGTTGCTGCAGATTGGTTTATCGGATGCCTGAAATATAAATGACAACTGATTGTCACAGAATGCCAGCAAAGTGACTGCTGCTAGGATACTGACCATGGACCTGCTGGGTACCAGCTGGTTATAACAGGAGTCCTACTTGTGCTGTATCACAGAACCTGATGCCTGCAAAGTGATGTACGTGCAATCAATGTCATGTCCCTGCATGACACCGTCAAGAGAAGGAAATGTATGATGTTATCATGCCACAGGAAGTATCTGTGGCCTCCCTCCCATCAATGGATAGGAAACCATGTTGCAAGTATTTTTTCATCCTAATCCTACTCTTCCTCCTATTCTTCTGAGAGCTTATCCTGCTCTACATACTCATTCTGAAGAAGGGTCCCGCCTGAAATGTCACCTATCCATGTCCTCCAGAGATGCTGCCTGACCTGCTGAGTAACTCCAGCACTTTGTGTTTATCTGCATGATCAATACTCATTCTCGCCATTTTGCTACACTTGAAGGGCCACATTTGGGAGTAAATGATTATTACAGAAGCCTTGAAGTAAGACAAAGTCCTGCAGTTGTGGGCACTTTATGCTCTGTAAATGGTAGCATTTTAGAAATGTCTGGAATCATGAAATGTTCATTGATCAAAACAATTTGGGCAATTAGGTCATATAGATTAATACTTCCCAATATGACAATTGATGTGTTTTGCATTATAGACATATGTATGTTTGGTCACTATATAATGCAATCAATTTGCACCCCAACAGTAGATACTGATCAGTTATATTGTGTGGCTATCTGAGCTTAATTGATTAAAGTGGCATTGTTTCAGCTTTCTTTTTTCCCATTCAAGTACTAAAGATTTACATTGAAGTGAATAAACCATACAGATGTCCAAATCAATGATATCAGAATATTAGCTTATTGATGCATTTTGATGGGGTGTCACAGAGAATTAGATGCTTTGGCACAGATTATGGAGGACCATTAAATCTCAAATGATAACTTTAATTTTCAGTGTTAATTATGCATCTCTGATTGCTGTCCGATTTCCCTTAATTATATATTGTGTTAGCACTGTAGTTTTGTGGAAAAATTTGCACCATTGATTCTTTTGTGGTATTTCCATTTAACTCAAATATTGAACTAAAATAAACCAAATTCATCAATTTAACTTCTTGCATGGATTTTTAAAAAATTGTTCATGGGATGTGAATGTTTCCGGCATTATTGTCCTTCACTAATTGCCCCTCACTTGAAAAGACAAAAGTCAACATAAGGATTGTAGCTAGTTAGATTACTGAGCTAGATAAATTCTTAGGACACTCCTGTAATTTCATGAATGTTATTACTGAAGACCCTGTGTCATCAGTAACCTAAAGCCACGTCATCTGCACAAGCTTCAAGAAGTGCTAATTGTGAAAAAGAATTTGTGTTTATTTATTTACATTTCTTCACATAAATTGCATTAGAGCACATTTTATTCTGTATCTAATATTCCAGTGACTTGTGAATTCGGTAAGGGCGAATTTCCATAACCCAAGCGGTTGTAACTAGGGGTCATCTGTATAAAGACCAGCCTTTAAAAAAATCCCAGATTCATTCCAGCAAAAAATTAAATTCCCCTAGATTCAAACTCGTGTTTCTAGACCAAACTCTGTCCAATAAATTTACCAGTGTGTAACTACAACACTTATTCCAAGTAAAGAACAATATTTCCATACTTCCAATGTTAATGTCCTTCAATAAATTCTTCTATTATTTGGTATACCAGTTGTTGGCTGCTTTCTATGATACTTGTATACACTTCTGCAAAATCACATTTTGATTGTGAAATATTTGGAGTTTGCAACACTACCAATTGAATAAACAAAAGTACTAAAATAATTAATCAAATTGAAATCCTGTTTCAGGTCTGTTTTAATTTCTGGAAAGGTACTGTTTGTAAGGATTTCATTGTACTTACCATTCTTTCTTTCTTTTAAACAGACTTAGGACAGTCCATATTTTATACTACAACGTGCTTGCTGCCATTTCTCAGTGATGACATCCTGAGTACTTTACCCTACACTATGATTTCCACTTTAGCAACATTCCCTCCATTTCTTCACAAGGATATAATTGAATATCTGAGCACTTCTTTCCTTCCAATGGTTATATGTAAGTTTATTTTAGCATAGCTGAGATGTCCACTTGCAAATGTTATTCTATCTCTTGTTCCTTTTTCTTTTTTTTTTGGTGTATGTGTGATTTTCTTGGTTTTAGCACTATGTTAAATTTGCTTGTGTCAGTTGCATGTGAAACGATTGGATTAATTAGAAATGTTTTTCTTTCTTTTCAGTGTTATGAATGAAATTTCTGCTGTACTACTGATTTGTGTTGCTGACTTTGTATTTTCTTAACTAATTAGCTGATCTTCCATTGCATAAATAGCAAATGGGAATAGAAATCCAGTTTTTGAATAAGGGAACAGATAGCAACCTTAGCAGAGAGAATGGATTAATGCTAGGCTGAAATGGAATAAGAAAATTAGCTTGTGGTCTGGAAAAGGACAACGAAAAAGAAAAGAAAAAAGATTTATTTAGCAATGATTGAATCATATACAAAGTGAAGATGTCAGCAGGAAAAAAATAATTTCCAAATTAGATTTATTGTAAAATTCTAGATTTGTAAACATAAGAGGCGTAACAATACAAGTGAAATAATCTCTCTGAGAAAATTAAAAATGTCATGAAAATATCCTTAAAAGCTCTGATGAGCATCAAGAACAACATCCAAAACCGTTAGTACCTCATTCATTGCATTTGTTGCCATTTGGCCATATTACTCCTGTTTTCCATCGCCATTCCCAATGACTGGGTTTCCATTAATAAAGATTGCTTAGTTAGCCTGTATAATGTTATGGGGATGGATCCAGTGTCCAGTGGAAAAATTGTGGCAGGGCCTCATTTATGGTTATTGTCAAGTGTTTGAGCTGGAGTGGTGCAAACATGGGTATTCAATTTCAGGTGTGACGACATCATTTGAAGGGGGTCAGCTGAAAGGAGGGGCTAGAGCTGTGGGGCAATTAAGCTGTGGAATGCAGGGAACCATTTGAATCATGAGTAAATGGAGATCATCTAGGCCAAGATGTTGTGAGATATTGTCTGGGACTGTAAAATTAGATTAGCAATTATGTTTACAACAAAAACTCACATTACACAAAAACTTTTCAACTAAAACTTTGTACCAAATGCTTTATCTAGTGGGTTCATCTAAACGAGAAGGCGTACCACCTTATGTGAATTATTCGTCATCATCAATGCTGATGATTGCATTGCAGTACACAACAAATCCAGGTAGGTATAAAACAATGTATGAGATCCTAAGGATTATTGTGAGCTAGTTGGGGTTTGGTAATGGTGAATATTAAAATAAATTTGAATGGGGTGATTACGGTGGCGCAGCGGTAGTGTTGCTGCCTTTCAGCAAATGCAGTGCCGGAGACCCGGGTTCGATCCCGACTACAGATGCTGTCTGTACGGTGTTTGTATGTTCTCCGCGTGACCTGTGTGAGATTTCTCCGAGATCTTCGGTTTCCTTCCACACTCCAAAGATGTACAGGTTTGTAGGCTAATTGGCTTGGTAAATGAAAAATTGTCCCTAGTGGGTGTAGGATAGTGTTAATGTGCGGGGATCGCTGGTCGGTGCGGACCCGGTGGGTCGAAGGGCCTGTTTCCGTGCTATATCTCTAAACTAAACTTTAAAAAAAAAAATGAAGAAGTTTACTAATGTTAATATATATTTCAAAATTATATTTCCCTTTTGGAATTTGTTATCTAATGCCATTGATTGGCTGTTCAAAACATGCGAACTGTCTCAAAAAGTATTGTCACTGGAGCATTTTGGCTGTGACATTTTACCTAATAAATTAACTTAATCAATATTTAATAAGCAGGAAATATAAAGTCAGTCTCCTAAAACAAGGAAGAAAGCTGAAGGGAACAAAAGTATACATGAATGAGCACCTAACAAAACGAAATGCCGATATAGCCCGACAAGCACGATACCTTAAGAAACAAAAAAAAATATTAAATACCTGGACTGCAAACTGTAAAATCTTTATTAAATTAAATGGAACACTAGAGGAAGCCAAAGTGCTGGTCATCAGAGATATTGCAGACCTGGACAAATACCAATGATCATAAAACGGGAAAACACTGAAGGAATTCAGCCATTAACATCTGGAAATGGAAGTCAAGTAACTAAAATAATAAGCGAAAAGGAACAACCGAAGTTACAACCATTCGAATATACCGATCACAATTTACAGGATTTGGAATACGATATAGACCCGGACAATAATTTTTACTTTAATTCTAACGACAAAAATATCTGCTGCTACTACACAGAGGAGCAGTATAATCAGAATATTAATACAAAAGGCAAATTATCTATTATCCACTTTAATAGCAGGAGCCTCTATACGAATTTCAATAGTATTAAAGAGTATTTACAAAAATTTTCACAACCATTCAATGTCATCGCAATATCTGAAACATGGATTAATCAAGAAAAGGGAATTGATTTTGAGATGGACGGATATGACTTCAATTACATCAATAGAAAAAATAAGGGGGGAGGAGGGGTAGCACTATATGTGGATACAACTCTGAATTATAAGGTAGTAGATAATATGACAACTGTGGTTGACAATCTGCATGAATGTATAACTATAGAAATAAGTAATGGTGGAAATAAAAATGTAATCATTAGCTGTATATATAGGGCACTGGGGTCAAGTATTGAAATCTTCAGGGGCTGGATGGAGAGTATGTTTTCAACAACAGGTAGTAAATCAGTGTTTTTATGTGGAGATTTCAATATTGACCTACTAAATCCTAATCAACACAACCTTACAGAAGATTTTATTAATACTATGTACAGCATGAGTCTATTTCCGAAAATCACTAGACCGAGTAGAATTACTTCCCATTGCGCTACACTCATTGACAATATATTTAACAATGATTTGGAAAATAAAATAGTAAGTGGATTATTAATTAATGATATAAGTGACCATCTGCCAGTTTTTGTAGTTTATGATGGTGGCCACAGGAACAACAAACCAAGCGGATTAATAGAATATAGAAGAGTGAGATCGGAGGAAGCTATCAATGCACTAAAAAAGGATCTATTGGCACAAAACTGGGATATAATATACCAAAAAAGAGACATTGATAGTGCTTATGAAACATTTATTGATATGTTTAAGTTATTATATGATAAAAATTGTCCAATTAAAGAATATAATAGAAAATCAAAATATACTAAATGTCCATGGATTACAAAGGGATTACAAAATGCTTGTAAAAAAAAAATGGCCTATACAGAGATTTTATAAGAGAGAGAACTAAAGATACAGAAAATAAATATAAAAAGTATAAAAATAAATTAACTTACATCATAAGAGAAAGCAAGAAAGATTATTATAAGAAGAAATTAGATGACAATAAAGACAATATAAAAAGAATATGGAGCATACTTAATAGCATTATCCGAAATGGTCCGGGGAGAACAAATTACCCGAAGTATTTTATTGATAAGGATAAGGAAATTTACAATATGGAAGATATAGCTAATAGCTTTAATAATTTTTTTGTTAATATTGGACCAGACCTGGCTAAACAAATCCCTGATTCAGGGACATCTGGAGAAACACCTGAGAAATTAGTGGAAAGAAATCCCTGCTCTATGTTTCTTACGGCAGTAGAAGAGAAAGAACTGCTGGATATTGTCAAAACATGTAAAAATAAGAAGTCTACCGATTTCAATGACATTGACATGTCGCTAGTTAAGATGGTCATTGAGGGGATCTCCAAACCTTTAACATTCATCTGTAATTTATCCTTCCAGACCGGCACTTTTCCAATTAAAATGAAAATAGCAAAAATAATACCAATATACAAAACAGGGAACAAGCATCATTTTACAAACTATAGACCTGTTTCCTTACTCCTACAATTTTCCAAAATATTAGAAAAAATGTTTAATAATAGACTAGACAAATTTGTAGAAAATAATAAATTATTAACAGAAAGTCAGTATGGATTCAGAACAAATAGATCAACATCACTTGCAATACTAGAATTAATTGAAGACATCACAAACGCCATTGATAAGAAATTATATGCAGCTGGGATATTCATTGACATAAAAAAAGCATTTGATACAATTAATCATGATATTTTATTAAAAAAATTGGAGAGGTATGGAATTAGAGGAATAGTACTGGACTGGATTAAAAGCTACTTAAGTAACAGGCAACAGTT
This sequence comes from Malacoraja senta, assembly GCA_038087875.1. NCBI lineage: Eukaryota > Metazoa > Chordata > Chondrichthyes > Rajiformes > Rajidae > Malacoraja > Malacoraja senta. Next base: position 14,657,157 of record CM075978.1, on the reverse strand, counting down.
TGTAAATCTGGGTAGTCATAATTCTACATGTTTGGACATTGTGTGTGGTGTACCACAGGGGTCAGTGCTGGGCCCAAAATTATTTATCATGTACATAAATGATATTTGTAATGTGTCCAATGTCTTGAGGCTGGTTTTGTTTGCAGATGATACAAATATTTTTTGCTCTGGGGAAAATTTAAAAAGGCTATTGGATAAAATAATAAAAGAAATGGGTAAATTGAAAATATGGTTTGATAGTAATAAAATTTCATTAAATCTGAGTAAAACTAAAATAATGTTATTTGGTAATTGTAGAATAAGTCCCCTAGTAAGTATAAAGATAAATGGGGTGGAAGTTGAAAGAGTGCATGAAAATAAATTTCTTGGGGTTATAATTGACGATAAAATAAGCTGGAAATCACATATTAAACATGTAAAATTAAAATTATCAAAAAGTATCTCTGTATTATACAAAGCCAAGCAAGCTCTGGATTACAAATCACTCCGTATTCTTTATTGTACATTAATTTTACCCTACTTAAATTATTGTACAGAAGTCTGGGGAAATAATTATAAAAATTCGATACACTCATTAACCATGATGCAAAAAAGAGCAATTCGTATTATCCATAATGCTAAGTATCTGGGTCATACGAATCCATTATTTTTAGAGTCAAAATTATTAAAATTAGAAGATTTGGTCACATTCAAAACAGCTCAGATAATGTTTAGGGCCAAAAATAAAAATTTACCTGGAAACATTCAAAAATTATTTAACGAGCGTGTGGGGGGTTACAATTTAAGAGGAATATTTAACTTTAAGAAACAACAAGTCCGTACGACTAGAAAATCCTTTTGTATTTCGGTTTGTGGAGTAGGAGTGTGGAATAAATTGAACGGGGAATTGAAGCAATGCACAAACATGAATCATTTTAAAATGATATATAAAAAAATAATGCTCAAGGGGTACAGGGATGGAGGGGATGGTTGACAATTGGGGGTTGATGTTTATCTTGTTTACAATCGTTGATGTTTATCTTGTTAATATTGTTGATGTTTATCTTGTTTACTATTGTTCACTGATGTTGGGTACTTCAAATATGAAGATTGTATGTACATAATAGTTGAATGTATATAAGTGTCTGTATGTATTATGGGAAATTGCCTAGGGCAGTACTATTATTAGTAAGGAATTGATTTTTAAATACGATAGAAGTGTTGGGGAAAAGGGGTGAGATTTAATAAGTTATTCTTCTTCTCACTCCTTTTCGAGCTTGTACAGACTCTGAGTTGGACATTGGAACCTTGATTTTGTTCTTCTCAATTGTAAATGTTGATTGCAATGTTCAATTGTTTGATAATTTCGATTTTGTTAATATCAATGTCTTTAATGTCTTTACTTGTTCGGAATAAATAAATAAATAAATAAATAAATAAATAAATAATATATATCCAAAATAGCTTATCATAAACTGTGATTGATGTGCTTTGATGCAGGGTCCAAAAGATAAATTTCCATTTATTTTTCCTCTTTTCATGTGTGATATGGAAAAGTTGCTATCATTTTTTTTCATTTACAGTTTAACATAAATTTTGAAGTAAGCTCTTTTGTCACCCAGCTGTGAGACTGTATTAGATTGGGATTAGTATTAGCAGACCGAAAATATTCTTGGATATTGCTGCTGTTCACACCTTTTGTACATTCCAGGTTACCTTCTAAAAAGGTATATATATACATAATGAGGATCAAAAGTTGAAATGCTACTGTAACAATTATAATTACCTTTTATTATTATCTATCTCCAGTTATTACTCCAGCACCGAACTCTGATTTTTAAATTAACATTTGAAAATTAAAAGCTGACCTCCACCTGTCTAGGCTATAAACTCTGGAATAGCTTCCCTCAGATTTTCCACTTATCTTTCCTCTTGGTAATTCTCTAAGATACTTTAGTTACTCTTATAACATTTTCTTCTTTGACCAATTTTGTTCACGACATTTTGAGACATATCTTGCCACATCTTTGTATATTAAAATGTTTTCAATACACACCATTATCAATTGCTGACAAAGGTGGCAAAGCCTGATGATGCCCTCACACCAACCTCTGAATCCATTGGTTTTTCTTGAAGATCGAGGTGGACAGCAGGATCTTCAGTCCTACATAGCATGTTTAAAAATTAAATATGTTGGTGCTATGCCTATTGACATTTTAATTTAGTATTTCATTCGGTAATTTCTTTACACAAGTGATCAGTATAGTCTGAAGAAGAGTCCCAACCCAAAATGTCATCCATCCTTGTACTCCAGATATGGTGTCTGACCTGCTGAGTTACTCCAATACTTAATGTCTATCTTTAACTGTGTAGTCGCTCAGTTGGTGTGGACATGACTAATAGAGTCATAGAGTGATACAGTGTGGAAACAGGCCCTTCGGCCCAACTTGCTCACACTGGCCAACAATGTCCCAGCTACACTAGTCCCACTTGCCTGCGCTTGGTCCATATCCCTCCAAACCTGTCCTATCCATGTACCTGTCTAACTGTTTCTTAAACGATGGGATAGTCCCAGCCTCAACTACCTCTTCTGGCAGTTTGTTCCATACACCCACCACCCTTTGTGTGAAAAAGTTACCCCTCGCATTCCTATTAAATCTTTTCACATTCACCTTGATCCTATGTCCCCTGGTCGTCGATTCCCCTACTCTAGGCAAGAGACTCTGTGCATCTACCCGATCTATTCCTCTCCTGATTTTGTACACTTCTATAAGATCTCCCTTCATCCTTTTGCACTCCATGGAAAAGGGACCCAGCCTACTCAACCAGTCCAGGCAATATCCTCGTAAATCTTTTCTGAACCCTCTCAAGCTTGACAATATCTTTCCTATAACATGATGCCCAGAACTGAACACAATATTCTACGTGTGGTCTCACCAACGTCTTATACAATTGCAACATGACCTCCCAACTTCTATACTCAATACTCTGCTGATGAAAGCCAAAGTGCCAAAAGCCTTTTTGACCAACTTATGCACCTGTGACTCGACCTTTAAGAAACCATGCACCTGTACTCCTAGATTCCTCTGCTCTACAACACTACCCAGAGGCTTACCATTTACTGTGTAGGTTCTGCCCTTGTTCGACGTCCCAAAATGCAACAACTCACACTTCAAATAACAAATGAGCAAAGACCTTTGCACCAAATTGAACAGATACAGTGAACATTGTATCATATTGCTCCTTGAATAAATTTCATAATTCTAAATATAGACAAATTAAATTTTGTTGTGAATAATTTAATAGTTTAGTTCAATGAAATTGTCACTCAACTATAGATTAAATGTTGATTTTAATGATGTACTTTAAATATGTTTAATAGTGTACCATTGCCAGCTATTGGAAAGTCTTATGAAGTATAAGCAAGAAGTCTGGAAAGTAAGTATTGCTACAAGAAGCAGAATATCAATATTGGAATGCATGGCAGTAATGTGTGTGACAAGTGATGAAAAAATTCCAAGTAGGAATTGGATACAAAATGTGCTCACTGTAATATTATTGAAGCTGTTTAACTTGGAGTGATGTCACCCATGGCTCAGTTGGTAGCACTCACACCTCTGAGTCAATAGGGTGAGCCTTCAAGCTCCTGTCCAGAAAACGGAATAAATAAAATCCAGGTTGGGACTCCTTTATTAAGTGAGTGCTATACTCTCAGAGGTGCCATCTTTCAGATTCAATATTAAACATAGACTCATTCACCAAGTCAATATCTTGAAAAATTATTGATCATATATCATAGTGAAACAGGCCCTTCAGCCCAACTCATGCATGGCATGGACCAAAATGCCCCCTCTAAGCTAGTCCCATTTGCCTCTGTTTACCATATTCCTCTAAACATTTCCTATCCACTGGTGTATTACTGGTGACTTGGTCAATATGTGTAACTTAATGAAGATCATTAAAAGTACACTGGAAAAAGACCTCGCACAATATCTTTGTCTGCTTCATCACTGACGTACACCCAGATGTATAGTCCACAATGGGAATGTTCACTGATTCTACTCCATTCGCATTTAATAAGTCACATCATGCTTGCATATAACAGGATTTGGACAGCATTCAGGTTTGGGCAAATTAAACACAAGAAAATTCCACACCAACTTATCTTGGAACTATTTTGGTGATACTTCAAAGTCGCAGGAGCACAATACTGGAATTCTTTCACCTAACAGCACCATGAGAAGACCTTCAGTATGCAAACTGTTACAATTTGTAATCACTTGGAGGGGCAGTTAATTATGGAATTAAATGATCACCCTGCTGTGATGCTAACATTCCAGTGAAGAATTAAGAAACGTTTTATTATTTTTAATTAATGGTAATTTGTTTATGTCAATCAGAATTTTATGTCAGGAAATCTAATATTGCAGTTGAAATCTGCTGCTGGCAAAATGCCCATCTTTCCTTCAATGTTTATTTCTTTGTTGATGCCGGAACAAAAAATTGGCTTCTGCATTCACTTGTAACTCAGCTGATTGAATAGAATGCTGGCTGTTGCTAAGGGAAGAGGAAATAAGTTCAGATGGTGTTCTGCACATAATATTAACAGCAACACCATTAAAAATCACCAGAAAAATCTCCATTTTAAACAATAAATAGCTTTATTTCAGCAAAATAGATTATATCTATTTAAAACCTGTTTTTATGAGAAGAATAGCTAGGGCAGGTGTCCCAGTAGTTTCTCTCTGATCTAATGTCAATACTACTACCATAAGCTGTAAAATCAGGAATATGAAAGGTTACCTTAGACCATTTTGCCTCTTTCACAACCAGCTGACATTTCTAATCCTGTTTCCCTTTTCTCTCAATTTCCTTCATTTGTCTAACTCATTTTAAAATGTTTATAACTGAAATTCTTTCATTTGCTCTACGTGGTTATTTAAGCTCTCCTTTGTGTGGGGAAACGTTGTCTAAACCCTCCTATTCCTTCTAGTTTTACATCTTATTCACAATTAATTCTTCCTTATTATTGCTTCACATTCTAATGTGAAATAACTTATCAGTTGCTGCTCCCTTCTTAATCTCATTTTATAATTTGGAGCACAACTAGTAACTTTCCCTGCAATCTTTTATGCAGTAGCATACAGCCCTGATTCCATTGTATCCCTTATTATTGTGGTGAGTCTCTGTTGCATCCAGCATTAATCTTGCTGTGTAGCTAAGATCTGATATGTAGCTCTAATAGTACATTTAAATTAATGAAAACTCTGATTGAAATACCCAGTTGTCTGTTTGTTTATACGCTGCTGATCCGTCTGGGTCACAGGCAATTCAATGCTCTGCGTTGGTTGTAGCTAGCTCTTAAGTATTGCTGTTTCAGAAAACCCAGCCATCTGATTCTGCTGATGTTAACCTCTGTGAAGGCTGCAAGCAGTTGAAATACTCTGTTTTTGCTGTAAATATGTCCAAGTACTTTTTAAAATTCAATTTATCATAATGTCATTCTTGTCTTTTTATATGATTATATTATTTAATTGATGAATACTGACAATTGTAACCTGGACAGTTATTATGTGGGAGCTAAATTAATATGAGTAGACTGTTATCTTGGTGTGTCAGCAATTACTGCCATTCAAATTTCCTTCGCTCCATAGATGCTGCTGCACCCGCTGAGTTTCTCCAGCATTTTTGTGTAACTGCCATTCAAATTATGTGCAACTCAGTCAAGAGTCAAGAGTGTTTTATTGTCATATGTCCCAGATAGAACAATGACATTTTAGTTCTTTCAAATATGCTAGATTTGCAGGGCTACTTGGGGGTAATTCTTTTTATAAGCTTGCTTGTTTTTACGAGAATGTCTAAATAGATCAGATTATAAATCTATTCTAATGATGTTTATTTTATGAGTCTCAGCAAACCATCTCTTTAAAGGCCTATAGAGAGCTCCATTGCAAATTAATGACTTGCATTCATAAATATTCAGTTTATAAAATATTCTTGTGGTCACTGCACCAAATGTTAATGTGTTAATTTATGGTTATGGATGTGGCTATGAGCTATTTCAAATGTTATCACAAAATAAATGTGATTATAAGGATTGAAATTTTAATAATGGATACAACTCATTGCTAATAAAGAGATTCCAATCTACCAGAGAACACTGGTAGCATGACTTTCTTCCTGCTTCACATTTGTCAATGTCCCTGCAGTGCATTATGAGGCATGTGCTTTCTCAACCAGCAACCCTGATAGCGAACAGCATATTCCTGCTCGCCTCCTGAGTGTTAATTTTTATTACGTTTGTCCAACACATGCTTGTAATAAACCTGTATCACTGCCCAGATTTTGAGATGGAAGATGGTTAGTTGGTTATGTATTAGATACGTGTGAAAAGATTGTATGTACTGGACAAAACTAAACGGGAAGGGGGAAATTAACTTTGAGCTAACAATCATAACATTATGGATATAATTAAAAGGTTGGATACTAAAAAGAACAAAACAGATGGTTGGAAAATTAATTATACTGGGACACAAAATCTGCACTACATGTGGATTCACTGCCTAAGTTTAACCTTGATTGCCTGCATGTTAGCAATTAATTTATTGGTTAACAAAATATAAACATGTATTCTTGTGTTGTTTTAGGATTTGTTGTATGTGATAGCTTACGGTCCTTCTCAAGTTAAGCCTCCGGCTGTTCAAATGCTTTTCCACTATTGGCCCAATTTAAAGCCACCAGGTGCTATATGTGAATACAGGGGACTTCAGTACACAGGTATGAGATTTTCATAGATAATGCACACTTGAACACAAATCTATGTAATATAATTTGAAGTAATTCCTGAAAAAAACGTTCTTAATTTAAGCAAGATGTAATTTGGTTTTGCTTTTTTAAATTTTTAAATTCTTATGACTCAACTGAAAAGAGCACCAGAAATAAGAGCTGTAAGATTTCTGCTTATTTACCCATCCCAAAACACCCTTAATACTTCTGTGGTCACGGCACATAACCACCAATGCAAAATCAACCACACTGGATTTTACAATTGAAATATGAACTGAAACACATATCTTCCCACAGAAGAAATATTACATAAAAACATTCTCTCTTCTGTGCCAGACCTCAATTCCCTGATCTTTCAAAAATGTATTTAATTTCTCTTTAAATACCCCATTAGATCTAGCCTCCATAATCCTTGGGGTAACAAAATTGTGAATGTTCACCACCCTCTTTGGGAAGAGTGCATTAAAGAGAACTTCCCATGTTTCTCTACTCATTTTGTCTCACCTGATTTAAGTGTGTTGCAACAGCTATCATTTAATTAAACACAGATTCAAATATTTAATTCCACTTGGAAATGCAAGCTCAATAGCATACAAAATGAAGAAATCAACAAAATCTTTTATAGAAATAAAGTATTATAAAAATATGCAGAGTTAACAACTGTTGATATTAAAACTTGTAGACATAATCCAAAAATAAAAAGTTGATTTTGCTCTATCATAAAATTGTAGAGGAAGAGGAAAAAGTTGATTATGAGAGATGGCAACATCAAATATTCTTGTAATTTGTAAAAGGTGAATAAAGTATATCATGCATGGAAACATAGACTGCCCATTACATACATCAATTTGTACATTAACACAATATAAACCTATGGTTATATAATTCAGAGGGTTCGAAAACCTTTCTTATCAACATATTTGACAAGGGTCTGACAAGGAATCAATAAAGCTCTTCCACTAGCTTTTGACAAACATTTAAAATACAATGTTTATTAGTTAATCTAATCGCAACTCTAAATTAATTTTACAATGTCTATTAATGTACCCTCCATGGACAAGATTTGATCCCAGAAAACTAGGACCACCATAGAGGCACAGAGGTTCAAGAAAAACTATTATTAATATTTAAAATAAAAAATTGCAAGTGTAACACATTTTTGTAATCAAATGCACATATTAACTTGTTATGTTAAGAACGTCTGGATGTTTTGTGATAAAAACAAACATTGTTTTAAAAAAAAATCAGCAAAATAGAACAATCACAATGGTGAGATGAGAAAATTTGCACCTCATTGTTTTCATCTTCCTTCAGCATGGAATCCGATTCACTGTCAACACATTGAATGTCAGAATGCAATCAACAAACCTGCTGTGAAGGTATTTTGGATTCTTTTTTCATTTTTGGCCAGTTTTGTCATCATTACTGGGGTGGCCACTTTCCAGAGCAATTACTGGCCCATTCGTGAGTCTTAATTTTTGGTGCTAATTGGTAAATGTTCTCTTCTGAAGATGTGCATAGATCCATCCATTTCTGTGGCAGTAGGCGAGAAGCCACCTCCATTATACTTGTGTGAAGAATGTAGCCAACGGATTGCAGGGTGAGTTAATAAGACCAATGTTAATATAATATTGTACACAATAGTTAAAATTATTATGAAAACTTGAAATGTGTTAAAACTCTTTCACATCACACAATTTTTAATAAACCATTTCTGGCATTCCTCATTTTGTAAAACAGCACATATCTAGGTTAATCTAGGTGACAATTAAGATCATTCCATTTTGGGAATTTGCTCTGGGCTACACACTTGGGAAAAATAATCATTGGCTTCAAAACAAGTAGAATAAAATTAAGACCAACCAATCCTTCTTTGGAAATGGTTAGAATTATCATTGAGCACATTTTATTACATCTTTCATTAATTTGATTCAAAGAGATCAAAATAAATGTTATTTTCCAATCAGATAAACACTCTTTACACTTTGTGAACTCATCCTGTCTATTTTCAATGTTGAAAATTTGCTGTTTATTTCCAGGATTTTCTGCTTCTCTTTGAATCTTTGTTGTTCTTTTTCAGGGTCCAGTCTGAATGGTTAATTGATGTTTTGCTTCCACAGGGTGAGTTCTGAATTGATGGTACTTCTAATGCTTTTCAGTGTGGTGCAATCTATCACTTCATTTATTTGTGCATTTTATTTTAGGACATATCTAAAAGATGATCAAACAGAAAAAAATGGCATAAGATTTTATTTCTTAATATAAAAATGCACAAAAAAAAAGATGTAATACTTCTGATGCAGAGCAACAGTTTGGTCTGATTGTTTTTTAATGTAACAGCTGTTCCAGTAAGTGCAATTATTCAATAATGAACAGAAATGGAGGAACATATTCCAGAGGAAATAAGTTAAATGATGTTGAGGAGGAAATAATCTTGTGGAAGAGTGCAAGGCGTCACAAGGATGCCATAATTTTCCCTTTTAAAAACCTGCTGGTATAATTGTTTGAGGGCTCTGACAATCCCTTTAATGCCCATTGTTTGAGGTTTCCATGGCAAGTAAAAATCAATATGCCTTTGAATGCTTCATCTGCTCATGTTTCAAATTATTTAGAGAGTCAACAAAATGGCAGATACATTCATCAGGTCAGATGGCATCCATAGTTTGAGAAACATAGTTTAACATTCTCCATCGATTGATTACCTTTAACCAATATAACCTTTCAATAGCCAAACCTCATGAAGTCTGAAGAATGGTCTCAACTCGAAACGTCACCTATTCCTTTTGTCCAGAGATGCCACCTGATCCGTTGAGTTACTCCAGCATTTTGTGTCTATCTCATAAAAACCTGTTAGCTGTCCCTTTAAAACATGAATGCATTGTAGTGGAAAGTAAAATTACAGTAAACCCTCTTTATAACAGACCATAGGAGGGGGGACGAATGGTGTCCTTCTTGCTGATTGTCTGTAATAATTAGAGCCAGGATTTTGCCATAAATGCAATGTGCCTTTTCATGCCTTTTTTGATGATTTCAATAAGATAATGCCCTTTTCACAATCGAGTGCCTAAATCAGGTTTTTTTTGCCATTTTGCTAAAATGTTGTGCTATTTTCTCTAGTTGTACCGTGATTACAATGATGTTTTCTATGTTAACACGTTAATATTAATGTTATTATTAACATGTTAACATAGTATAACTTATTAGAAAACTTCCACCACCGGGTCGAAACCAGGGGCGCCTCCGTCGGTCATTCATTCATTCATGCAGCTGCCCGCTGGTTCAGTCTTCTCCAAGATCTATTTAAGAAAGAACTGCAAATGGAGAAATCGAAGGTAGACAATAAATGCTGGAGAAACTCAACAGGTGAGGCAGCATCTATGGAGAGAAGGAATAGGCGACGTTTCGGGTCGAGACCCTTCTTCAGACAGATGTGGGGGGGAAGAAAGGAAGAGGTGGAGACAGTAGGACTAGAAGGAGAGCTGGGAAGGGGGAGGAGGGAGAAGACAAGGGCTATCTAAAATTAGAGAAGTCAATGTTGATACCGCTGGGGTGTAGATTACCCAAGTGAAATACCCAAGCATGTCTCCTCACTTCATTTACTGTTGGCTCCAGTCACAAATCTGAGTTTTTGAGTGATCTGTGCAAGGCATTAATTGATGCTGGAATTCCACTGTGGAAATTGGAAAACAAATCTCTCAGAGTTTTTTTAGAAAAATACACAGAGGAACATATACCAAGCGAGTCATCATTATGCAAAAATTATGTTGACAGCATCTTCAACATTGTTGTGCAGAAAATTAGAGATGAAGTTGCATGCAACAAAATATGGATCTCAATAGACGAGACAACCGATGCTGTGGGGGGGATATGTTGCCAATGTGGTCATTGGTACACTGGAGGCAGGTCAACCATCAAAAGAGTATTTGTTGACATTTGTTGGAGGTATTGGAGAAGTCAAACAGCTCAACTATTGCTCAGTTGTTTACATCTTCACTTGCTGTACATTGGCCAGAAGGTATAAAACATGAGAATGTACTTCTGTTTGTGACTTAAAGTTTTATTCCTCAAAATGTTGCACTTGACATGCTTAGCTGAAGGACCTCATAGAATTGCCAAGCACATACGTAGCTTGTTTCCAAATGTCGATCGCCTAGTTTCCAATGTCAAGAAAATCTTCCTCAAAGAACCGTCACATGTCAGTTGTCAAGGAAATGGCCCCCGAGATTCCGCTACCTCCTCAGCCTGACTAGGTAGGGTACATGGCTCTCTGCTGTACTCTATTATGCAGCAAATTTTGAAAAGATAAAATAAATCGTCGACTGTTTTGAAGAAGAAGAATCTGCTGCAGTCAGGATCGTCAGTGAAATCATGCAGAAAAAGTCCCTCCACCGCGATCTTGTGTTTATTGCTTCCAATTTTGCAAACTTCCCACAAGCTATCACTTCCCTTGAGAAACGTGGTGAAACATTAGTGAATAACTTGCAGGTTTTCAACAAAGTAACTGACAATATTCTTAAAGTTCCTGGCGATGTAGGTAAAGACATATAAGGAAAATGTGAGAGAGTGATTTTAGCGAACAAAGATCTTGAAGAAATAGGAAACATAGCTAAAGTTCTCAAAGGTAGTTGTAATGCACAAGATATCGATATGAATATAGAGTCTGTAGCTTGTTTCGGATATGCACCAGTGACCTCAGGTAGAAATAAGTTTTTCACAACTGAAGCATATTCTGTATGACAGACGGCATATTTTAACCAGATAATTTGAAAAAAATGCTAGTAATTATGTGCAACCAGGCAACTTTGGTCATTTAATGTAGTATAGCTTTATATTATAATTTGTAATCATATTTGGATGGTGGAAATAAATGCCCTTTTCGTGCCTTTTTGTAATTTTATTATGCCTTCTTGCCTGCCTATTTCAGTTTTTTAGTGCCTAAACATCCTGGCTCTGGTTATAACCAAGTAAGGGATTATTATTGTATAAGTACTAGAAACAAACAACTATAGTTGTAGGTCAAGACACAAAAGGACACAAAGTGCTGGAGCAACAAAGTAGGTCAGGCAGTGTGGATAGGTGACGTTTCGGGTCGGGACCCTTCTTCAGACTCTCAGTCCGGAACTGGGTTCCAGGTGCATTGACGGCCCCAGCCTACTGGCCGGGGAGAGGTGAGGAGCGTGGAGTCATTGGTCGCGGCCCGCAGGAGGCCAAAGTGCAGGCAAGGTGGGGCGGCGGCGGCAGCAGGTGCAGTCTGGAAGAGGTCAGGGAGGCGTTGTGGGTGGGGGTGGCAGCAGTAGATCAGGCCTGGAATCAGCTGGAGAGGCATTGCGGACCAGGGGTGGCAGCAGTAGGTAGTGTGTAGGAAAGAACTGGATGTGCTGGTTTAAATCAAAGATAGACACAAAATGCTGGAGTAACTGAGCAGGACAGGCAGCATCTCTGGAGGGAAGGAATGGGTGACGTTTCGGGTCGAGATTCTTCTTCAGACTGAGAGTCAGGGGAGGGGAGATACAGAGATAAGGAAGTATAAGGCGTGAGAACGGGACATCAAGGTGGGTGGTGATCAAGGAAAATGTTGAATAGATCATTGTAACTTGGAGAAGGTAACAATGAAGCAAACAGAGATAAAATGTAATCAGGGCCTGTCAGACTGGTCAGAGAACTGGGAAGGGGAGGGATGGGGAGAGTGCAAAAGCAAGGGAAAGAGTGGCATTAGTCAGCCTGGCCTGGCCTGGGGGTGGCATTGGCAGCCCGGCCTGGAAGGTTGGTAGGTCTGTTCGCTATAATTGAAATCCGTTATAAAGAGTTGCGTTAAATCGAGGTTTTACTGTACTGCCTTAAGGATACTGCAGTACCTGGATGATTGCATCTACAAGCAGGCTTGTATGTGATTTAAACCCCCCCCCCCCCCCAAACTAATTCTTCATTTCCTCTTCGCAACTTTCCACTGCAATAAAAGAAGCATCTCATTGTTGAATACCAGACTTTTTTTTATTGTTAGTCCTTCAAGTGAGTCTGGGAATTGGCATAAATGTAGGATTGTCTGTGGTTCCAAAATCATCTGCAATTGATGAATTGTGGACTGGCCATTAAGGTTCTATCCTGCCACTTGTTTGGATAGGATTGGATTTGTTTTAGTGATTCTTTAATGTGCATTAACTCAATAATTATTATTTAGTTTGGACAGGGTCATTTGTTTTGAAGAGCTTTCCTGATTAGAAACACATGTTTTTAAAGTCTATTTTAATGTTAATTCCTTTTGAAGTATTGGAAACTGACCAGAGATGTCAGCAGCAATTTAGTAGCTGATTCTCCATCTGAAGAACAAATAAAACGATAAAAATTGTTTTGATTTCTTCTGGTAGTGGCATTGGTTTATTATTATCACATGTACTGAGCTACAGTGAAAAACAGCTTTGAGTTTTGTTGTGCCAATCTATTGCTTCCAATGTGACATGACAAGACAATGGTGAAGCAATGGGTTTAAAGCTGTGAGATATCTTGTGAATTTGAAAGATATTCTTTAAATACAAGTTATTCTTTTTAAACACACATTTAAACAAATCTTAAATGCTCCATTTCTAAGTTATGTAGACATATTAATCCAGGAATTGAAAGGCCTCCAAATTACATGCATGCTGTATATGCCGAATTGGATTTGAGGCATAAAACTGTAAGATTGGCTGTCTGCTGAGGTCTTCCGGTGGTGTGGAGGTTTGGGTCTGGTGGTGGAGAAAGAAAGCTGTCAGTGGCCAATGAATTAATAACATTCTGTTAAGTAAAGATAAGGTTAAATTTGTTTATCACGAGGCAGCCTGCCGTGGTTCCTTTATGAATCATTGATTTAGCTGGCATATTTCCGACAGAGATGACATTACCATGCATGGTATGTAAGGAGGAACTGCAGATGCTAATTAAACTGAAGACAGACACAATAAGCTGGAGTAACTCAGCGGGTCAAGCAGCATCTCTGGGGAAAAGGAATAGGTGACATTTTGGGCCGAGACCCTTCTTTGGACTGAAACGTCTCGACCTGAAACATCACCTATTCCTTTTATCCAGAGAAGCTGTCTGACCCGCTGAGTTTCTCCAGCTTTTTGTGTCTATCAACATGCTTGGTCTGTGCTACGGTCAGCCATGGGACCTATAATGGATTAGATGTTAGGTTGCGACCAATGTTAATAATGGTTCTAACACCAATTCTTGAACAATGGTTTGAATGACCATTCGAAGTGACATGCACACTGTGTAGTGAGTGGCATAGATCAAATAGATAGTTGGAAACATTCCCCGAGGCAGAGATATCTAAAACTAGACAGCATAGATTTAGCATAAGGCATAAAAGGTTTTGGGACCTAAGGGAGCACTGTTCATCCAGTGAGTGGTCGGAATAAGGAATGCACTGCCTAGTGGAGGCAGGCATACTCTCAACATTTAATAGTATCTAAATGAATGCAGGGGCTCCCTGGGTTAGGGAAGACCTGACTTTTGGAAATCTTACTTTGCGTAAATTCTCCCATAACTTTTTAAAGGATTTTTCAAAAAGGGAAAATTAGTCACATAAATGCATACATCTTCAGGGGTTATACAAAATGGGTATCAACTAGTTAATTCAAAAGGTAATCAGTTGCAAAAAAAATAGTTTACATGCAGCCTCCCAGAAGCAAATGGCGAGATGCCTTGTCTTTAAGAACGCAGTTTTCCGGTTCACAGTAGGTGGCCACTTAGGAGATTTGCTTTGGAATCTGACCAGGAAATCATTCCCATTTGATACTTTATTGAAGCTCCAAAGCACGGAAGCAGGCCCTTTGGCCCAACTGGTCCATGCCAACCAAGTGGAATAATAAAGCTTTCCCATATCCCTCAATCTTTTCTATCCATCTACCTGCCTATCTTTGAAATGTCGTAATTGTACCCGCTTCTGCCACTTCCTTTGGCAGCTCACTCCATGTATGCACCAATCTTTTTGTGAGAAAGTTGCCTCTCGTGTCCTTTTTAAATCTATCCCCTCTCAACCTAAACTAATGCCTTGCACTTTTTTGAATCTCTTACCTTAGGGAAAAATACTGAGGCTATTCACCTTATTTATCCCCTTCATGATTCTACATATTTCTATAAGATCACCCCTCAGCCTTCTGCAATCCTGGGGAAAAAGACCCAGACTTTCCAGACACTCCTCATAGCTCATGCCTTCCAGATCATACTTCTAAATCCTTTTTGCACCCTTTCTACAGCAGGGTGATCAGAACTGTACACGGTGCTCAAAATGTGGCCTTCATTCCTAATCTGTTTTCAGAGTTCTCAGGAATGGATTCCTCACATAACTTGACGACTGCCTAATCTTTATTCAATAGAGTTTAGAGGCCATGCCAATTGTTACGATATGGAATAGTATAGACATGTACTTTTTTATGGTAAGCATCGATGTGGTGGGCTGGAAGGCCTTTCTTTCTTGCTGAATATCAATGTGACTTTGTAAATAGAGAGACATCATGTTGCCTCCATATTGGGTTCTCCAGAGAACCTGCAGTTATTAAATGATTATTTCCATATGTTTATTTATTTATAGCTGTTTGATTAAAGCTTGGCAGAATTTTATTGTGCAAAATTGGTCATCTGCCTCTTGATGCTCAATCCTACAATGATTGTGATTTGTTTAGATGAGTTAATTTGTTTGTATTTCTTCACCTTTGCAGCTGAAATTTCTGCTATTTGTCAGAAGAAGGTAAGAAAAGTTTGGAGTTCAGCAAAGAAATGCCTTTGGTTGTGGTTTTCATCTTGTGATTCATTGTCATGTTTCTGCCTGCTTATTCCAAGATGCAATCATTTTTGTTTGATTGCCAAGTTACAGACTGCATTTACGTTATAATATGTGCTCATGAGTTTGCTAGTGTTTCAGGCAACTACATTGGTAAAAAATCCAATGATTACAAATTGAATCAAAATTTATGAGTTAATGGAATGGAAATGAACACTAGGCTAAAATTTATTCATAGAAACATAGACATAGAAAATAGGTGCAGGAGGAGGCCATTCGGCCCTTCGAGCCAGCACTGCCATTCATTGTGATCATGGCTGATCGTCCCCAATCAATAACCCGTGCCTGCCTTCTCTCCATATCCCTTGATTCCACTAGCCCCTAGAGCTCTATCTAACTCTATTCCACCTGCACAGGATAGATGCCATGCCCAAGATACTATTCTGTTATTTTATTCAGCAAAATAAAGTTACACTACATACAGGTTAATAATTAGTAATATATTTTAAAACATTTGATGCATTTTTAGTCTAGAAATATGGTGGGGAAATAGGCTTGTGATACTTTGCAGAGTCAGAAACTACGTTTCCAAAAAAGAACTAGAAGGACATGGGGTTTAAAACTAAAACAATAATAAAAATTACACCAAAGCTTTGTCTGATGGCAATGATTAACTAAATAAACTAAACTGAACTTCATGATGAAGAGATTTCTGTGGAATGGCACGATTTTAGGTGCATAACAGGATGAAATTTAATTGGAAAGCAAATTCCACAAAGGACATACATTTGGTGTCCATTGCAATACAGTGCTTATTTGCAACCCATTGTCCGAGATTCATTGCACGCAAGGGGATGCCACTCACAAATCACCCATGCAGAAGCAGGCCTTTGCAATAATGTGAGACCTTTAGCAGCAAGGCTGATGGAAGGGCATACCACACTTGTTCCAAGGGGGTGGAGACTAGAGCTCTCCTGATCTCTGCCCGCCTTCTGATTTCACCTCTTCCTCATCCCTTTCCAATTGTTACCATAATTTTCCGAATTGATTGTAAACTTTGTGCTGCTCCAGTGGCCTAATGCAAGCACACTGGCTTTCGCTGAACAACTCCGCTCTGTCTGCCTTAACCTACCTGATCTCCTGGTTGCCCAGCACTTTAACTCCCCCTCCCATTCCCAATCTGACCTTTCTGTCCTGGGCCTCCTCCATTGTCGGAGTGAGGCCCAGCGCAAATTGGAGGAACAGCACCTCATATTTTGCTTGGGTAACGGTATGAACATTGACTTCTCTAACTTCAAATAGCCCATGCTTTCCCTCTCTCTCTCCATCCCCCTCCCCCTTCCCAGTTCTCCCACCAGTCTTACTGTCTCCGACTACATTCTATCTCTGTCCCACCCACTCCCCTGACATCAGTCTGAAGAAGGGTATCGACCAGAAACATCACCCATTCCTTCTCTCCAGAGATGCTGTCTGCCCCGCTGAGTTACATCAGCATTTTGTGTCTACCTTCTATTTAAACCAGCATCTGCAGTTACTAGATTAAGGCATCTTAATGCAGATTAACCAAAGCCAAGAGGAGTTGGGTTGTATGAACTGTATGTATTGCTTGAAACATTGCAACTCTTAATTGCAGCAATAATCTAATATTTCCTTTAAAAATATGATTGTACTTGCATCTTAACTAATAGTATATATATTATGCATGCGGAAGATGCTGGATGTGCATTCTTTTTTATATTGACCCAATCTTCCTTTGCTTTCACATACAATATTTTGTATTGCAGATTGTCTTGTAGAATGGAAATTCATTCTTTAACCATGCCGATTTTATGAGGTGTATGTCATTCACGACTTTGACCAGGAAAACAAAATGATGAATAGAAATGTTATCTGCTTTTTATGTTACCTTTATGCAGATTTGGTCTGCTTTATGAAGCAGTCATTTGTTCTGTAATGTAATTCAATATAATGGCTACAACATTCTTGAGAGGTTAAGTAGATGCAGAAAAATGGATAAATAACAGTTTGGACAGAGAGAAAAAGGATCCAGGAAACAAAAAAATCTGTCCTTGGTTTAAAAGGGTACTGTAAATGTTTGGCACGATCAAATTTTCCTCTACTGCGCAAACTTTCCATTACTGTTCTCAGAAATGTAAGTTATGGATTAAAAAAAAGTTTTCGTTGGCATACGAAACAAAGATCAATTTTGTGTAAATGCATGAGGAAAAACTGCAATGAAGTAATCTTATATAGTGAAAGCATAAACTTGATTTTAACTTACACAAGAACTCAAAATTTAAAGCGACCACCTCTAGGGTCTGGTTTTCGTAGATTTTTATTATTTTGTGGAAAGGTTTATAAATGAGATTTTTTTCTTTTACCATTTGAGTACAGAACCATTAGCAACAATGCTCATCTTTCTGCTTAATGTCATCAAAGGGATGAGGAACTGCAATTATGCCTTTTTTAAAGAAAACAATTGAATGCCATTGAGCTTTGAATATTTACCATAGTCTTTACCTTTGAAGTATTGTGTTTTAATAGTTGCATATCCAGAATAAGATTGTCTTATCGGGTAAGATATTCAGTCTAAGAGTGAGGAGATAGTGCTGGTAATGTATGCACATTCAGTGTACTGTACAGTTCTTATCATTGCAATGCAGGAAGGACATTATGATCATTGATGACGTTCAGAAGAAAATTACAAAGACGTGGCCAGGTGTAAAGAGATGGGTTGGGTTACCATTGTTTCTTCTGGAAAGGCAGTGGGAGCAGAATCTCATGACAAATTAAAGAATTTCCTTGATGAGTACTCAGTTTAGTTTTGAGATATAGTGTGGAAACAGACCCACTGAGTCTGCACCGACCAACAATCACCGATACACTAATTCTATCCTACACACTAGGGAGAATTTACAGAGGCCCATTAACCTACAAACCTGCACATCTTTGTGATGTGGGAGGAAACAAGAGCACCTGGAGAAAACTCACGCAGTCGCAGGGAGAACGTGCAAACTTTGTACAATCAGCACCCGTAGTCAGGATCGAACCTGGGTCTCTGGCGCTGTCAGGCGGCAACTCTACCGCTGCGCAACTGTGTCACCGCTTAAAAGCATTAAAGAGTCTAGGCCTATGTATTAAGTAGAGGTGGACTTAGGCTAAGTAGCTCTTTGTTAGATAGCTTTGAATGTTCAGAAAAATGCTCTTCTGTGTTGTAGATTTATAAGCTGCTGTGAAGTATCAAAAATAGCAGATAGTGTACTATTGCCACAGCATTTAAATTTTGTATTATGTTATGAACAGTGGATTCTTTTAGATTTAGTTTCTTAAAGTCTCAATACTATTAAGACATCCTGAATGTTTCTCTCTGGAACATCGGAGGTTGAGGGGAGACCTGATAGAATTGTATGAAATTATGAGAAGCATAGGTAGGGTAAAGAGTCAGAAACATTTTCCCTATCAAAGACTGGAGGGCATAGCTTTAAGGTGATAGGAGCAAAGTACAAAGGAGGTGTGCGGGGCATGTTTTTTAACACACAGAGTGTTGGGTGCTTGGAATGTCCTGCCAAGGGTAGTGGTGGAGACAGATACGAAAGTGGCATTCGAGAGGCTTGTAGTTTAGTTTGTGGCTAGCATGCAAATAGTTGCCTGGGTTGGGTGCCATGCATAGATATGCAGGGAGAGGAGATTGTGTGCAGGCAGAGGACATTAATTTAACTTGGCATCAGGTTCAGCACAGGCATTGTGGGTGGAAGGATCTGTTCCTGTGCTATACTGATCTACTGTACATTGCATGTTCTATAGGATGCTTACAAAGAATCATTATTTGAGTAGGATAGTATAATAATTGTTATTGACGTTATTTTTACATTTTTTAATGTCCAACAGTTATTTCCAAAGTTAATTTTGTTAAATTTCCTTTTGCATAATTTATCAGGCCTTTAATGCTAAAAAAATAAATATCTTCCTTAGTATTAATGTTGTATCTGCTTTAAATCAACATAATTTATTATATCCTCATTTGCACACTAGGTAGCTATAGTGTGGAAAATCTAATTCTTACTGCCAGTCATAACTTTTAGTGCTCTTACAACTACCATTGGCATCAATTTATTTAAAAAACTCCTACCAACACAAACCACTATAAAATCGAGGAAACACTTTATTAAGATTATTAAGGGCTTGGACAGGCTAGAGGCAGGAAACATGATCCCGATGTTGGGGAGTCCAGAATCGGGAGCCACAGTTTAAGAATAAGGGGTAAGCCATTTAGAACGGAGATGAGGAAAAACTTTTTGACACAGAGGGTTGTGAATCTGTGGAATTCTCTGCCTCAGAAGGCAGTGGAGGCCAATTCTCTGGATGCTTTCAAGAGAAAGTTAGATAGAGCTCTTAAAGATAGCGGAGTCAGGGGATATGGTGAGAAGGCAGGAACGGAGTACTGATTGCGGATGATCAACCATTGAATGGTGGAGCTGGCTCGAAGGGCCGAATGGCCTACTCCTGCACCTATTGTCTATTATCTATAGTCTATTGAAAGTGGATATGAAAATGGTGGAGGTTCTTCATAATAATGAAGTGTGAACAGCTTTGTGGATCTGCTGTCCAAAGTCATTTGTAATGTGTTGAATTTTGTAGGAACGTGCAATTTAAATAGAATTGATATAAGACAGAATTTTAACCATGTCCTTGGTGTGGTTTTGATAAAGGGGGTAAAGTTATTTTAATTATAAGATTGCAAATTATTTAAATGTTCTCTTCAACCATGCAGTCACTAGTAGAACTTTAGTTGTTAATCTATTTTTTTGCAATAAGACTGTAAGGTAAAATAATTAACTTCAAGTATTTAGTAGTTCCTTCGAGAGGAGAATGAATGATGATATTGGAATGCAGCTGCATAAGGTAGTATCCACTGGATAAGACAGGTTTGGAAGGATATTGACCAAATGCAGGCAGGTGGGACTAGTATAGCTGGGACATGTTGGCTGGTGTGGGCAAGTTGGGCCAAAGGGCCTGTTTCCACACTGTATCACTCTATGACTCTATGACACTGATGATTAAATCTGTACTTCCAGAAATAATCTAATCACCTGATATCATTTATGAATACGTCAGAATTTAGATATGTCCTGCTGTTTTTATGTGGGATACCTTGCAGCCAGTTACCAGAGGGATAGGAAAGATTAAAATGTTAATGATCTCCTTACAAGATTGTGAATGGTGAAAATAATTCTTCCCTTTTTGGAGGTTTCCCTTAAGGGGCTGTCCCACTTGGGCGACCTAATTGGCGAGTTTAGAAGAGTTTAGGACAGTTTGAAAAAATGTCATGTTGAAGACCTCCGTCGACTATGTTGAAGACTAACTTCGACTAGCTACGACTAACTTCGGGAAAATTGGACACCGAATAGTGGAGAGTGGATGTGGAGAGGGCACAGCCCCTTTACTATCTTACATGACAGCTAATTTGCACTTGGTGAAATATGTCGTGAATTTGCATTAAAAATTAAATATCCTTTAACATTTGATACCTTAGCAAAAAGTAAGGTAAAGGTCAGTAACTTGCTTTTAGAATTTATTTTTGTAATGGATGTTTTAAATATAAAACTGACAAATAACTTAATTTTTCATTATTTAGCTTTTTAGTTCAGGTGGTGATTTGTGTTTATGGCATTAATTTGCATGTAGATTCCAAACCTGGCACCAAATATAAAGGTTTTTAATTTTCACTTGATGAAGGGTAGATAGACTGAGCTGGTTACTAATCTGAGCTATCAAACACTTAGCTCAGAAACAGCGAAGCTCTGTTTCTGGAAATCTGAAATAATAACTACAAGTCCTGGAAAAAGTCAACAGATTAGGCAGAGGGAAACAGAATCGTAACTTTGTAACAATTGAATTGAGGTAATTTTATGGGTAAAATTGCAAATGTTCTGGAACAGGAACCTAGCACAACCTGAAAATGCCCCTTACTGATTTTGATGTTGGCAGAAAATGATATGGACATTTATGTCATATATATGGGAAGCAGGTTTAAATTGTACAATATGTAAATGAAGAGCATAGGCTATTTTAAATGTTTTTAAACATGGGGACTTGGACCTTGGGGAAATACGGTAGCTGAAAGCAGGTGAGGTGGCCAAATTCATGAGGTAAATTACTGCATGTGGGCCAGGGGGAGCAGGAATGTTTCTCCAAGCCCTAAAATAAACCTATTCAATTTTCCCCTTCATCTGATTCACTCCACTCTCATCTTTTGTCTTTCTGGTCTTGTAAGCTGCAGTCTTGGGAAACAGGCATCCTGCCTGTAAAGGTCACCCATACGGTCTAGGCATAAGCTCAGGGGCGACCGCGCCTTTGCGGTTGCAGCCCCTAGACTGTGGAACAGCATCCCCTTCCCCATCATAACTGCCCCCTCCATCGACTCTTTTAAGTCAAGACTAAAAACTTATCTACACTCCTAAGCCTTTCCTGACGTCCTCTGAGTGAGGGCTACATGTATATACATATGTAGTTTGTTTTGTTTATACTATTCTTATAACAAATGTAAAGCACTTTGGCCAACGAGAGTTGTTTTTTAAATGTGCTATATAAATAAATGTGACTTGACTTGACTAAAGGAGTCCTGCAATTAACTTCACCTCTTGTATGCTAAGTTTCCCATGTTTTCTGGCACTGTAACAGCTTTCTTTAAATGGAATTCATCAGCAGGTGTAAAATTCATCATGTCAATGACTCAAAATCTTGTTCTGAAACATCAACTCATTCTCATTTGGTAGGTGCTGGGTAAGATACTGAATATTTCCAGTTTTTCCTTTCTGCCTTCTTGCATACAATAACTTGACTAAATATTTGGATGGGTTACTAACAGGCTGGACATCTTGAAAGTATAACTGAACTCATGAGTGAATTCAAAGTGAATAATCAGATATTAATTTTGTTAAGGTTGTCCATCATGCTTCTTTAACAGCAAAGAGATTACAAAACAAGAACTCAACCAGAGATAGGAGTCATTGCATCATGATCTGTCCCATGCAGTTGTTTTAGGCACATGAACCTAGAAATGTTAACCAGTACTAGGTATGAGAGATTGCTTTTATTTAATTAAAACAAAGGTTTTGCTCCTTAATAGAATTGCAGCTCACATGTTAGGAGAGCCGTTGTGACCTGCTTCTCAGCAGGATGCTGTGGCCGTCATGGAAACAGGCCTGTGCGCTACTGCAAAAGATGTCACTACAACTATCATAGCAGTGAGATTGGTGCTGGATCAGAGACTCATCTTTATCAGACTTCACCGCCTCCCATGAACACCAGAGAATGTGGTGCAGAGGAATTAGTTTGTACTGTGGAATCAGTAGTCAGGTAAACAATAACATTAGTCCTAAAGAGAACTTCCTGAATATATACTGTATTGATTGCTTATAAATTGTGTTACATCTTTAGCATATAATTGTCATAATAGGCATCTCCAGTTGGAGATGTACTCCATGTATTTAACAGAGTTTTGCTGATAGTATTTGTATAGGAAGGAACTGCAGATGCTGGTTGACACCGAAGACAGACACAAAATGCTGGAGTAACTCAGTGGGACAGGCAGCATCTCTGGAGCGACCCGAATCGTCACCCATTCCTTTTCTCCAGGGATGCCACCTGTCCCGCTGAGTTACTCCAGCATTTTGTGTCTCATTTACTGATCGAATTCATTTGATACAAGACCAAGTGGGACCGTTGATTCCCGTTCCCCCAATGCAATATTCTAGTACTCTCCCATAGCCCCCAACTGCGCAGGCATGGCTGAAGGGTTCCTGTTGTGACGAGAGTCATGGCAACCCTCCCACAATTGCACCCCGCCATCCCTCTTCCTACTCCCTCCCCCTCCTCTTCACCCTCCCTCTTCTTTCTCCTGTCCTCTCCCCTCCCCACTCCCTCCCTCACCTCTCCCTTCCTCTCCTTTCCCCTGCCCTCAGTCACTCCCTCCCTCCCTCCATAACCCCTCTCCCCTCCCTACCCCCCTCCTCTCCCTCTATCCCCCCACCTTCCTCCCCCACTCTCCCTCGTCACCTCCCCCACTTTCCCCTCCCTCTCCCTCCCTACCCCCTCCTCTCCCTCAATCCTCCCAGTCTCCCTCCTCACCTCCCCAGGATCTCAATGTAAACCACCGCTGGCCCCGTTTTCTCCAGCAGGGCGGCGATGAAGTTGTACTTCAGGCGGGGGCTGTCGGGGGGGGGGGTGAGCGTCCTGGAACCAGGGGAGGGGGAGGGGTTGAGGCGGGGGCAGTCAGGGAGGGGGGGAGGCAAGTGTCCTGGAGCTGGGGGAAGGCTTGAGGCGGGGACTGTCGGGGGGGTGGGGGGGGAGTGTCCTGGAGTCCAGGGAGGGGGAGGGCTTGAGACGGGGGATGTCGGGGGGGAGGTGGGGCAAGTGTCCTGGAGCCGGGGGAGGGGGAGGCTGGGGCTGTTGGGGTGGGGCGAGCGTCCTGGAGCCGGGAAAGGGGAGGGCTTGAGGTGGGTGCTGTCGGGGGGGACGAGCGTTCTGGAGCTGGGGGAGGGGGAGGCCGAGGGTACCCGGCACGACTGCTCCCCGCCCTTGGTCCCCGCACCGGCTCCACCCGCAACCCAGGGCCCAGGGGGGCATAAATTAAAATAGAAGGAAACTTACCCGTGGAGCCGTCGGGTCACCGTTGTGACGGGAAAAATGATGGCAGTCTGAATTGAATTAAAATCAAAATCAAATCAAATTGTGCAAAAACCGCGCTGATGACCCGTGGGGTGTCCTTTGTGACATCTGTCAAGTAAAGACGGCAAGTGGGGTGGGGCAAGTGGGGGCGCTGTTTTACTTTTTTTAAAGTCTTAAACGTCAATAATGTAAAATATACCATCAATCTGAACGAAACTTGTTTAAGTTACATCACAGGACAATGGTGAGTAAGGTGGGCCAAAATTGTAGCGCTGTCATGTACTGTTTTTGCGCAAATACAAACCGGGCAAACAAACTGACAAACAAACAAGATGACAGTTTTAGTAATAGAACTGTCTAGAACAGATAGAGATAGAGATATTTAGTTTTTGACCACCTTATCTCTGATCTCTGGAATTCCTTCCCTAATCTTTGCTACCATTCTACTTTTCCTTGCCCTCCCTTCTAACGTGTCTTTAAAACTTACCACTATGGCCAAGCTTTTGGCCATGTGTCCTCACATGGTTTTGAGGCTAAACAGTCTTGAGTTGTTTCACTAAATTAAAAACTCTATTTAAAAAGGTGCTATTGTCTATTGTATTTTTTTCCATTTGTCAACAAAGAATTCAGGGCAATCAATGGTTAATTATTTTGAATCAGACCCCAAAGTGTTGTTTAACTACAAATGTTCAGCTGTTTACAAATGTTTATTGTTTACAAATGATTGTTAAAACTCATTGGTATTTAACAAATCTTTGAATGGTAGTTATTTCTGAATTTAATTAGTTGAAAATTTTATAACTATTAGAAATCCATTATTAAATCATTAACATTCGTAAGATCAAATTTTAACTTCAAGATGGCGGATTGGGTTTGAGTTCAAGGTTAAATTCTTAGAAACTCTGGAAACCTGTCTTCTATCTCGCTGTTTCCTGTTTTAATAGAAGTGGGTGGCCAAGCGCTTATGGGAAGCAAATTGATTATTTAAACATTACAAAGAATATGTCTCCTTTAATTTCAACAATGATCCTATTTTTAACCAAAGGCAGCTAAATTTTCAAAGTCATGGGAAACCTGGCAGCTGATAATAAATGAGGTGGGCTGAATCCAAGAAGCAAACAGCGTTATTGGCCAGCGAAAGAAGGAATATTGCCCCCAGGCCCGTTAACAATGGCGCTGAACTACATCCCCAGAACATGTCCCCTTATCCTGTCTACCCACCTTAAGCATTGCTGAATCCCTTGACCACCATTTCCTTCTCCCACCTTCACCCCCCTTGCCTTAACTATCATCAATTCCTTTTCTCCAGCCAGTCTTCTGCTCTTTCTGTTCAACATTTGAGCTTCATCGCAATTAGAATTTCCCTACACAATCCAAAGGGGATCCACAATCCACGATCCCACTTCAATTTTATTTTGCACCAAGATCCTGCTTGGAATTGGACAGGAATCCTACTTGATGGGGCTCTGCTGTTAGTTTTAGTTTTATGAATTAGAGATACAGCACGGAAACAGGCCCTTCAGCCCACCGGGTCCGCGCCGACCAGCAATCTCTGCACATCAACACTATCCTACACCCACTAGGGACAATTTGTACATTTACCAAGCCAATTAACCTACAAACGTGTACGTCTTTGGAATGTGGGAGGAAACAGAAGATCTCGGAGAAAGCCCGCGCAGGTCACGGGGAGAACGTACAAACGTACAGACAGCACCCGTAGTCGGGATCGAACCCAGGTCTCCTGCGCTGCATTCACAGTAAGGCAGCAACTCTACTGCTGCGTCACCGTGACTGCCCTGTTAAATTTTGTGGGGCACTTTGGTAGCCCGTCCTTCTGGAATTTAGTGCCTCGCATCAGTGTCTCAAAGCTAAACTGAAGGGCAAACCTAATTCACAAAATTAGACCAGAATCTTTGAGAGCCTTTTTTTGTTGACGTGTATTTCAGTGACATATGTTAGTTATTTTCTTTCTGTTAATGTTTACCAGCAATTGCTCTACGCCTCCAGTTGACTCACTGGCCGGGGAGAGATATTTATTATTTTGTCATTATCTCAGAATGTAATAACCTTATAGAGCATGAGACTCTCTTAAAATTCCCGTAATACTGATTCAAAGTTTAATTTTACAACCAAGAAAATGTATGCTGGGATGGAAATGAAAATGTTGGAGGGATTCATTTTGCATTTATCTTTATTTAGTTATGGTTGTATTATTCTCAAAAATAGATTTTTGTTTAAGCTTTGCTTGTTTTTACTTTAGCTTGCTAAAGGAAGCTGAATATCACGCAGAGCAGCGGGAGTTTGAATTAAATCGAAGACGCCAAATGGGCATATCCTTATCTCATCATTCCTTGGACAATTTAGAGTACGATAACAAGGATGATGATAAAAATGATCAACGCTTATTGAGCCAGTTTGGAATCTGGGTTTTGGTAAATAAATGAAATGATGATTTTAATGTGAAAGTTATACCATTTATTAAGAGCAAACTGGAACATAGTAGATAAGTGGATTTGAAGGTCACTGGCCAGAAATACATGCCTGCCGGTAGCATTAAATGCCAAGTCACTGCCAGTAGCATAATATGCCAAGTCACTGCCACCAAATGTCATATTTTAGATTTTAGACTTTAGAGAAACAGCGTGGAAATTGGTTCTTCGGTTCACCGAGTCCGCGCTGACCAACGAAATTACCCCGTACACCAGCACTATCGTACACACTAGGGACAATTTATAATTTACAGAAGCCTATTAACTTACAAACCAGTGTGTCTTTGGAGTGTAGGAGGAAACCAGAGCATCTGGGGAAAACCCACACGATCACAGGAAGAATGTACAAACTCCGTACAGACAGTACCCATAATCGGGATCAAACCCGGGACTCTGGCGCCGCGAGGCAGCAACCCTACCGCTGCGCCACTGGGCCGCCCCATCGAAGTTAATTTTGGAGGCAGTCTATAATGTGCTAATGTGACATTAGCCCAATTAGAACTATTATCGAGGAATTAATTTCTAAGTAAATGTTGTTCAGGTAATATTTTTTTTCAAGTGCAATGATCATAATCCCAAGCTTAGTTACCTGTTTTAAATGCAGTTGTCGTGACACAATCACTTGCTAAGTTAAGGGCCTGTCCCACTTAGGCTATTTTAGGTGACTGCCGGTGACTGTCACAGTCGTAGCAGGTGGCCGAAAAACTGGCGACTAGACCCCTCCTTCGACATAAAATTTGAAATAGAATCATATTACTTTAACAACAACAAAAAAACGAAGTCGGCACCAGCGACAAATTACGTAAACCTGGCGACAACCTACGTTAACTTGGCGACAACTACGACAGCACCTACGTCAGGAGAAGTCAAGCTACGCTCATTGGCGTCAAACCCACTGTCGCCGACTGTCTCTGAAAATGTTTCAACATGTTGAAAATCCAGCGGTGACCAGAAAGAAGCTACAACTCTTTGGCCGACTGAGGAGACTACTCACGACCATACAGGCGACATCTCGGCGACCATGTGGCGACAGCCTAGTCACCTAAAAAATTGCCTAAAAGTGGGACAGACCCTTTGGAATGCTGAGACATCTGTAGCAGAGCTGCTGATTTCACATAAATTAACTTCAATTTGACAACAAGCTCGTGGGAGAGAGGCCGATGGATTGGCTTCTGATGTAATTATATTGGAGCCACTGTGTAGTTAACTATATCATCTTTAAGTAATTTCATTTGCATTCAAAGCGAATGAGGGGAGGTTTCAGTCTGTATTTACATGAATAGTTGGCATGCAGCTCTTTCACCTCTGTAGGCATAATTAATGACTAAGATAGCTTTGCTCTCCCCAATCGCTCCTAAGTGCTTTGTTTCTAAGCACAGTCATACATTGTAAATCGTTTAAAAACTATGAGACAAACAAGAGAAACTGGGTTTTATAATCTCTGCGTTCACCTAGAATATTTTTGCTTTTGAACTGTTATTTTGATGAAATTCTCATCTTTATGGTATGGATGGTAACCTAGTAGAAAATATTGAAATATTGGTAAATCTGAAGATGTTGACCAATTTAATTAAGATTATCAATAATGCAGCAAAGATGAACATTTTGCTGAAACACATTCCAAATTATTCATCCAAAATTTCTGTGCTTGTTTTTTTTACTGTACAGGTCAGTCTTTGCACTCCAAGTGAAAACACACCCACAGAAAGTTTAGCCAGATTGGTTAGCATGATGTTCCAGTGGTTTCATTCCACTGCATACATGCTCGATGATGAAGTTGGGAGCCTGGTGGAAAAGCTGAAGCCTCAGTTTGTTACCAAATGGTTGAAGACTGTTTGCGATGTTCGATTTGATGTGATGGTCATGTGTCTTCTTCCAAAACCTATGGAGTTTGCAAGAGTAAGTTTTTTTTTAATCTAACAGTTTGGTAAACAGCTTAGCTATGTCCAAAAACTTCAACATGGTCATAAAATCTCCTTCCCCATAAGGTTAAAAATATTCTATTCCATTTGTGATTCATCATGTAATTGAGTTTCTGGATCTGGACAGCTTCCTGGCTCGGGGTTTTAACTAATAATGTGCTGTTTGTGTCACATGAATGTCAGATAATACTAATCTCTAAAACCATAGGTCATAGCCATGTATCAATGACTTTTATTGCATTACCAACTGTTATGACTCCATCTTCAGGCACACATGGACCATCTGGGTCACCATTCCCAAGACACTGTTTTTGACATGTTATCTAAATGTTAAAATGATTCGGGAATCAAATTCTGGATATTCATCTCACCTGCTGACGCTGTAAGGCCCAAGTTAGGAGTATTGGTTAATTGACCATTTGTTAGGTCAGCGCCCACCCAAACAATGCCCAGGAAACACAACACCTTTGAGTGTAAAGCATTCTACTTGATTGGTGTCCATTTCATTTAACATCCATTTCCTCCTCTTCTCTCCCACTTCCTCCACTCCACGGCTGTACTGTATGTTATCTACAGAATGCACTGAAGCTTTTTGTTAAAGTTTCTCCAGCCTCTGCCAACCTGAAGGCAGGCAACTGAGTATCTGGTATCCCCGTCACTTGTTCATGATATTCCACGTCACACACCTTACTGACCTTTCATGGTCACATTTCGTGGTTCTGTTTTGTTTAGTTCCTGAGTCCAAAACGTGGAACCAACCATTTGCTTTATCCTGAGTGAATGCAGCTGCTGTTCAAAAAGAAGACCTATTCTCACATTCCTGAGGCAGCTGGGGATTGGCAATACATGCCAGTTTTTCCCAGCAGGTTCACATTCTGAGAATGAGTAACAAAAATGATAAATCATTATAAAAGGTTAACTTTGCAATGTACAGTCTTTCTGAAATCAAAGTCACTGAATGTTTATTTTGTTTAGTTGAAATAAAATGTAATTTTAATAATAGCTACGCTATATTTAGTTGTGGATTTCTAAGCTTGAAATGGTAATGCACAGACATGTGGTAAATGCTTGCAAGAAGTGGATGCATTGCAGGGATATATTTTTTTTAAACTCCATTATCAAAGTCTAAAGTCTATCAAGATGCCATTAAGTGGCATCTAAAACCTTCATTGTATATTGTGAAAACAAGAAATGCTGGAAAAAACCCCATCAGCAGATCAGGTAGTAGCTCCTGAAAGAGAAGCAGTCAAAATTGTAAAAGAGAAGGATGGAAAGGGATGTGTAGATCAGATGGAATGTCTGTGATAGGGCGAGTTGAAGTGGTTTAGTGGTGGTTGTTACCAGCACAGTAAGCTTCTTAGTCTGAAATGTGTTTTTATGGGTAAGGTTGTGTGACCTGCGCAGCAGGCCAGAATTATAGAAGTAGGATAAGGAAAACTGAGCTATGATTATATAAATACAAAAAATAGAAAATGCTGGAACATCTCAGCATGTCATGCCGCTTCTGTGGAAAGATTAACAGTTGACGATTTATATGATAAACCCTTTATTGTATTTATAACAAATGTATTGTGTGTTATTGTGACTGTAATATAACCAAGACAGTCGAGCAAGACAATTGACTTATTTTTCTTTCACAAACCACCAGAACAGTAAATTGTGAGAGGTGTTTAGAATATTTTTAATAATGTACCTATTCAGAGATTCTTTCTAACTAGTCCCAAGGTTAAAAGCAGATTTTGCAGTGTGTGCACATGCATTGCGAACAGCGTTGATTTGTGAGTTACATTGTAAAGTTAAACCACTAATAGTCGTCAAAGAACGTAAGATAGTAGCTATTAGTGTGTTCGTGCTTGAGCTCAAGGCTCTGAACTCAGTAAACAATATTCTAATTCGATGAAGTTATTCCTTAAAATGTATTTAGGTTTGTTATGAATAATGCATTATTGTGTTATCTTCAAGATCTGTGGGGAAAGTAAACTTGTTGTTCACTTGTCATTGACTGAGCTCAGCAGCCCTGATTCCACTCAGCCTAACATCTGAATGTGAACCACATTTGCCTGTGGCCATTAGCAGACAGCCTGATTTTATGTCCCAATCCATATCTCTAACTAAGTGTACCACTTCCCTGAAAAACATGTGGTTTCTATTGTTATTGTGGACTGCAATAAAATTCTTAATCTCTGAGCAAAGGTGAGTAAATTCCCCAAGTGATTGAGAAACAGTTAAGAACATCTTATCAATTTTACATCCACCAGGATTCAAGGTTTGGTGTTTCTGTAAATTAAAATCCCCTGCAGGATAACAAATGGCTTAATCAAATTATACAAGTCTCAGGGACAGCATGCACATTAACTAATTCTGGATTCTTGATTTTATTTAAGATTCACTAATTTTGTGAATTACTATGATAAACGATTTGAAGTGAATCACCATGTCCCAATCTAATCTGCCCTCCCCTGCATTATCTTCAATATTGAGAGCATTTGTTCCCTTTATTTCTGCTCCCTTTGCCTCATATCTTCAGCTGTGTAGACCTTTTGTTTTTGAAATTCCTTCCCAAACTCATGTCTGTCAACTGCTGTCTGTTCCAGTGATCCTTTCTAAACTAAATGTTAGCAACATGTTTAATTACCTCACCAATAGTTCTCACCATGACATAGGTAATTTTGCCAGAGTAGATTTCTGTGAATAAAGTTAGAACATTTCCTATGTAAGAGATGCAACATGTATGCAAGATTTTGGACTGATACAATGAGTTTGTTTTCAGGTTGGTGGTTATTGGGATAAGTGTTGTAGTACTGTGACACAACTAAAAGAAGGCTTGAATCGAATCCTATGCCTCATTCCATACAATGTAATAAATCAGGCGGTGTGGGAAAGCATTATGCCAGAGTGGTTGGAATCCATCCGAACTGAGGTGCCAGATAACCAATTAAAAGAGTTTAAGGAGGTGTTAAGGTATGTACCGTGTTGAGTATTCAAATGTTTCAGTTGTACCTTTTTCCCTTCATAGCTTTGATTTTTCTTCAGTGACAGAGATACTAGTGCTGCCAGCAAATCTGCCTTTCGGGGATTTGAATGTGTTTCTGGATCATTCGTCCAGGTCTCCTGCTTGAAATAGTAACTTTTAGAACATCCTTATTGTGTTAATACCATCTGATCAGTGGAAGGTGTTCTGAAGCAAGATAGTAAGAGTTTGGAATCTGAATGCCCCTGTAAAGGGCAAGAGGCAAAGGTGGTAAATTTAGAGAATCTCGGTCAATATTTCTAGAACTTGCAGGATTGATCAGGGGTAAGAAGGAAGTGTATGTCAGATATAGTTTTAAATTGTTTTAAGAAGAGCCACTGGAATTGAATTCTGTCCTTGATTTGTGTACTGTGGTGTTTTTATATTTAATTTATTCCGATTATGTGTGTTTTTTTGTTTTGTTGTGATTCTATGCATTGTAAGGTGTCCTTGGGTTTTAGAAAGGCGCCAGTAAATAAAATGATTATTATTATTATTATTATCTACAGAGGATAAAGGAGAAAACTTTAGAAATTAAGAGGGTAAAAATGGGGCAATGAAATAACCTTGACAAGTAGGATTTGTGAGAATCCTAAAACTTTTTTATAAGGATATTAGAAGCAAGAGAGACAGCTAAGGAAGGAATAAGTCCCCTCAGGGATTTGGGATGTAACCAAATGCATGAGGCCAAGTGATATGAACAAGATCCGAAAAGAATGGTTCTCATCACAATTCACCAGGACATGTGGGCATCAGAGTTAATGGAGACGTATGCTGATATCCTGGAGAACATCTTTTTCAGGAAAGAGGATGTGCTAGAAATATTGGAACACATTAGGGTGGATAAATCTGCAGGGCCTGATTTATCTATCCTAGGGTGCCAAGGGAACAGAGGGAGGAGATGGTTGAAGTTCTGACAACGTTTTTCCACAGCTAACGTCCACAGGGACTAAAAGCTGAAGGATAGCTAATATGGTCCCCATGTTCTAAAAGGGCATTAGGTATAAGCCTGGAAATTACAGGCCAGAGAGCCTCACATTAGGAGTAGGGAAGTTGTTGGGCAGGATTTCTGCTCGCTTGGAAAGGCAAGGACGAAGGGCCGAATGGCCTACTCCTGCATCTATTGTCTATTGTCTATTGTCTATTGATTAAGAGCAGTCTGCATAGTTGAGAGCAGGGGAGATCATGTTTTATAAATCTGATGGAGTTTTTGAGGAGGCAACCACGGAGATAGCTGAAAGCGGGTGCCAGATGTGTATCTGGACTTTAGTATGTCTTTAAAATATTAGTATCTGTTGAGTAATGGATCGTCGACTTACTAACAGAGGCATAAGAGTAGCGTCCATTTGGAAAGAGAGGCCCATGTAAGAAATTGATTGGTTACCTTGTGACAGGTCCAGAAGCGCATAAACAGGAGGCAGAGAAGAAACTTATGGGAGATCGGAGGGGTACGTTTTCCCACAAAGTGTGGTGAATATTTGAAACTGCCAGAGCAAGTAGTGAAGGCTGATGTCACTACAATGTTTAAAAGGCATTTACACAGGTACTGGGTAGGAAAAGAAAAGAGGAATATGGACCAGATGTGGGCAAATTGAATTAGTGTAAATGGGCATCACAGACAGCATAGATAAGACGGACTGACAGGGCCTGTTTCTGTGCTGTACTTTCACATGATTCAATGATCATTTCATAATGAGATACTGGAACAAATTTTCCAATATGATTATTTCAATGAGCTTTGTGTCCCTCTTTTCTAAACAACATTTGACTCTATTCTCAAAGTGAGAGCTGATATTTGTCAGAAGAGAACTGGCATTGATCTTTTTTTTACATTTGAAAATACTGGATTTTCATTTAGTTTCGTACTGGTGAGATTAACAGCCTGTTGTTGAGGGAAAACTTAATTGAGTTTGAAATTGAAATTATTTTTCCTTGTCTCAGCGTGTACTCCTATAGAATATGCAAAGGAAAAAGCATTAAAAAAATGTATGTGCTTTTAAGTATTTGACGTGCCTATCTTGTTGTTATTCTGATTGGAAGATCATGTTAATCTATTTCAGCAAAATGTTTGACATTGAACTCTGCCCATTGCCATTTTCCTTGGAAGAAATGTTTGGTTTTATTAGCTGTAGATTCACTGGCTACCCTGCTTCAGAACAGGAACAAGCTTTACTTTGGCTTCATGTAAGTTTATTTTCTTATAAAAGAGCTCAAATTTGAAAACTTAGTATGAATGCCGGTTCTGTTTCACTAGTCCTGGATTGTCCTATTTCTGCATGCTTCTGCTGTAAAAAAAAAGAACCTATTCTATTCCAACACTCTATAAACTTTTTGAGTGTTGCTGTGCTACTTACTGCATAAGACTTAACACGTTGAGAATTGAGGCTCCCAACATTTACAATGCACTGACTCACTTTGGTGCATTACTAGCACCTTGAAATGAACTTGATTCCATAAACAAGCCGTGATGCATCTACAATGCCCTCAATAATGTTTGGGACAAATACCCATCATTTATTTATTTGCCTCGGTACTCCACAATTTGAGATTTGTGGAAAAGATCATGTGCGGTTAAAGTGCACATTGTCAGATTTTATTAAAGGCCATTTTCATACATTTTGGTTTCACCATATACATAGTTCCCCCCCATTTCAGGGCACCATAATATTTGGGATACATGGCTTCACAGATGTTTGTAATTGCTCAGGTGTGTTTAATTGCCTCCTTC
Organism: Malacoraja senta; assembly: GCA_038087875.1. NCBI lineage: Eukaryota > Metazoa > Chordata > Chondrichthyes > Rajiformes > Rajidae > Malacoraja > Malacoraja senta. Next base: position 14,622,815 of record CM075978.1, on the reverse strand, counting down.
ATGCAGGTATAAGAGAGCTCTCAGCACCTAGTCTTTCCTCCAGTCTTTCCATCACCTTTGGAAACTTTTATTGCTGTTTATCAACATGAGGACCAAAGTTGTGCCAATGAAAGTCAAATAAGCCATTATGAGACTGAGAAACAAGAATAAAACTGTTAGAGACATCAGCCAAACCTTAGGCTTATCAAAATCAACTGTTTGGAACCAGTAAGAAGAAAGAGAACACTGGTGAGCTTACTAATCGCAAAGGGACTGGCAGGCCAAGGAAGATCTCCACAGCTGATGACAGAAGAATTCTCTCTATATTATAGAAAAATCCCCAAACACCTGTCCGACAGATCAGAAATGCTCGTCAGGAGTCAGGTGTGGATTTGTCAATGACCACTGTCCGCAGAAGACTTCATGAACAGAAATACAGGGGCTACACGGCAAGATGCAAACCACTGGTTAGCTGCAAAAATAGGATGGCCAGGTTACAGTTTACCAAGAAGTACTTAAAAGAGCAAACACAGTTCTGGAAAAAGGTCTTGTGGACAGATGAGCTGAAGATTAACTTATATCAGAGTGATGGCAAGAGCAAAATATGGAGGAGAGAAGGAACTGCCCAATATCCAAAGCATACCACCTCATCTGTGAAACACGGTGGTGGGGCTCTTATGGCCTGGGCATGTATAGCTGCTGAAGGTACTGGCTCACTTATCTTCATTGATCATACAACTGCTGATGGTAGTAGCATAATGAATTCTGAAGTGTATAGACCCATCCTATCTGCTCAAGTTCAAACAAATACCTCAAAACTCATTGGCCGACGGATCATTCTAGAGCGACATTGATCCCAAACATACTGCTAAAGCAACAAAGGAGTTTTTCAAAGCTGAAAAATGGTGAATTCTTGAGTGGCCAAGTCAATCACCCGATCTGAACTCAATTGAGCAGGCCTTTTATATGCTGAAGGGAAAACAGAAGGGGACTAGCTCCCAATACAAGCATAAGCTAAAGATGGCTGCAATACAGGCCTGGCAGAGCATCACCAGAGAAGACACCCAGCAACTGGTGATGTCCATGAATCGCAGACTTCAAGCAGTCGTTGCATGCAAAGGATATGCAACAAAATACTAAACATGACTACATTCATTTACATGACATTGCTGTGTCCCAAACATTATGGTGTCCTGAAATGGGGGGGGGGGGGGGGGGGGGACTGTGTATAAACACTGCTGTAATTTCTACATGGTGAAACCAAACTGCATAAAAATTGCCTTTATTAAAATCTGACAATGTGCACTTGAACCATATGTGGTTTTTCTACTACAAATCTCAAATTGTGGAGTACAGAGGCAAATAAATAAATGATGGGTCTTTGTCCCAAACATTATGGAGGGCATTGTACATGTGAGTTTCAGATAGTTGCCCAAGTACCTAAGCACACGTACAAAAGCTTGTTATCCTCTTAAAGGTCTGAAAATACTTAAAATAAAATGAAAATACCTAGAGGGAAGTAATTTCACCTGACCTCAAATATCCCACATGCAGCCTTGTGTTTGCTTTTTCTGGTGTATAAAATCAGAATCTGTCCTGCTGTCAAACAGGATTAGTACGGGTGTCAGGGCTATGGGAGAATGCAGGGGAATGAGGTTTTGAGGGGAAGATAGATTGGCCATGATCGAATGGTGAAGTAGACTTGATGGGCTGAACGGCCTAATTCTGATCCTATCACTTATGGATTTATGAAGATTATACAGTGCTATGGATTTATGCTGTGACTTTTAGCATTGTGTAATGCAAAAGCAGAAATGATGTACAGTTAGTTTAAATGCAGTGCTTTTAAATAAAACCAGAAAACATCAGAAATTACGGCACATCTGAGAGTTTAAGAAAGATGATCAAGCAGCTTCTTTACTTAAAAGGATCCTTAAATTATTTGGTTCAAAAATCTAAAACTCTGAGATTAAAACAGAAATTGCTGGAAACACTCAGCAGGTCAGGCAACATTTATGGAAAGAAACAGAGTCTGAAGAAGGGTCTCGACCCGAAACGTTACCCATTCCTTCTCTCCAGCGCTGCTGCCTGTCCCACTGAGTTTCACCAGCATTTTGTGTCTTTCTTTGGTGTAAGCCAGCATCTGCAGTTCCTTTCTATACAGAGTTAATGATTAAGGTTAACCCGATCAGATGTTCCAGCATTTTCTGCCCTTGCACTTGCCACTTGCAATTTGAGTTGCAAATAAACAGAAATGAAAAGTGTAAACACAATCTAAAATACAGCTTTATAAATTGCAGTTAAATATCAATATAAAAAGTAATAAAAGAAACATTTAATGCTGCCATTATCCATTGTTTATAATTCTGAATGATACAATTATGTATAAATGAATGTGATCAGGCTGATTATCTTTGACACTATTTTTCAAATGTGATATTTTTTTGTTTAATAAAGCATGATCACAATTATATGCTTTTAACGAAAAACAGATAACGTCAGAAATTATAGTACATCTGAGAGTTTAAGAAAGATGATCAAACCTTCGTTACTTAAGAGGATCCTTAAATTATTTGTAGTTCAAAAATTTAAAAAATATTTTGCTCATTCACATATTCAGCTTGCTTCTTTTAAACTTGGTTGTTTTTTTGCTTAGGTGTTGTCAGAACTGGATATAACAGTTCCTCTACAGCTGTTGATCAGTATGTTTTCTGATGGAGTGAACTCAGTCAAGGAACTAACTCATCAAAGAAATACAAGAGGCAGTGAACAGCCAGGAAACCTAACTGCTCGAAGGGTAATGTTTCAAACAGTCTTTTCCCATTAACTCTAAAGATTTTGTATTTGCTACTACTAGTGACATGAGCTGCCTCAGCGTATTTCCCATCCTCATCCAAATATACTGTAAATCCTTGCAGACATTTGGCTTGAAGTTAGAATCATAGAGCTATACAGCACGGAAACCCCCATCAGTCCAACTCGTTCATGCCTGCCAAGTTGTCTAACTGAGCTAGTCCCACTTGCCTGCGTTTGGCCTCTGTAAAAGTTGTAATTGTACCCATCTCTGCCAGTTCCTCGGACAGCTCATTCCATATATATGCTTGTCCCTCTGTGTGGAAACAAAAGCTGCCGCTGGGGTTCCTTTTTGATCTTTCCCCTCTCAATTAAACCTATACCCTTAATTGTAAACTCCCTTACCCAAGGGTAAAGATTGTGGCTATCACCATGTCTACATCCCTCATGATTTTATAAACCTCTGTAAGATCACCCCTCAGCCCCCTATGCTTTAAGGATAAAAGTTGCAGCATATCTAGCCTCTCCTTATAACTCAAGCTCTCCAGTCCCAGTAACACCCTTGTAAATCTTTTTTGTACCCTTTCCAGTTTAATAACATTCTTCCCATAGCTGGGCGACCAGAGCTTTCGAGTACATGGTACTCAAAATGTTTTCTGACCAATGTCTTGTATAGCTGCTGCTGGACCACTCAATCCCTGTACTCAATTCACTGATTGACGAAGGCAAGCATGCTAAATACCACCTTCTTCACTCTATCTACCTGTGTCGGCACTTTCGTGGAACCATGTATCTGTATCCCTCGGTTTTTCTGTCTACAACATTCCCCAGAAACCTACCAAATACCATACAAGTCCTGCCCTGGTATGTCTCGCCAACATGCAACAGCTCGCATTTATCGGAACTCCTCAGCCCATTGGGTTTGTTAATCAAGATCCTGTTGTAATCTGAAGTAACCATCACTGTCCACTATACCACCAATTTTATCTGCAAACTTGCTAAACATGTCATTTACATTTTTGTGCAAATGGTGAATATGCACAAAGCAATGCTGTCTATCCCTAATCAGTCCTTGAAGTTCAAAGGCCATTAGATCCTGTTTCTCAGAATCCCCTTCAATAACTTACCCACCACTGGTGTTAGGCTCATTGTACTGTAGATCACAAACTTTTCCTTTCTTAAATCAAGATACAACATTAGCCACTCTCCAGTCTTCTGGCACATAATCCATGGCTATTGATGATACAAATATCTCTCAATGACCTTGGAATTTCTTTCCTTACTTCCCACAATGTCCTTGGACACACTTAATCATGTCCAGGGGGGTTATCTAGTTTTACGACCTCTTTTAAGACTTTTAAGACCTCTAGTATCTCCTCTTCTGTAACATAGACTCAAGACATCACTGTTTTCTTCCCTGAGTTACCTAGCACCCACGCCTTTCACCACAGTAAATACAGAGGATACCTAGATGTTTCGGAGCTCGCCCATCCTGTGGCTCCACAAATGGACAACCTCATTGATCGTTAAGGGGATGTATTCTCTCCCTATTTCAATTTTACCACTGAGTTCTTTTCCTGTTTGGCTAAATTTAGCATCTAAGTACTGCTGCCTGGTCAATAGTGGAATTTCGATATGTAGGAAGTGCAATGCATTGAAATACCAATTGTAGTTCAGTGGGAAAACGTGTCAAAAACCTGCAGGTATTTATTCTGCAGGTTCAGTTCTATACCTCTATTGTGCAACAAAAGGCTAAAATATGTTACTGTTCTGGTAATCCATTTACATATTGGGATAACATTGAAAACCACTTAATCACATAATTTTCCATATGGCGTGATGACTACTGCAAGATTGCTGTGAGGTCCTTTTCCCACAATAGCAAATTATATGGCAGTTGTTTGAAATAGGTTTGATGGCATCGGTAATATTCGGCGATTATCACCGTTGCTTGGGGTGCTGACAGAAATCCGATGCCTCTCCATGCAGCTTGAGTATTAGAGTTGGACTTCTCCTGCAGGCATTTTTGCATGTCTTTTAGCAGCTGATTTAAAGTAGCATTTCTAAAACTTGACAATTTGTTAACCATTCCTTAGGAATAACAGGTATAACATTTATAGGTATAACATTTGGCCTGGGGGAAGCTGGGGAACAGAGATACAATTAATAGAGTATTATCTCCATAAATTAAGGAAACTAAATGAGAAATGTGCATTTTAAACTCATTCTTTCTTTATATCGTTATCTTAATGAATACATTTTTTTCCTTTAGGTCAGCATTGTTTCAGATCCTGGTCGCCGCGGCCAGCATGTTACTCTCAGCCCATTTCTGAGCCCCTTTCGGAGCCCATTCCGTAGCCCAATGCGCAGTCCATTCCGCAGTTGCTTTAAGAATTTCGGCACCGCAGGAGGAAGAAACATTGACTTTGACTCTGATGATGATGAGATGAACTTGCCTTGCTTTATAATGATGTTTGATCTGATATTGAAACAGGTAATGATTTTGTTACTTCATTTCTTGAAATGGTGTATGTATAACTACAGATCACAGATCATTTTGTGAGCCATGTATCACAGGATCACAGAAAACCTACTGCACAGAAAGAGACATTCAGCCCATGATGTTTTGTGTCAATCCTTTACAAATGAAATCCAGTTACTTCCAGTTCCTTGCCCTCTCCCATCAGCCATGTACTGTAAATATTTGCTTTGAAGCATTTAATCGGTTCCCTTTTCAATGCTATGATTGAATCTGTAATATTTGATTATCGCAATTGTCTTGGTGTATATGTTAGCACTTCTAAGACAAGGTATTCAATGTTGTCATCATCAAGTTACTGAAAGCATATATTAGCAAAGTTATGAATATCAATGTAGATGCATTTAATCCATGACCAAACCAAAACCAATTAACTCTTTTATCTCAATACTAACAGATGGAATTGCAAGATGATGGTATGGTCCTGGATCTTGATCATGGAACATCCAAGGACATCATTTCCATTCTCAACAATGTATTTCAGGCACCCTGGGGAGAGTCTCACACTTGCCAGAAAGACGAAAAAGCTGTTCAATGCAATCTTTGTCAGTCCAGCATTTTGTGCTATCAATTAGCCTGTGAACTGCTGGAGCAACTGACACCAAAAGAAGAAATCAAATTGGTGGTAAGGAAATGGATGGGGTAGACTATAATATAATTTTGGCAATTCTTTAAAAAAATGAGATTATTCCATAACCTTTGTTATTTTTAATGTGTTGCAGTTGTTTTATTCATTATTCATTATTCCATTAAAATTCCTGATGATGATGCCATGATTAGTTTTGGATCCTCTTGTTCTCATCCACAATCTTTCCCAGTACAAATTATTCCTTCTGGTATAACCACAATGATAACTCAGTCAAGTTGTTGGGGAGCATACATGGGCATATCTGGTGTTGGGTCTTGTTCTTGCCTACCAAAACCATTCACTACCACACGATCATCCAAAGATGGCCCATGTTTTATTTACTCTCAAACCTCTGCTTGACCCCTATCATGTCATTACCATATAAACCATATAACAATCACAGCACGGAAACAGGCCATCTCGGCCCTTCTAGTCCGTGCCGAACACTTATTCTCCTCTAGTCCCATCTACCTGCACTCAGACCATAACCCTCCATTCCTTTCCCGTCCATATACCTATCCAATTTATTTTTAAATGATAAAATTGAACCTGCCTCCACCACTTCCACTGGAAGCTCATTCCACACAGCTACCACTCTCTGAGTAAAGAAGTTCCCCCTCATGTTACCCCTAAACTTCTGTCCCTTAATTCTCAAATCATGTCCTCTTGTTTGAATCTTCCCTACTCTCAATGGAAAAAGTTTATCCACGTCAACTCTGTCTATCCCTCTCATCATTTTAAAGACCTCTATCAAGTCCCCCTTAACCTTCTGCGCTCCAACGAATAAAGACCTAACTTGTTCAACCTTTCTCTGTAACTTAGTTGCTGAAACCCAGGCAACATTCTAGTGAATCTCCTCTGTACTCTCTCTATTTTGTTGACATCTTTCCTATAATTTGGCGACCAAAATTGTACACCATACTCCAGAATTGGCCTCACCAATGCCTTGTACAATTTTAACATTACATCCCAACTTCTATACTCAATGCTCTGGTTTATAAAGGCCAGCACACCAAAAGCTTTCTTTACCACCCTATCTGCATGAGATTCCACCTTCAGAGAACTATGCACAGTTATTCCTAGATCCCTCTGTTCAACTGCATTCCTCAATTCGTTACCATTTACCATGTACGTCCTATTTTGATTTGTCCTGCCAAGATGTAGCAACTCACACTTATCAGCATTAAACTCCATCTGCCATCTTTCAGACTACTCTTCCAAATGGCCTAAATCTCTCTGTAGACTTTGAAAATCTACTTCATTATCCACAACACCACCTATCATAGTATCATCTGCATACTTACTAATCCAATTTACCACACCATCATCCAGATCATTGATGTATATGACAAACAACAGTGGACTCAACACAGATCCCTGAGGCACCTCACTGGTCACTGGCCTCCAATCTGACAAACAGCCATCCACCATTACTCTCTGGCATCTCCCATTCAGCCGCTGTTGAATCCATCTTGCAACTCCACCATTAATACCCAACAATTGAACCTTCTTAACCAACCTTCCATGTGGAACCTTGTCAAAGGCCTTACTGAAGTTCATATAAACAACATAAAGACTCATCAATTTCCCTAGTAACCTCTTCAAAAAATTCAAGAAGATTAGTCAAACATGACCTTCCAAGCACAAATCCATGTTGACTGTTCCTAATCAGACCCTGTTTATCCAGATGCTTCTATATATTACCTCTAAGTATCCTTTCCATTAATTTGCCCACCACTGACGTCAAACTAACAGGTCTATAATTGCTAGGTTTACTCTTAGAACCCTTTTTAAACAATGGAACAACATGCGCAGTACGCCAATCCTCCGGCACCATTCCCGTTTCTAATGATATTTGAAATATTTCTGTCATAGCCCCTGCTATTTCTACACTAACTTCCCTCAATGTCCTCGGGAATATCCTGTCAGGACCTGGAGACTTATCCACTTTTATATTTTTCAAAAGTGTCCGTCCTTCCTCTTCTTTGAATCTCATAGTTTCCATAGCTACTCTACTTGTTTCCCTTACCTCACATAATTCAATATCCTTCTCCTTGGTGAATACCGAAGAAAAGAAATTGTTCAATATCTCCCCCATCTCTTTTGGCTCTGCAGATAGCTGTCCACTCTGACTCTCTAATGGACCAATTTTATCCCTTGTTATCCTTTTGCTATTAATATAGCTGTAGAAACCCTTTGGATTTACTTTCATCTTACTTGCCAAAGCAACCTCATATCTTCTTTTTGCTTTTCTAATTTCTTTCTTAAGATTCTTTTTACATTCTTTATACTCCTCAAGCACCTCATTTACTCCATGCTGCTGATAATTATTGTAGATCTCTCTCTTTTTCCGAACCAAGTGTCCAATTTCCCTTGAAAACCATGGCTCTTTCCAATTTTTACTACTTCCTTTCAACCGAACAGGGACATAAAGATTCTGTTAAGAAATTATAGATGACTGAATCATCCAAGTTAGAAGCCATTTAGCTCATGTGCTTTCCCACTATACTCTTATATTTTCCCCTGACACACTGTGCCAAATAGTTAGAACCTATTTCTATCTTTGCACCTTAATACCACCTTTCTACCTTGGTTGCACTACTCCACTTATTTTCTACTACTTCACAAAACTAAAACTGTTCTTCTGACCCATTTCCGACTAAATTTGCCAACAACGTAGCATTCCTTTGTAATCACTACATTTAAGTATATTTCCTCCAATGCAGGTAGATCTTTGATCTTATTTCCAAATCAATGTCACTCTTCTAGCTTGGCCCTGCTACCATATTGTTGCAAAACTGTATGTCCATCACTATCCTTGTTTCTCTTCAGAATTACGAAATTTTACCAATCATTTGTACTTACCTTTCCTATAGTGACTTGTCAGACCTTCTTCATTTTGATTCTGCTTAATGATTGAAAAATATCACGTGTTTACGTCAGCTTGCATTTGTTTTACATCAGGAACCCACTGACAGCTTTGAAGAAAGTATGCTATTTACTAGGCCTGAATTCACTATCGGTTTTGAAGGAGAAGATGGCAATTCAAAAGAAAATGAAAATGTAATTTTCAATAATGGATGTAAAAAAAATCTTGGTATGTAATTTTTGAAGTTTAATCAATTAAGAGTAGAGGTGTGGGTCCAAAAGTAAATAAAGGGGAAGCGTATTGAGACATCCAAGGATATTTTAAAATGCAAATAATTGTCAAAATGTTATAATGGTATTAGGCTTTGAAAAGTCATTAGTAGAGTTAAAAAGGCACTGCAATGGTTTTACCTTGAAGGATATTGAAAAAATGCCAAATGAAAAATGTATAATAATAATAATAATAATAATAAACTTTATTTCGGACTCAAGGTCCAGACAAGGGACAACATCACATAAAAATACATTGCATATAAAAACATCATAATATACATATAAAATCTTAGTATATCACTTATAAAAGCATCATAAATTATATATTTAAAACCCCCCCCCCACAAAAACACAATACATGAATTAAAATCCAGAATTTAAAAAAAGATCAATGTCCTACAACGATACAGCGATACCAGTGTCTCCACAGCTGGGATTTGTAGCGTGTAGTGCTCAACCTTATGTTTGACAAGGCCACAATAATTACTTTTTTAGAGTCATTTATCCTGTAAATGAATTTATACATATGATTTCTTAGGATAGCTTCTAAAATACTGACTCCTGCAGCCAAAAACAGATTACTAGCACTACACCATCTAGGTTTCCTTAGCAGTGTTCTCATGGCATCATTATAGGACACCTTTAGTCTCTGCAAACTTGTCTTTCCATAGTTTGGCCACAGGTGCGCAGTATAGAGGTGTGCAATATGCTCTAAATAGCGACATCTTCACCACATCTGTACACGCACCAAACTTACGTAAGAGAATATTTGCCTGTACATACAGCTTACGTCGTTGCCTATAAATATCCTCATCATCTGTCATTTGTTCTGTAATAAAATGCCCAAGATATTTTACCTTATTACAGACACCAAGATTATTGTCAGACAATTTAAAATCAGGAAATTTTAGACATTTATCCCCTTTGGTTCTTCAGATCATAACAGCACTCTTACAAGCATTATATTTAATATCATGTTCCACACCATAAACAGAACATATAGTAAGGAGCTAGCTGGAGACCAGCGCTAGATGGACACAAGATCATCTGCATACATAATATGGTTCACTAAAATATTACCAATCATGCACCAGTATTACAGGCTTTCAATTGTTTGGACAGATCATCAATATAAAGATTAAAAAGGACTGGCAACAAATCCCCCCTTGTCTAACACCATTGCTAACCCCAAATGGGGCTGAAACCCTATTGCCCCATTTTATTTGCATAGTCTGGTGGGCATACCAGTAAGCCAGAATTCTCACAATGTATTTGAATCATCCTCTTTGAATCATTTTAACAAACAGCTTTCTGTGATTAACACGATCAAAGGCTTTGGAAGCATCAATAAAGCACATAAGAATTGAAGAGTTTTTGCCTCTATATTTGTTTACAATCTCCTTTAGGGCATATATGCATAAGTCAGTGCCATGTTTAGCTTTAAAACCAAACTGGTTATCTGTGGAGTTAACAAACTCATTTACTCTATCAAGCAGAACTATTTCTAAGACTTTTGCCAGCAGACTATATGCTGGCTAAAGCTATGGGTCTGTAATTATTTAGGCTGCCTACTTTACCAGCTTTGTCCTTAATGACCGGCACTAACAGAACAGACAACATTGAGTCTGGTAACAAGCCATGAATCATAAAACCAGTAAAACAAATAGCAAGGAGAGGAGCTATCCTCATACTCGCATACTTAAGATGTTCAGCAGAAATATGATCCAAGCCACTTGCTTTGTTGTTGGACAGCTTGTTCATAGCATGATACACCTCACGTGACATAATCACCATTGAGTCATTACTCTCAATACTGTCCACCCTATACAAATCACCTTGGACACAGTTGAATAAAGTACTATAATGTTTCAATATTAGCTGTTCCGGAGATTCCATCTACAGTGCACGGTAGAGATGTTTTGCAACTGTTAAGTGCTCTCACTTCTTTCCAAAAATCAGTAGCATTGTTACTTAGCAGCTTCTTAGCCATGGAATCAGCCCTCATAGCTTGCTCATTTTTACAGATGAAGCGAACAGCATACTTATATCTTATTATACCATAATGTTATAATAGTATTAGGCTTTGAAAAGTCATTAGTATAGTTAAAAAGGCACTGCAATGGTTTTACCTTGAAGGATATTGATAAAATTCCAGATGAAAAATGTATATAAACCTTAGGGTTAATTTATGAACTGAATATTGATATATTGTACAGGCACTTTTGCACTAGTTGAGGGTTGCTGCAATATATAGTGGTGGCACATTGGTGCTGCAGGTAGTACAGTGGTTTTGCATCTTCCATAACTCGGGTTGGATTCTGATTTGCAATAATATTCTGTGTGAAGTTTGCATGTTCTAGTAACCCTGTAGATTTCCTCCCAAGTGCACTGGTTTCCTTCCACACCCTAATGATATGCTCTCTGATACAAGCAACGGTGGGAACGTTTCATGGTAGGGGTGGTGGTGAGTCTAAAAAAGCATGAGTGAGAAAATAGGTGACAAAGAAATATTAAGAATATGGTTGCACTGAGAACTGGGTTTGATTTGATTGGCCAAATGGCCTATTCGTACATCATAATAATATATGTTGTATCATATATTGAGTTACATCAAGGTGTGACAACAGGAGTGAATTTCTCCCTATTGTCCGATGTAATTTTGGAGAAAAGACCTGAAAAGTCATTGAAAAGACATTGTGAAATAATATTTCTTTTTTTTAAATGTTCTGAAGTTATAATAGACAAATTCATTGTTTACGAAGGGAATCAAAGATGGGGGTTGGGCAGGATTCCACAACATTACCAATAATATGAAAATATTTTGACGGAATGCATCTCAGCCTGGTATGGCAATTGCTCCTGACCACATGCAGAGAGTGGTGAACACAGCCCAGTCCATCATAGGCTCTTCACTTCATACCATCCAACCCATCTTCATGTTGCTTAGCACCAGGAAGGCTAGAAGTATCATCAAGGATGCCTGTTACTCTCGTTTGATCTAATGAGAACAAATTTACCATATACAAAATGCTGAAATCCCTCAATCTTGTTACTGTTCCAATAAATCTTTCCCCCCATTTTAGGACCTTCTGGGCAAAGAGCTCCAAGGCATTCCTTCATAAAAAGGATGATTCAGATTGAATGCAATCTTGCATCTGCGACATAGTGTTTCATTACAAGAGTCAAAGCAGCCTTGATTTTTTTACTCCAAGTATCTTGGGTGATATCTCTGTAATAATTATTCAAAGACTACTTGTTGGACATCCAATGAAAAAACATAATTTAAAATTGGCTCTAAACTAATATGAACACAATGATTAATTTAAATAATAAATAGATTTTTAATTAAATTAATAAATAAATTTGATTCTTCACAAAAGCAGTGATTAACATTTTTTATGTTTTTATATAATAGAAGCAAAGCATGATGTAGATCAAACATTTAATTACGAGCAACTACCTGTTACAATGAAGCTAATTTATACAATATTACAGGTAATCATTTTTTGATCTAATCAGTTATTCTAAATTCATATTACAACCCTGATGCCTTTTCATTCCCTGACCTTGCTTAATTTGTTTGCATCAACAGGAGATGTCAAAATGTGAGGAGCCAGACATTCTTTTCAACATGCTCAATTGTTTAAAAATGCTTTGCCTTCATGGGGAATGTTTGTATCTTGCAAGAAAAGAATACCCAAAGTTTCTTGCTTACATTCAAGACAATATGTTGATTTCAAGGTAAAATTAATAAAACGTGAAATTATGCATTATCATTAACTGCTGGAATATATAATTTGCATTAAAATATTTCTGTTTATGTTTAGAAATCGTTTTTTTCTGCATGCTCATAATTTTTTTTAAGGAGATTTAAATGGTTGCACTTGAAAAATTGTACATTACACTTTTTATCTAAAATATTGGTATAGCATATGGAGTGTCAAGACCAAAGATCATCTCTCTGCAATGTGATGTTAGATGAATCTGGGAGTATCTATCAAAAAGGTAGATAGTAGTTCAGCACTGCTCTCTGGTTGTGGTAGGATGATTCAATTGCTTAAAAATAGCTGGCAACTGAATTATCCTACCACAACCAGAGAGCAGTGCTGAACTACTATCTACATTTTTGGTGACCCTCAGATAGGGTTGCCAACTTTCTCACTTCCAAATAAGGGACAAAAGGTCAAAATAAGAGACAAATTCCCGACGGCAATTCGTTGATCGACTCGGCCGTGGCTGGGTGATTGATGAGTTGGCCCGGGTGCTGGACTGCACATAAAACCCAGCCGGCGGCCAGCTGAGGATGGGGTTTTGACCCGGGTGCCGGACTTTGTGCACGACCGGGCAGCCGACCGACGGGGCCACGGGCGAAGCGCTGCTGCTGCACTCCATGGGTAGCACTGCGTCGGGATGGTAAGGCGCGGCCGAACGCGGCGCTCTGGCCCGACAGTCCCGTCGACCCGAGTAGTAACAGTCAAATACGGGCAAGGGTGGTCCCATATGGGACAAACCGATTAATGTTTCACAAAATTAATGATAACCTTTCATCAAGATTGAACAGTAATTAAATATCAGAAATAATCTGTGGGTGTTTGAAATCTGAAGTTTAAAAAAGTTAGAGATTCTCAGCAGGTCATGTGACATGAGTAGATAAACTTGAACTGATTTGTGCTTGAAGCACCAAGATTTGAAGGACTATGGACCAAGGTGCTGGAATGTGGAATTAGGATAGGAGTTCACACACTCAATGGGCCAAATGATTCCCTGTGTGGTAACGTTTCTCTTTATAAGATTCTAAAACATATTTAGAATCATTGGCAATGATGGTAACTACATTGTGACTGGTTTATGTTGTTAATTTTCATTATAATTGAACATAGGAATTTATAATGGTTATAGTTGACAGCATGATTTAAGATTTTTTCATAACTTTTTGATCATTTACTACAGTGAACAACTCGGTGTACAATTCCAGGTGTAGATGGAATTGAATGCTGTGTTAAATGGACCAGATCACATATTAAAGCCACACACCTTACTTTGTCATTGGAAGTTACAAATATAAATTTGCCATGATTATTTTATGGCCTTATCTCCATTTCGGGGCATGGTCATAATTTAAGTTAGAAAACGCATGAACATTTGAGATCTTTACTATTTTATAGATAGGCATATGATTTTATTTAGAACAAGTGTGTAAACTTCATGGCTATCACATTTGCATATATTAATATTATCTAAAATTGTCAATAAGATACTAATGGTTGATTAAACCAAGAAATCCACATATTTTTTGTTAAATGGATGTACAGATGTTGGAGATTAAGGAGCGATAGAGTTGCTGCCTTACAGCGCCAGAGACCCGGGTTTGATCCTGACTACGGATGCTGTCTGTACAGTGTTTGTATATTCTCTCTGTGACTGCATGGGTTTTCCCTGGGTGCCCTTGTTTTCACCCACCTTCCAAAGATATACAGATTTGTAGGTTAATTTGGCTTTGGTAAAAATTGTAAATTATCCCTAGTCTGTAGGATAATGGCAGTTTTCGGGAATCACAGGTCGGTGCGGACTCGGTGGGCCACAGGTTCCGTTTCGGTGCTGTATCTCTAAACTAAACTAAACTAAACAGATTGAGTTCCAAAGTAACTAAATTATCTCTAACACAGAGAAGAATATGAATGCATTATCTTGTGTTGATATATTAAAAGAAATGAACATTCTATGGTAAATTAATTTCTGCTTTTGATTATTGCAGCTTGTGGAAAGTGCTTAAGTCTGAGTTCTCACAGCTTACGTCCGTGGCAGTGCCATTGTTTCTCCATGCCCTTTCTCTTTATCATGGTGCTGATGTATTTTGGGGCATCATCGACAGCAATTTTAACAGCAAGGACTGGAAGATGCGATTTGAAGCTGGTAAGTTGAAGATGTAAAATGTACAACGGAGTTTGTGGCAGTATAAACTTTTTAAAATTCTTGCAGAAATCATAAACTTTTTAACTACAAAAGAATGATAAGATTAAAAATGTCTAGAATTATTTTAAAAGCTATATTACAGAAACGAGTTGTCACAATTAAATTTAATGTTGCCATGGGGTTTGCAAATCTCATGATTTTAGCTTTCTTTCAGAAAGCTCCAGTGAGTCAGGGACATCTGCAACAGGAAGACTTATTTTGCTTTCTCATGGTCTATGATAAAATTAATCAATGAGTGGTCGGGAAAATACATTAACTTTGCAGTGAATTGACTGATAAGAAGGCTGCTGGCGCCAAATAACTCGCTGAAGCTCTAGCACGACCTGGTGCAAATGTTGTCCATTACAAGGACCCAGACTTGCCTTAAGAGCAATTTGGGATTAATGCCATTGAAGTCTATAGTTATCAGTGGAGCTCATGTGAACTGCATTTCTCCTACTTAACATTATGGACATTTCTACTTTGCTCGAATGGCATTTTTATACACTTTATAAATAACAATATTCTGAGTTAAGTGTTGCATTCATATAAGATTGACTTTCATTCCAAATGCTTGGAAATGCAACACGACCTGCATTTAAATGTGTGTAGCCTGAAGCCACTTTCCATATTGCATACATTATACATAAGACTGTATATATACAGCAATTTGGTGATGGTATATTTTCAGCCATATTTTCAGCTGGCTCGAAGGGCCGAATGGCCTACTCCTGCACCTATTGTCTACAATAATTTAATGAACTTTGACAACTTTTGTCAAAAACCTTTCTCAAAATTGTAGCTGCAAAGTAAAATTCTTTAACAATATGGCATGAAATTAAAATCAAATTGATTTTAATTTCATGTTATAATATTAAAGTGTAAATGGCAAAGTATTTATAAGCTGCAAACTTTATTTAAAATAAAGATTTGAGTGAATTCAGAAGCACTTACATTTGTTTGCATTAACCAGTACTTCTGGATACACTTCTATTCCACAATTGCACTTCCCAATCAATTTAGTACTTTATCTTATAGGTTCAAACTCCACCCTGGAGACTTATTCTGATTTCCATGCTAATGATCCAATGCAATATTAAGACAGTACTGTAATATTGTAGAAAACAATAGCATACTGAATACTTTTTGATCTACTCCCGCCTCACCCCCTTTGGCAGGCGAGGAATTAAAATTCAGTTGAATAACTCGCACACATTGTAAATAAGTGCAACTATCAACAACAATGGCAAACTACTCCTCGATTGTTGATTTAAAAAAAGTATCTGCCTTCCTTTTCCTGTTTGTCCTTTATGCGGTTAACTCTAATTGCTCCCAGAAATGGCCAACTGGGTAAACCACTCAGCATTAATTTAAGCATTGGATTCAAATATTGCAATGTTGCTTCCAGCAGAGAAGATCTTGTAATGTTTTCCTCATCAATAATTAAGGACTGTTGTCCAAATTGGGAGAAGTGTGCCTCAGACTAGTTCGGCAACAGAATCATACTCGCACCCATTGTTGAAGGCTCCTCTATTGCAGTCACAGTGTCCCATCAGGATAGACCATCTCAAGTGGTGACATGGCCATTGCTCAAACAGATGTCTCTTGACATTGGGTAAACTGGGGGTAAAATAAAGCTTCCTCTGATTACCATACATCAGCACTTCTACAATGCGATACGATATTATACGATGAAACTTTATTCATCCCCGGAGGGAAATTGGTCTGCCGACAGTCACAACACACAAGGTACACAAAAACTTGAAATTAAAAGTGAAAACAAAAAGAAAAAGACAAGCGACTGTTGGCCGGCTGCCGTGTTTACAGCGCCTTCACCGGAACAAATGAACAAACAAACACAGACTTATCCCCTGGGCAGAGGATTCTAAACTAGAGTGTCCCCCCCCCACCCCCCACCCCCCACACCAGGTCCCCCTTTGTTCTCACACCGTCCCTCATGGCGGTCCCCCCACACCGGGTCCCCATTGTCTTCCCCTCCCCCCTCATGCTCATCGACCGCGAGGCGCCACCGCCACCACCACCGAGGCTCTGATTGCCACCGAGGCCCACGTTGATCCTGAGGCCCAAGTCGCCGCCGAGGCACCCACTGCCGCTGCCAAGTCTCCCATCGCCGCGTTGAGGCTCCATCGGCCCAGACAGGCCTCGCCTTCCAGGTTCACCGCAGTTCCCTGGGAGGCCTGTGAGGCGAGTCGAGCCGACCGGGGCGTGTTCCAGTCTTTGGTATTCGGCGGCGCGGTTGTTCTCCACACTTAGATGACATTTGATAGGAGCACTGTCAATAGGGCACAGTAGATGATTGGAGACTTCAATGACCAACAGTGAACAAGATTGTATCTTGAAGATATAGCTCCTAAACTGAGTTTGTGATAGGAAATGAATGAACCAACACAAGGGGTAAACCTGCATGACAGGGTAATCGTTACTTAAAGATGAATGTGGAAGATACATGTCTGTGACAGTTATGATGGTAGTTACTATTTAGAGATACAGTGCGGAAACAGGCGCTTCGGCCCACCGAGTCCATGGTAACCAGTGATTCCCGCACATTAACACTATCCTACACACACTAAAACAATTTACACATACACCAAGTCAATTAACCTACATACCTGTATCGTCTTTGGAATGTGGGAGGAAACCGAAGATCTCAGAGAAAACCCACGCAGTCACGGGGAGAATGCACAAATTCCGTACAGGCAGCACTTGAAATTGGGATAGAACCCGGGTCTCCGGCGCTGCAAGCGCTGTAAGGCAGCAACTCTACTGCTGCGCCACTGTGGCTGCCCATTTGACGGTTATGATGGTAGTTACTATTCTCAATCCTTGAAGAGGCAAAGTTGCGTCTTTACATTGAGGATACTTCTATCGTGTTGAGTGGTACTACCATTGTGTTAAATGGGATTTATTCGCAACAATTCTTCAGCAGTTGGATTGTATTCCAGCATAATCTGTAACCTTCTGATCCTGGAAAATCTCTCACCATTATTATCAATGTTAATCCGGTGGACACATTCTAATTTAATGAAAAATATAGATGGGCAAACTTGGAGCATCAGCTGTACAAAAAGAAATATTAATATGGCCAAGTTACAATGCTGTACGACATGCTTTGTAATCAATTTGTTCAAACCACCTTTTCACGTTCCCTTCATCATAGAAGTATGTTTTCAGCTAATTTAATTCATTGAACTGACCTGATGGACCTCCAACTATTATAAACTTTGTAAGAGATTTGACTCTAAATTATTGGAGTATCTTCTTCTTGATGTCATTGACTGCAGTTATCAGATTTTGAACCAAGGTTTAATGAGGTTTGAAGTTGAGTAGTCTTGCACACCAGAGCTGAGCATCATTGATCTATGCATTGATGCATAATTGACTACAAGAAATTGCAGAGAATTGTGAATGCAGCAGTGTGAATGCAGCCTCCCCTCGACTTCATCTCTACCTCATGTTGCCTCAGGAAAACAGCCAACAGAATCAAGGGCCACTCACATCCCAGTCATTCTCTCTTCTCCCCTTGCCCATTGAGCAGAACATACAAAGGCTGGAAAGCACATTCCACCTGAATCAAGAACTGCTTTTCCCCTGCTTTTATCAGACTCTTGAATAAGACTTTCATACACCAATCTACCTTATTACTGCCTTTAAACTTTTTACCCGCACTTTCTCTTTAGCCTTTACACTAGATCCTGCACTCTGTTCATTTTCTCTCTCGCACTTCCTGATGGTATGGTATGATTTGCTTCGATAGCATGTATAACAGAGTATTTCACTGTTTATTGGTACATGTGACAATAATAAATCAATCATGAAATAATGGCAATATCTTTTGTCATTTTGATGAAGATTGAGAGTTTTATGTCGACAGGAGATACATAGACAATTTCCAGTATTGTAATTACAGTTCAGGTATTCAGTAATCTGCCCAGAATATTGCTTGGTCCCAAACTATCCATTGAACTTGGCTGTTTCTTTATATGATATGCAATGAATTGAATTGGCTGAAGATTCCACCATCTTTTTTATGTATATATCATTGCATATTAAATCACTAATATTGTTAGAGCATTGGTGCTTATTATTAAATGCTTTTTTGTAACATAATATATAATTATTTAGTTTTGACTTTTCTACTGTTTTTGGTACCAATTCAATGTTATGCTGTTTTTTTTAAAATATATATAGTGGAGAAAGTGGTGGTTCTATGCAGATTTCTGGACATTCAATCAGTCTCAAAGAACCATGTGCTGAAGTACTCTCTAGCTCATGCCTTCTGCTGTTTCCTGGCTGCAGTCGAAGATGTTAATCCAGCAGTGGCAACAAGAGCCAGGCTTCTGCTTGATTCCATCAAAAGGCCAGCTTTACAAGTCAGTTAAAATAAAAATATTGCAGTGTTTCATGCTTTTCTTTTTATATTCTTTAATTTCTGGTTGTTACATTGGTCAAGCCAATAGTGTTCACAGAGGAAAGAAAATGTATTTTGCTGCAATTGTTAAATGAGCATTAGCTGCCTGTTGTAGTCATGGAGTATGGAAATGGGCCCTTCAGCCTATCTCGTATATGCTTATCAAGATGCCCTATCTAAGCCAGTCCCATTTGCCTTCGTTTAGCCCATATATTGGGGAGCACTGCACTTGGTCTATTAACCCTCTAAAACTTTCCTCTCCATGTACCTGTCTAAATGTCTTTTAAAAGTTGTAATTGTATTTGCCTTTACTACTTCCTGTGGCAACTTGTTCCACATATCCCCTTTGTGTGAAAAATGTTGCCCCTCAGGTTCCTTTTAAAAATGTCCCCTCTCACTGCAAAACTATGCCCTTGAGTTCTTTATTTCTCCCATCTATGTACCTCATTATTTCATACATCTCTATAAGATCACCTCTCAGCCTCCTATGCTTCAATCAATCAAGTCCTAGCCTGGCCTACCTCTTTCTATAACTCAGGCCCTTGAGTCCTGGCAATATCCTCATAAATATTTTCTACAGTCTTTCCATCTTAATGGCATGTTTCCTACAGCAGGATGATCCAAACTGAACAAAACATTCCAAGTGCAGCCTCACCAATGTCTTATATAACTATAACAGAACTTCTCAACTTCTATTCTCAATTTCCTGACTGATGAGTACAACATTCCAGAAGCCTTCTTCATCACCATCTTCCAAAGCACATGTGATGCGCTTTCAGGGATCAAGATACTTGTACTCGTAGCTCCCTCTGCTCTACAAAAGTATCCAGGTTCTTCCATTCACTGTGAATGTTCAGCCCTGCTTTAACTTCCCAAAATGCACACCTCACAAATAACTGAATTTAAACTTAATTTGCTATTCCTTGGCCCACTTGCCCAGCAGATGAAGATCCTGCTGTAATTTTTGATAACCACCTTTAATGTCTATGATACCTCCTATTTTATTGTCATCTGAAAACTTTCTAATTATGCCTTGTATGTTCTAATCCAATCTTTAAAATAGATAACAAACAGCACCGATCACTGAGGTACACCACAAGTCACATACGTCCAAAAAATAACCTTACACCACTACCCCCTTCATATTCTGCATCCAGTCTGCTAGTTCATCCTGGATCCTATGCAATCTAACCTTCCAGAGTACCTCTCATCCAGATCCATTAAAAGGCTTTTCAATTATCAATGTCTCCAGGATGCTCTCCCACTGACACACCATCTTCTTGCCAGGTTAATAGACAATAGGTGCACGAGTAGGCCATTCGGCCCTTTAAGCCAGCACCGCCATTCAATATGATCATGGCTGATCATTCCCAATCAATACCCCGTTCCTGCCTTCTCCCCATATCCCCTGACTCCGCTATTTTTAAGAGCCCTATCTAGCTCTCTCTTGAAAGCATCCAGAGAACCTGCCTCCACCACCCTCTGAGGCAGAGAATTCCACAGACTCACCACTCTCTGTGAGAAAAAGTGTTTCCTCGTCTCCATTCTAAATGGCTTACTCCTTATTCTTAAACTGTGGCCCCTGGTTCTGGACTCCCTCAACATCGGGAACATGTTTCCTGCCTCTAGCGTGTCCAAACTCTTAACAATCTTATATGTTTCAATGAGATCCCCTCTGATCCTTCTGAACTCCAGAGTGTACAAGCCCAGCTGCTCCATTCTCTCAGCATATGACAGTCCCGCCATCCCGGAAATTAACCTTGTAAATCTACGCTGCACTCCCTAAATAGCAAGAATGTCCTTCCTCAAAGTAGGGGACCAAAACTGAACACAATACTCCAGGTGTGGTCTCACTAGGGCTCTGTACAACCGCAGAAGGACCTCTTTGCTCCTATATTCGATTCCTCTTGTTATAAAGGCCAACATGCCATTCACTTTCTTCACTGCCTGCTGTACCTGCATGCTTACTTTCATAGACTGATGAACAAGGACCCCCAGATCCCGTTGTGCTTCCCCTTTTCCCAACTTGATGCCATTTAGATAATAATCGTCCTTCCTGTTTTTGCTACCAAAGTGGATAACCTCACATATATCCACATTAAACATCATCTGCCATGCATCTGCCCACTCCCACAACCTGTCCAAGTCACCCTGCATTCTCATAGCATCCTCCTCACAGTTCACACTGCCACCCAGCATTGTGTCATCTGCAAATTTGCTAATGTTACTTTGAATCCCTTCATCCAAATCATTGATGTGTATTGTAAATAGCTGCGGTCCCAGCACCGAGCCTTGCGGTACCCCACTAGTCACTGCCTGCCATTCTGAAAGGGACCCGTTAATCCCTACTCTTTGTTTCCTGTCTGCCAACCACTTCTCTATCCATGTCAGCACTCTACCCCCAATACCATGTGCCCTAATTTTGCCCACTAATCTCCTATGTGGGACCTTATCAAATGCTTTCTGAAAGTCCAGGTACATTACATCCACTGGCTCTCCCTTGTCCATTTTCTTAGTTAAATTTCTGGTAGGACTGTCTATGTGTAAGAAGGAACTGCAGATGTTGGTTTAAACCGAAGATAGACACAAAAAGCTGGAGTAACTCAGCGGGACAGGCAGCAACTCTAGAGAGAAGGAATGGGTGACGTTTCGGGTCGGGTCTGAAGAAGGGTCTCGACCCGAAATGTTACCCGTTCCTTCTCTCCAGAGATGCTGCCTGTCCCGCTGAGTTACTCCAGCTTTTTGTGTCTATCTTGGGACATCTATGTACTGGCTCAAAAAACTCTGATGGACGTACTTTTAAAAACTTTACTTCCTCTAAGCATTTCACATTAACATAATTCTAATGAATACTGAGGAAGTTGAAATTCCCTACCACTATCATATTTTTACTTTTTTATCTTGATAGTTTTTAACATTTACCCTGGGACCCACAAAAGCTCATAGTTTTAATGTAGACAAAGTCAAGGAAATCCCTGCTCTCCAGCTAAATAATAAATGAATACTCCTTGATGTTAAGCAAAGACTGGAGGAAGATATGAGTGAAACAAAAGTATAGTATACTGGTAATGGACTGTCAAAATCCACCAATCAAGGTGAATTGATTGATATTTTCAAGCTCTCTGACTCTTGCAGGCTTTAACTGACAGACTAAGCTTGCAACATATGGATAGAACAACCATAAGAAAGTCACCTATTGACCCCCACTCCCTCCCTTCAAATTATCTATCCACAGTGAGTGGAAGAAATCACTGAACAATCCTTGTTAAGACCAAGGCACCCCCATTATGAAGACATTGTTTGGTGTACAAAATAATTATACTACTGTGTTAAGTTCTGACTAAAGAGATGTCTAGTGGTCTCAAGGTGGACAGAAATGCTGGCGAAACTCAGCGGGTGAGGCAGCATCTATGGAGCGAAGGAAATAGAACGTTTCAGGTCGAAACCCTTCTTCAGACCTCTAGTGGTCTCAAACTGTGTCTACCTCTAGTAGTCTCAAACTGTGCTTTCGGGAATACTTCCTACCAATTTCATTGATAGAAATGTATGCAACTATTGCTGTTCCTTTTAGGGTTTGTAAACTCCTCAAACTTCAGCATTTTCAGAGGGCCTGAAATTCAGCATGTGTACAAATGTGGATATGTCTTTGTGATTAATCTTCAGTTTTTATTTACTGTCATGTAGGGCCTCTGTCTTTGTCTCGACTTTCAGTTCGACACTGTGGTGAAGGATAGGCCAACAATTCTTAGTAAGTTATTCCTGCTGCACTTCTTAAAGCAAGACATTCCCGCTTTAAGCTGGGAGTTCTTCGTCAACAGGTTTGACACTTTATCTCTGGAAGCTCAACTTCATTTGGATTGCAATAAGGAATTTCCCTTTCCTACAAGTAAGTAAAAAAATACTGATTTGATTATGACTATGTTTTTCCTTCTGTTTTAGGTTTAACGCCATGAGATCTCTTCTTGTTGCATAGCATTGTCGCCTTATGGCAACTGCTAGGTTTTGCTGGGCGGTTTTTAATGTTGTTTCTTGCACAAAAATCAGAAGATTCTAAGTAAGAGCAAAAGATAAGGGAAACTTTGCTGGTGCACTGTCATCAGTCAAAAGATTGGAATCACTCTACATCAGAGTGGGAAAGACCTAGGAGTAGAATATCAATTTCATTGTCTTGCCATTAAGAATTGACAAGTGCACAGCAGAACACATGAAGATCATGTGCAGAAATTAAAAATGACATTTAAGTGTAGCTGGAGATTTATAGTTTTCCGGAGCTATCTTTTATGTGGTAGTTATCATAATTTTAGTTATGGCACTTTCTCATGTCTTACATTTCAAATGACTCTGAACAAGCTATAGCCATAATCTTCCAGAAGTATTGCAGAGGCACCAATAAAATTGCTAATCTTCTATTGTATGTGATCGAATGAGATATTGCCAGGAAACTTGAGCTTGTGGCTGAATATTTCCATAGGTGTCCTAAATTCAAAAGCTTTGATTTGGTGTTTCATCCGAAGGTCACCACCTATCTCAGAATTAAGGCCTCAATTCAGCACTGAAAATTAGCTTTGTGATCTCAAGCTTAAAATCTTCTAACCCGGAGGTGAGAATGTGCTTAGGCAAACTAACATAGTGCATAAACTGGCAATGCTATTGCCATAAGCAGCAGAATGTAGCAGAGCAAAGCAGTACAAGTCTGGTATTGTCAGTTGCACTTAATTTCAAGCCAGTTTTCAGAATTACCTTTTCTTGCCATGTGAAGTTAAGCTTTGTGTGGGAAAGAACTGCAGATGCTGGTTTAAATCGAAGGTAGACACAAAATGCTGGAGTAACTCAGCGGGACAGGCAGCATCTCTGGAGAGAAGGAATGTGCGACGTTTCGGGTCGAGACCCTTCTTCAGACTGATGTCAGGGGAGTGGGCAGGACAAAGATAGAATGTAGTTGGAGACAGTAAGACTGGTGGGAGAACTGGGAAAGGGGAGGAAATGGAGAGAGAGGGAAAGCAAGGGCTATTTGAAGTTGGAGAAGTCGATGTTCATACCGTTAGGGTGTAAGCTACCCAAGCGATATATGAGGTGCTGTTCCTCCAATTTGCGCTGAGCCTCACTCTGACAATGGAGGAGAAAGGTCAGATTGGGAGTGGGAGGGGGAGTTGAAGTTCTGAGCAACTGGGAGAGCAGGTAGCTTAAGGCGGACTGAGCGGAGGTGTTCAGCGAAAAGATCACCGAGCCTGCGCTTGGTCTCGCCGATGTACAGAAGTTGACATCTGGAACAGCGGATACAGTAGATGAGGTTGGAGGAGATGCAAGTGAGGTTGGGGTTCTTGGATGGAGTCGAGGGGGGAGGTAAAGGGACAGGTGCTCCATCTCCTGCGATCGCAGGGGAAAGTACCTAGGGAGGGGGTAGTTTGGGTGGGAAGGGACGAGTTGACCAGGGCGTTACGGAGGGAACGCTCTCTGCGGAAAGCAGAAAGGGGTGGAGATGGGAAGATGTGGCCAGTAGTGGGATCCCGTTGGAGGTGGCGAAAGTGTTGGAGGATTATATGCTATTAATTCATATATATTATAGGAAGTTGTGCTTTTTTGTATTTCCTCGTTCTTGTCACTCTGGTACAATTATATGAAAATAATGAAAATGCATGGAGTTGCACCAAGAGTTTGACAGCACATAAACATACCATTCGACTCAACTGGTCAATGCCTTTGCAGCAAGTTTCCGTGCATCCACTACATCTATTCTTTTCCCCTCAACTATTCTTTTTATTGGCGACTTCCATAATAGTGAGTTTAACCTGCATTTTCTTTTGTATTTCCTGATGTTTTATGTTCATCGTCCTTACTTTTGATATTCTACTTGAGTTGAAATGATTTAGTCATAGAGTCATACAGCATGAAAATAGGCCCTACAGCCCAATTTACCCATGCCGACCAGCATGGCCCATCTACATTAGTCCCACCTGCCTGCATTCGACCCATGTCTCTCCAAACCTATCCTATCCATGTACCTGTCCAACTTACCTCTGTCCCCTGTCATGAATTTTTCACTTATATTTTATTAATCACATCACAGTATTTGTTTTTCTCTAGTAAAAGCTATTTAAAAAAAAACATTTTCTGATGGCTATAATGTCTGAGCCCTGATATCATCTGTGTCATGCTTAAGTGTTAGTATAATCCTTTTTAGAAGTGGAGTATACCTGTACTTTAATCAGGGTTCTTTCAAGTTAAATGTAAAGGGCCTGTCCCACTTAGGGGTCATTTGCGTGTAGTAAAAGCTATTAAAAAAAAAACATTTTCTGATGGCTATAATGTCTGAGCCCTGATATCATCTGTGTCATGCTTAAGTGTTAGTATAATCCTTTTTAGAAGTGGAGTATACCATTCAGGACTTCCGGTGGCGTCATGTTGGACTAACAGACGTGCACCCAGCTCCACTCCCGAAAAACATCACGATTTATCGTGTAAAACGGGTCCGAAAATCGGGATTGTTTTTAAAAACCTTACCGGAGCTTCTGGTTACCGCGCTGATGACGTCATCGTTAAACGCGATGTTTTAAACGGTGGTTTGAAGCCCTTTAAATGAGTAATTTGCCTCCAGCTGTGAGCCCTCAGAGAACAGTGAATAAACTGTCGAAAAAGTTTGAAGCAGAAGTTACCTCTGAAGTCTCTGAAGTGGCTGCAGAAATGGATACAAGATCTAAGAAAGACTTTGATGACTTGAAGAAATCAATGAAAAATTTGAAAGATGAGATCTCGGATAATAGGGTGGAAGATAAGAAGGAAATGAAGGAAAATTCGGCAAAAATGATGGAAGGAATGGAGAAGATGATGAAGGATTTAAATGCTGGTAACCAGAAGAATATGACGGATTTACTGGACATTATGAATAAACGAATTGATGAGGTGAAAGATGGACTATCAGAGAAAATGGATAAGATGGATGTAATTACTACGGATAAGTTCACGGCTGTACTTGAAACAGTAGCTGCAAGTATGCACACAATTACGGAATTGGAGAAAAACACGGCTCGACTGGTTGAAGACATGGCGAAATTGAGGCAAGAACATGAGCAAATGAGGCGAGAAAACGAACAAGCGTCACTACAAATGGGGACTCAATTAGAGAAAGTCTCAGTCAAATGCCTGGACCTGGAAGCTCGCTCTAGACGCCAGAATTTGAGAATTCTTGGTGTTTCAGAGGGGGCAGAAGGGGAACAGGTACGTGAATTTGCCATGGGCTTGTTGAAACAACTGTTGAATCTTTCCAAGGAACCGAAAATCGAAGTGGCTCATCGTGTCCCAAGATTTGGAAAAAGATCTGGTGCGGGAAAAAGATCTGGTGCGGGAAAAGATTATCCACGACATATTATAGTGAAATTTCGAGATACTGCAGAACTGGAATATGTTATGAGTAAAATCAAATATGGTGTACAATTGCGGCTGGACAAGGACACTATTAAGATATTCAGGGACTACCCGTATGAAATTGTGCAAAAAAGAAACAAATTTGACAAGGTTAAAGATCTTTTAAGAGGGAGAGAAGGGGTCAGATTTGGGTTTTTTTATCCCGCGAAAATGCGTATTTCCTTTAATGGTCTTGAAAAGTCATTTGTTAAGCCTGAAGACGCTTTCAAATACGCCCAAACGATCGTTGAAAAACAGAAATAAAAGGGAGCTTTGGCAGATCCGAATAATTCTCAGCTATGCTTTGTCTGGGGATAGTTACACTGTTATCTCTGGAATGTTGAATCAAGGACATTTTCTGTTCAAAACGTGTAAACAACTTTACAGCTGGAATATGAATCAGAAAATAATTGCTTATTGATTAAAATGTTATAACCAATTGTAAGAACTTATCCTATTAACAACTTTAAAAGTTATGTAGGTTAGATTAGAATACTAACAAAAAAACCAAAAAAAATATTGAACTAACATACTAATATGAATTTTTAATAAATTGTAACCTTGTCTATAAGTGGGAGGAGGGGATGAGAAACGAGCTCCTGGCTTATGTCCAGGAGCACGTCTCGTTAACCCCTTCAACCAACAGTTGATTCTTATTGAAATCAAAAATATTGGTTTAATAATTAAACTCTGATATATATATATGTTATAAGGAAATATCAGGGTAAAATTGTATTATATATCTGAATGTGAGGCCTCGTTTTAATATTTTAATATGTTATGATTAACTAAGAGAGCGGAGCTAGTTGAGTAACAACGCAATGGAAGTCAAAACAAGGTTTTTTTCCACCTACAGGTGGGTCACTCGCTACAGTGCCGACTATATCAGACACTGTAGCCTCACTTGTTTAGTTTTTTTTTTATCACATAAAATCACTTGTTTGTGTTTTGTGTTTAGTGATAAGAGTAATATGGACATACCAGCAAAAGTTAATAATTCAAAAACTCCCCCAATACCTAAAGACCTGGGACATGGGCGCACCACAAGATTCAAAGGTACTATAATTATTCAAAATGCATGACACCACACAAAAGAACCTAGGAGGAATCTCATTTTGTAGTTGGAATATAAGAGGTATTAACAAACCTATCAAAAGGGGTAAGATATTAGCTCAGCTAAAAATGTATAATTCTGACATTACCTTCCTACAAGAAACACACCTAAAACCTCAGGACCAAGTTAGGCTGAGGGCGAAATGGATAGGTCAAACATACCACTCTTCATTCACTTCAAAATCTAGAGGCACATCAATTATCATAAGAAAAGGTATACCATTTAAAGCAAAGAATATTATAACAGATATAGAAGGGAGATACCTAATAGTTAATGGAGAAATCCATGACACTCCACTTACTTTGGTAAATATATATGCCCCTAACTTTGATAACCCCCACTTTTTCAATAAAATCTTCAATATAATTGCAGAGTCAAACTATCAAAATGTTATAATAGGCGGAGACTTTAACTGTGTTTTAGATCCGTACTTAGATAAATCAAGTCAAAAACAGAGAGGGAATATGAAATCGAAAACTGGGGAACTCCTCAATACCTATATAAATAACACTAATATAGCAGATGTTTGGAGAATTGTGAATCCAACTGGCAGGGAATATTCGTTTTACTCAATGGTACATAAGACATACTCACGTATAGACTACTTTCTGCTGGATACAAAATTAATCCCCCAAACATCTAATGCAATATACCATACAAATTCAATTTCAGACCATTCTCCACTAACTTTCTTTTTAAAACTGGAAGGATTGTCTAAGAATAATTCATTCTGGAGATTTAACTCTCAAATTTTAAAAGATCCACAAGCGAGTATATATTTAAAAGAACAAATGGAGGTCTTTTTTCAAACAAATGATACTTCAGATATATCGCCTACTTTACTTTGGGAATCTTTTAAAGCATACATTAGGGGTATTATAATTTCATATCAAGCTTTTCAAAATAAAAAGAATAAGAATGAACAAAGACAGTTAGAAGAACTTATTAGACAAATGGATATAGATAATGCTAAAGATCCATCAATAGATAAACATAATAAAATAATAATTTTAAAATTTAAATTAAATAAATTATTATCTGCCAAACTTATAAGACTTTTTCAAATTACAAAACAAGAGCACTTTGAATTTGGGGATAAACCGCATAAACTTTTGGCTCGCCAGCTAAAAAAACGAGAAAAGGAACATACTATACCAAAGATCAAATCAGATAAAGGGGAATTATTAACAACACCGAAGGATATTAATAAAAGATTTGCGCAATTTTACGAGAATTTGTATACATCTAAAACGATAATTGATTCCAATAATATCACAAAGTTCTTGGATACCTGTAATCTTCCAAAGTTAGAGCTGAAGGAACAAGAGGAACTGGGTGCACAAATCTCAATTAAGGAATTAGAAGATACAATAAACTCATTAAAAAATGGAAAAACACCAGGCCCTGATGGATTTACTAATGAATTTTATAAAAGCTTTTATGATAAAATAATACCAAGATTACAAAAAATGTATCAATACGCTTTTAAAAAACGAATACTACCTGATACATTAGCGGAATCAACGATTACATTAATACCTAAGAAAAATAAAGATTTAGAAGAACCTGGCTCATATAGAGCTATAGCATTGTTAAACACAGATCAAAAAATATTAGCGAAAACATTAGCTAGAAGATTAAGTAAATACATTAGTAAATTAATAAACCCAGATCAGACAGGGTTTATTCCTAAGAGATACTCTTCTAATAATATGAGACGTCTACTCAACATAATGCACTCACACAAATCTGAAGATCAAGAATTATTTGATCAAGTAGAATGGAATTATATGGATAAAGTATTACAAAAATTTCAACTGGGAGAGAATTTTATTTTATGGATTAAGTTACTATATAACAAACCTACAGCTAGAATACTTACTAATAACATATTATCCTCGAAATTTCAACTATCAAGGGGAAATAGACAAGGATGCTCATTATCACCACAGCTGTTTGCTCTCATTATTGAACCGCTAGCAGAAAAAATTAGAATACACCCTGATATTCATGGATATAATACTAAAGACTCATATAATAAAATATCTTTATACGCGGATGATATATTATTGTATATTACAAAACCTCAAATCACTATACCAAATATATTAAATTTAATTGAAGACTTCGGATCTTTTTCTGGATATAGAATAAATTGGAATAAAAGTGAAATTATGTCAATAAAACCGAAAGATTCAACACATCTTTTAAAATTCCCTTTTAAAATAGCTACAGAAAAATTTAAATATTTGGGAATCGAAATTACCAGAACATATCAAGGTATGTTCGGGGCAAATTTTGACCCCCTACTTAATAAACTGAATACATTAATTAAATTCTGGAAAACGCTCCCGATGTCTTTAATAGGCCGAATAAACGCAATAAAAATGATCTTTTTACCACAAATTTTATACCTATTTCAATCAATTCCTATATACTTACCTAAGAAGTTTTAAAAAAAACTCGACTCAGATATCACTAATTTTATATGGGACTATAAATCACATAGAATACAAAAAACCCATCTGAATAAACCTAAAGTATTGGGGGGTCTAGCACTACCTAATTTTATGTATTATTATTGGTCAGTAAATATTAAAAACATGATTCAACTGATGGATAACTCCGCCCAGCAAGTAGACTGGATTGTAATGGAGAAAGAGGATTGCTCCTCTAGAAACATTGGAGCGATCCTCCTCTCTCCAATGAAATTGAATAACATAAACTATAATAAGAACCCAATTATTCATACGCTTGGTGACTTGTATGAAACTGGAAAATTACTTTCATTTCAACAATTACAAATAAAATATAAACTCGGAAATAATCAATATTTTAAATACTTTCAAATATGCGACTATTTGAAAATATATACAAAAGATCATCATAATAACCCAGCAGATCTACTGGACGAGGCAATGCAGATAAAAGCGGAATCAGCAAACTTAATATCATATTTGTATAATATTATCTTAAATGCACAAATACCATCTACGGAGGGTATCAGAAGAGACTGGGAACAAGAGTTAGCTATTAAAATTTCAAAGGAAAGTTGGAATGAATACTTATTAAACGTGCATAAATGCTCGATTAATGTAAGACACACTTTAATACAATTTAAAATTTTACATAGATTATATTATTCGAAAACTAAAATTCATAAAATTTTCCAAAACGTATCATCTATTTGTGATAAATGTCAATCCCAAGAAGCAACTATAGCGCACTCATTTGTCTTCTGTACAAAAATTCAAAAATTTTGGAATGAAATTTTTGAAATCTTTACAAAGTTATTTAAAACAAGACTGATACCCAAAGCAGAATGGATTATCTTCGGAATAACGGAAGATGATCCAGAACTAAATGTGTTTCAAAAGAAATTAATGGACTATGGGTTAATAACTGGAAAAAAGCTAATTCTAAAATTTTGGAAGAAGGCTCCAATACCAACTATAAATATGTGGATTTCAAATATGTTTGAAACATTACACCTAGAAGAGATAAGACTCCTCCTAGCAGGTAAACCAGATCACTTCCACCTGACGTGGTCTGCATTTATAGAATTATTACAAACATAGGGTGCAAAAGTACTTTAAAAAAAATAAAAAATTGAGGTCAGGTAAGGGGGGATGATAGTTGAAGAGTTGGTATGTCCTATTTACGTGATGCTCAAAAAAAAAAAACATTTGTTTCTTTTTTTTTTTCTCTTTCTCTTTTCTTTTCTTAGGGCCTATTTCTTAACTCTTTTTCTTTTTGTTTTTAATTTCGCTCTTATAGGGTCTTCGTCCTCTTTTGTTGTTACATTTTCTACACTTTTCTACACTTGCACTTTTTCCTTCACTTTCTTCTCTCTTTCAATCTTTTCTTTTTCTAGTGTAAAAAAATAAATAAAGGGAGTACATTAATTGTAAGAAGATATAAATGACGAGTATTAATGTATGTGGTTGTAATGTAATGTACTTCTAATAAATAAAAATTAAAAAAAACAAAAAAAAAAACATACCATTCGACTCAACTGGTCAATGCCTTTGCAGCAAGTTTCCGTGCATCCACTACATCTATTCTTTTCCCCTCAACTATTCTTTTTATTGGCGACTTCCATAATAGTGAGTTTAACCTGCATTTTCTTTTGTATTTCCTGATGTTTTATGTTCATCGTCCTTACTTTTGATATTCTACTTGAGTTGAAATGATTTAGTCATAGAGTCATACAGCATGAAAATAGGCCCTACAGCCCAATTTACCCATGCCGACCAGCATGGCCCATCTACATTAGTCCCACCTGCCTGCATTCGACCCATGTCTCTCCAAACCTATCCTATCCATGTACCTGTCCAACTTACCTCTGTCCCCTGTCATGAATTTTTCACTTATATTTTATTAATCACATCACAGTATTTGTTTTTCTCTAGTAAAAGCTATTTTAAAAAAAACATTTTCTGATGGCTATAATGTCTGAGCCCTGATATCATCTGTGTCATGCTTAAGTGTTAGTATAATCCTTTTTAGAAGTGGAGTATACCTGTACTTTAATCAGGGTTCTTTCAAGTTAAATGTAAAGGGCCTGTCCCACTTAGGGGTCATTTGCGCGTAGTAAAAGCTATTTTAAAAAAAACATTTTCTGATGGCTATAATGTCTGAGCCCTGATATCATCTGTGTCATGCTTAAGTGTTAGTATAATCCTTTTTAGAAGTGGAGTATACCTGTACTTTAATCAGGGTTCTTTCAAGTTAAATGTAAAGGGCCTGTCCCACTTAGGGGTCATTTGCGCGTCACGCAGGTGGAACGCGAAGATTTTGTGAATCCCCAAATCCTGGGGCGCCGCGTGCGACCGCGCGTCACTGCCTACGTCACCATGCACCACGCGCGCATAATGCACGCCATGCGTGTATCACGTGCGCGTTACGATGCGTAAATGATGTCGCGTAAATGACACGCAAATGACGCCCAAGTGGGACAGGCACTTAACTCTTCTGCTTTTTAGTTCAGTACCTTTGGAGATGAATCCCTGTAGTGTGCTTACATATGATCTGAAACACATTTATCTGGCATGAAAATTTTGTAAAATACCTATTTTAAAATGTCTCCATTTGACCAGATACCTTTTCATGCTTCAGTTTGTTTTCTCTCCAGCTATAACTGCTGTAAGGACAAATGTTGCCAACCTAAGTGATGCTGCCATGTGGAAAATCAAACGTGCTCGCTTTGCACGGAACCGGCAGAGAAGTGTGCGTTCCCTTAGGGACAGTGTTAAAGGACCAGGTGAATCAAAGAGAACGCTTTCTCTTCCAGAAACGCTAAGCACTAAACTGCGTAAGTTTCCTTTAACTGTAAATTGCAGTCTCATTGGTGAATTTTATTGGATGCATTTTAAAAGCTGGTCTTTCAGTGGAACAATATTTAAAGTAACCACTGCATTACACAGTATTCAAATGTTATCAGTGTTTGCTTGCATTTCCACTTTACTACTTTTATCTAATGGTCCTAGCCATGTATGATATCTAAATTATACATATTTAAAAATAGACCAAAATTAGGAGAGAATTATTGTGGTACAGTGACGCAGCAGGTAGAACTGCTGCCTCGTGTCCAGCGATCCTTGGCCAGTCCTGATATGTCCATACCCCTTAGAAATGCAAGTTGGTGGATTAGTTGGCGCTGTAAAGTTGCCCCCACAGACAAGTGGTGGAATTTAGGGAGAATCTTGATGGGAATGTTAGGAAAATAAAAAAGGGATTTGTGCAGGATTAGGGTGAATGCGTGCATGATGATTGGCATGGATTAGTGGGATGAAGGGCTGGTTACGACGATGTGTGGCTCTTTGAGAATTAGACTGCTTTGTAATCTTTAGATGTAATAAATGACGGACAGTGACATCAGTTGTAACTTAATTTCAGTTTTAAAATGAATTAAGTGTAATTTTCTCGTACTGCCAGAATAATTGTGAAGGATATGTGAATGTGATATTTTTCTTTCCACCCTCCAAAGCAAATAATTAGATCATTATGTGTAATTTTCAATTCCCTTGATA
Organism: Malacoraja senta; assembly: GCA_038087875.1. Taxonomy (NCBI): domain Eukaryota; kingdom Metazoa; phylum Chordata; class Chondrichthyes; order Rajiformes; family Rajidae; genus Malacoraja; species Malacoraja senta. Next base: position 14,588,807 of record CM075978.1, on the reverse strand, counting down.
CTGCACAATAGGATTAATTCGAAACAATATCAATTTTCTTGAAGATGGACACAAAGTGCATGGGTATCAGCAGGTCTGACAGCATCTCTGGAGTAAAAGGATGGGTGACGTTTTGTGTCGGAACCCTTCTTTAGACTGAAAGGGGGAGGGGGGGGGAAACTAGAAGTAGGTAAAGGCCTACTTTTAATAAGATCTGGTAAAGGCCTACAAAATAAGATCTGGCAACAGATGACTAAGGAATGGTGGAGCCCATAATGGTACATTGTTAGCTGGGGAAGAGGTGATAACAAACTAACAGACTAAGAGATGATAACAAACTAACAGGTGATAACAGACTAAGAACGATCCAAACTACAAGACGTCAACGGCGGACCAGGCGGACAAAATTATCTTGAACTCAACGGCTGTGAAGGCGGATGAAGGCTGCAACAGATCTATCAGCTCCAATCGTCTTGGTTCCCTTGCCATTGGAATTAGTTGATTGATTTGTGAAGGACCGTGTGCTTCTTGGAGTGCAACATCAAGCACACGTTAAACAAACACACGCACAGGTGTCTTTGTTCTGTGAGCTGCAAAGCCAGGATTGAACTCATAAGTGACCTCGAGGGATAGCCACGATGATAACAAAGGGATACAGGAATGCAAACAGTGGACCTAGTATGACGACTGGGAGTGGGGGGAGGGAATGCATGGATTACTTGAAATTAGAGAAATCAATGTTCATGCCTGCCCAAGCAAAATATGAGGTGCTGTTCCTTCTCAAATTGACAATGGACCATTCACTTTAAAGAGCAATTAGGGACAGGTTATTAATGTTGGATCTAGCCAATAGTGCTCGTATCACATGAATGAATAAGTATTCAGTCTGGCTTATGAATATTGGAGAAGGTATGATTAGAATTATTTTTGTGTGTTAAGTGATGAACGTGTGCAAAATAGGGCATGAGTGCAATTTTGCATTTATTATTGGATAGAATTTGTTGACATTTTTACTAATCTTTACTATGCATGTGAGATCACAAAACATCTTAGAAAATGTGACCAGGTTCCATAATCAATGCCAATCTCCACTTCACTTCAGATCTTGGAGTTACTGGACCCAACAAAGGAGGACCTGCTTTCCTGTATCTACCTGTTCCACTAATATTTTCGAAGGACAAAGTTAATAAACCACCTTCTTTTGTTGGTTTGACATGGGGGCAGTGAACTTTCCCAAGCTGTGTCATGGTTTCCTGCAGTTACCGTGGGCAGTACCATCGCCCATCCTTTTTCTTAAGAGTTATAGTTCCAATTATTTAGCAACAGGGATTCCAGTAATAACACTCAATTATTGCAGTAAGCAGCAGGATCAAAGCTCCCTGAACACAAAATTTAAATGACAGCTCACAATTTTCAAAAATTTGGTCATTAGCACTGGGTTTCATGGCATGAACACATTGTCTTTTCAAGAGTCAAGTTTGAAATCTGGAAGGCTGGAATAGGGGAACAGAAGGAGAAATGCCAAATACATTGATTGCATTCCATAAGTCTCCATTTTTTACATTCCCATTCCACATTTTGTAAACCCTACTTGGTTCTCCATTTTTGCAGCTTTGCGACTGACCAGACATGAGCAGTCAGCTCCAACTCTTGGTGCAATGATGGAGCACGTTATAGAAGGTAAAAAAAGATTAGTAATTATTATCGCTGTGTTTAATGTTGGTTAGAATAAAATATGAGGTACTTTGAGCATATTTGTTTGATAGACAGAACAGGAACAGGCCCATCGACCCATAATGTCTGTTCCGAATATGATGCCAAGTTAAACAAATGTCTCTGCCAGAAGGTGATCCATATCCCTTAATTCCTGGATATTTACATGCCTTTCAAAAAATCTAAAAGCCTCTTATATACCACTATCATATTTGCTTGCACCACCACCCGTGACAGCATGTTCCACCAATCTGTTTAAAACAAAATGTTCTGCACATCTCCTTTACACTATGCCCCTTTCATCTTAAAGCTATGCCTCCCAGACTTTGATATTTCCACCCTGGGAAATAGATTTTGATTGAGTATCCTATCTATGCCTCTCCTAATTTTATATACTTCTATCAGGTCTCCTCTCAGCCTCCAGCCTTCAGAGAAAACAATCCAAATTTGTCCAACCTGTCCTTGTACCTAATATTCTCTTAATCAAGGCAGCATTCTGACAAACAATCCAGCCAGCATTCTGGTACACACTTCATGTTTCTGTAACACATCATGATGTGAAGAAGGGTCTCGACCCGAAACGCCACCCATTCCTTCTCTCCAGAGATGCTGCCTGTCCTGCTGAGTTACTCCAGCATTTTGTGTCTACGTCATTATCTTAGATTGTCAATTCCTGGAAGATTTACTCTAGGTTTGTTGCTACTTGTGCAAGACCCTCAATGCAATAAGTTTTGCATTATTAAAACTAGCTATTCAGTATGATGCAAAATAAAACATTAACAATTTTAAAAGATCTATAATATTTCTGAATTAAAAAAAAACACCTTTTGGAGTGTTTGATAGTTTAAGCTGAATATAAATGTTTACGTATTTTAGCTGTTTTGCTGATTCTCAAATTCTGTTCAGTGCAACAATCATTTCAATTTTCTTTTAGTTTAACGAATGAATCAGAAGTAAATGTTTTTCATAAAATATGCCATGATGATGACTAACAATCGTGTCTTGATTTATTTTTAGGTCAAACTAATCCAGAGGACGATGCAATTATAAAGGATCCCTTGCCAGAGGATGCTGGGATTGATCATCAAACAGTTCATCAGCTAATCACAGTTCTGATGAAATTCATGGCAAAGGATAAAAGCAGTGCCGAGGCTGATATCAGCAGTGCCAAGGCATTCAACACAGTAAAGCGACATCTGTATGTGCTACTTGGCTACGACCAGCAGGAGGGGTGCTTCATGATTGCCCCTCAGAAAATGCGAACTTCCACTTGTTTTAATGCTTTTATTGCTGGAATAGCGCAGGTAATACACATTATTATCGAGGCACTTTAGATTGCTTTATATCTTTATGAAACAAAATTGCGATTCTTTGAATATAATAAGGACATTAAATGTTTTTGTTATTGAGTTTCATAATTATACTGTATGGTAACTGAAATGGTATACTGAATGGAGTTTCATACTGTATGGTAACTCAAATCTCACTGTACCAATTGGTGCATGTGACAATAAATGTAACTTGAAATTGAACTTAAATTGATTTTGAGGAAAATAACATTGATATATTTTCAATAATGGGGAAGGCAAATGATGTGTTGGTCTTTATTGCAAGAGGTTCTGATTTAACTGCAATGATATAGGCCCTTGGTGAGACTGTATCTGGAATATTGCTCGTGGGTCTGTTTTCCTACACAAGGAAGGGTATGATAAAGATCGAGAGACAGTGCTACTGAGGCTCACCAGATTGAATTTGGGGATGGAGTTCCAATGAAGAAAGATGAAAAAGATTGGGCTTTTAAAAGAATGAGAAGTGATCTTATTGAAGCATACAGTATTCTTAAGGGGCTTGACAGGTATAATGTTTCACCTGGCTGAGGTAAACCTTTGTAGTTATGTAACTAAGCTGCCTGTAGAGGTTCAGTCGTTAAATCGATTCACAAAGAGAGATGGATAGATGTTTGGAAATTAAGGGGTGTGAGGGGATATCTCCGAATAGATTAGCCAAGGCCTTATTAAATGGCAAAGGGGGCATGAGCGATCAAATGGCCTACTTCTCCTTTATTTAATTATGTTATGTAATTTGTTACAAATGTTTTGTCTTTTGAACTTGCTGAATGTGCACTCGGTTTAGGGGAGGGGGGGGAGTGCACCTTGACTATGAAGCACTAATTGGGCACTTATTGTACCAGCAACTTGTTTTATACCCCTTCCAATGTTTGGTTGCATCAATTTTAATGAAACAGAATACTGGGAAACGAGTACAGCAGTTATCAGTTTTATTGTGTTGTTTATTTTCTCATATTTCTCATGTTTATTTTTGATACCGATAAGTTGTGATTCATACAGTCGAGTCTCAGAGCAATTCTAACCACTGCATCTGACTCAATATACTCTCTCAAGGACCCTGCAAATCTCCCAATTTCTTCTGCTACTCTTGGGGGATTGTGCAGCATCCAATTGATCTGTTAACAATTCTTTGCAATATGGGAGTAAACTGGTGGATCAGGGGAAAATCCAGTTAGATATAGGGCAAATGTGCAAACTCCAGATAGAAAGCACCTGAGGCCAGGACTGAAACCTGATCACTGGCACTTTGCTACATCAGCATTAACTACAGCACCATTGTTCCACCCTGTTAGATCTACAGATTAAAGATGAGCTTCAACCCATGTGTAAACATTTTTTAGAATATCTAAAATTATATGCGCACTAAATCTATAATAGATACTTTAAATTGTTTAATAACCTTATTTCAGAATGGTTCACGTGTACCACATTCTTGAGAAAGATTTCCTCCTCTGTGCTTGATGTATAATTAATAACATACTTATAATGAGGCAATATATGGAAGCTTTCTTTTTGCTGGAAATTGTGTAAACAAATTGTGTGGATGCAGTATTGGCAACATCACAAAACCTGGAAAAAATATCTAAAATTGGATACTGAGTACCCTCAAAGTCAAAAACTTTATTTTACTTTAAAAAACCCCAGCAGGCTTGATAAACCGATGACTGGATGAAAACCATATCTCATTATCTTATTAAAGGGATTGCATGTACAGAGTATATTGGCTGCTTAGATTTTGAATCTTTGGCCTTGTGCATGAGGTTTGACTACTGGAGCTATAAAATAGGAAGGCTTCGGATGCTCTAACCGTATGTTCCCAAAAGGATGGCAGGTTGTAGCAGTTCCATGCACCCAGGTTCCTGACCTTGGGTACTGTCTGTATTCCTAGGTGCTCTGGTTTTCTCCCACATCCCAAATATGTGGTGGTAAGTTAATTGACTGCAGTGAATTATCCCTCAGTATTGGGAATTGATGAGGGAAATAATGAGGTGCAGAGAAATAATGAGAAGGTTAATGGACTGATTTGATTGTTCTGCTGAGTGCCAGCATGGGCTGATGGGTTGAATGGCCACTTTCTGTGTTGTAATAAGCATTAGCACAATAAATGCATGCCTCCAGATTGAGGGAGAGTAACCCAGGTATTATTAAGCTATAGAACCATCCTCTCACCAACGTGCAATCCACTACCCTAATAGGAGACCTTTGAACTGTCTTTAAGCAGACTTTATCTGCACTAAATGTTATACCCTTTATCCTCTAACAGTTCACTGTGGATGGCTTGATTGTAACCATGTATGGTATTTTCAATGACAGGATAGCACGCAACATAAATCTTTTCAATGTACCACGATGTATGGAGATAATGACACCTCCTCTCTGTTACAACCTTCCAAAAAGACTAACCTTGATATTAATTGCAGCTAAACCTTTGCCACCTTGTTTGCCAACCATAATCTCATTCTCCATCTGATTCAAAATGTCTTTTTTCATTGTAATCCTTCACAACCTAAACCAGTTAATGTTATAGATTTCACTTAACGCAAAATAGCCTAATCCCTTCACATACTTGGAATATGTTGGAACAAACTCGAGAGTTTGTAAGATTGTGAAAGACAAGGCATTGTAAAATTGAGGTTAATGTTTGTTTCTTTTGTGGCTCAGTATTTCACAAACAATATGGCTGAGAAGCAGATTGGTTTATTTTGGGTCTCTGTGCTACTTTGCAAAGTCAGGATCTTGTTACCTAAGGAACTAAATGAGGTCCTTAGAAAACTTGCAGTTAAATCTACAATCACATTCAATCATTAGCATTCAGACCTGCTGATACAGCAGTGTTCTCTCCAACCTTTTGTTTCCTTTTTTTTTAACCCTGCAAAAGAGTATTCAGTATTTTTCAAAACATATTTATTTGTTGTGAAGCACTTTGTGAAATCATATTAAAAGAGTTATATAAAAGGTTAAGACAGCAACATCTAGTCAATACCTCTGACGTCATGCAGCAACAGCTTTACAACTTGCAGATCTTACTGACATTCTTTAAAAGCTATTTTAGTTTTATTGTAATTAGGTGTAGGTATGTACTGGTTCATTTTTGCTGTTTTCAGTACCTTTAGATCCTTTCTTCAGCATGCTCATTCCCATTTCCCCACTGGACTCCTTCTCTATCAATCACATCCTTTGTACAAATAACTCATTCCAGCTACTTGGTTCTTGTAAGAAACAACAACAGGGTCAATCCTCAGTCTGAAGAAAGGTCTCGACCTGAAATGTCACCCATTCCTTCCATCCAGAGATGCTGCCTGTCTCGCTGAGTTACTCCAGCATTTTGTATCTATCTGGGGTCAATCCGGTTACCTTCAAGCATTGGGAAGCTGCACACAGCAAAGCTTCCACTCTGATTTTATTTAAGTGTAAAATCTAGGTTAGCTTTTATTTTTGTACTGTTGCTTTTGTTGAATATTGTTTAGTTTTAAGATAAACTATGATTTAATTGTGTAGGAAGGAACTGCAGATTCTGGTTTACACCGAAGATAGACACAAAATGCTGGAGTAACTCAGCGGGACAGGCAGCATCTCTGTATAGAAGGAATGGTGACATTTCGGGTCGAGACCTGAGTCTGAAGAAGGGTCTCGACCCGAAACGTCACCCAATCCTTCCATCCAAAGATGCTGCAGTTCCTTCCTACACATTTTATGTCTATTATTTAATTGGCTTGATTAGTCTTTTAACTTTGCATACTCTCACACTGATGTGACAAGTATGTTACACAATATTTTATATGAATTAAATTTCACAGTAAAGTACCTCCTTCTGTTGGTATGAATACTGCAGCTCACTGCTTAGCATTATGTGTATTGAAATGATCACTCTCTCACGATGAAAGGAATGTCCTTGAGCAGAATTCTCCACCAGATGGCACTCTTTGACAGTGAGAAACAAACTCCAATTTGTTTCCCTGAAGAAAGTTAAAATAACACCAGTAAATCGTTTTACCGTTTATTACTTAAATATTCAGTTATAATAATTTTAATATGTTGTTATTATAAACAGTATTCAATTAATCTTTGACTCAAATTGGACAGCAAATTCCTACAGTACATAGAACAGTGCAATGGAGGAACAGACCATTCAGCCCACCATGTCTGTGCCGATAATAATGCCATTCTAAATAATCCCATTTGCCTGCACATGGTCTTTATCCATCTACTCTCGGCCTGTTCATGTGCCTGTCTAAATTTTCCTTAAACATTGCTATGTATCTGCTTCTACCATGTCCGCTGGCAGTGCATTATAGGCCCATCCCACTCTCTTTGTTTTAAATAAAAACTTGCCTTGCACATCTCCTGTAAAGTTCCCCCTTCTCTCCTTAAATGTATGCCCTCTAATATTTGACATCTTAATCCTGGGAAAAAGATTTGATCTACCCTTTCAATGCCTCTCATAACTTTATGTACTTTATCAGGTTGCCCCTCAGCCTTCGATTCAATCCAAGTTTGTCCACCCCCTCCCCTAATTCTCTTCAATTCAGCCAACATTCCAGTGAACCTCTTCTGCCCCCCCCGCTCCAAAGCCTCAACACCCTTTCTATGTGGTGGCAACCAGAACTGCATATAATTCTTCAATGTAGTTAATGTTCTGTATAGTTGCAATATGGCTTCCCAGCTTTTAGACAACGTCCCAAATGATGTAGCCAAACATGACATGTGCCTTCTTTACCAGCCTATCCTTGTGTTGACACTTTTAGGATTTTGGACTTAAACCCAAGATTCCTCTGTTCATCAATGTTCCAAAGGGTCCTGCATTTACTCTATGCTTTCCAATTGACCTCCCAAATGGAACACCTCACACTTGTCCAAATTAAACTCCATCTGCTATTTATCCACCCAAATTTCAAACTGATCTACATTGTTGTATCCATTGACAATCTTCTTCACTGACCACAACACCAATTTTTGTGTTCTCTACAAATTTGCTAATCAGACTACCTTCATTTTCATCCAAATTTCACACACACACACACACGCGCACGCACACGCACACACACACACACATACACACACATACACACACACACACACACACACACACACACACACACACACACACACACACACACACACACACACACACACACACACACACACACACACACACACACACACACACACACATACATATATATAACAAACAACAGCGATCGCAGCAATGATCCTTATGGAACACTGCTGGTTACAGACCTCCAGTCGGAAAAACACACCACTACCACTACCAGCATGCCATGAAGGACCGTGTAAATACTTTACTAAATCCACTGTTCTATTATCAATCATCTCCAAGATATATACCAGCAAGGTGCAATTCTTTATGTCTCATTTATTCTAGTGTTTACAATCTTATGTATAACAATTGTTAAATTTCCTTTCAAAGGCTGTGAAATTCCCATTGGTTCAAAGTCAAGACACGAGTCAAGTCAAGAGAGTTTATTGTCATGTGTCCCAGAAAGGACAATGAAATTCTTGCTTGCTGCAGCACAACAGGTGTGGCCAGGATGGTGTGGGTCCTTGATGATGCTTTACATCTTTCAGAAATATTTAACCAACCAAACTAGACATAGTGACACAGAATGAATGGAATTCATTTATTTGTTCATTGTATGTACTGCCCAATATTTCATTTTACTAATTTCATTAGAAAAGAATGTGACGGATGACAAAAGTTTGTACTCCTGGTCATATAAAGTAATTTAAAAAAATGGAATGTGCTCTTCACTCTGTAGCAACTGATTGTTGAGATAACTGAAGTTAGGAGTTTAAATTAAGCACAATCTCTTCAGATTCCAGGCATTCCGTCGTTTTGTACTGTATTTAGTCAGCAATTTAGACTCTGAATATCTGATAATATACAATACATAGCCTACTGCATTGGCTTCATTGGCTTTCCTAACTTGTTTTCAGTTGTGTTAAACATAATTACTAGCTCTCTGCAAATGGTGCACCTGCCCTCTTGGTCTAGTTTAGGAATGATCTCTGTTCTGCAATGGATTACTGAAGTACTGAGCTATATTGATGCATTCACCATCCATCCCTTTAGTGTTATGCTGGAGATGGATGATGAATGAGCACCACTCTCTTAATTTGGTGATTTGTTGTTTGACTCTGATGAGCCACATTTAATGATATACAATGTATGGCCTACTTCATTGGTTTCCTAACTTGTTTTTAGTTGTGTTAAACATAATTACTAAATTTCTGGTTCTGTTATATTTCTTGTAGGTCATGGATTATAACATTAGCCTGGGAAACCAACTCCTTCCGCTGGTGGTGCAAGTACTTAAGTATTGCACCTGTCCACAGCTGCGCCATTACTTTCAACAACCTCCTCGATGTTCGCTTTGGACTCTGAAACCTCACATGCGACAGATGTGGCTGAAATCGTTGCTTGTGATTCTGTACAAGGTACAATTACATGTTTTAAAATAGAAGTGCAGAATTGGCTTGAGTGATATGCCAATGCAAACTAATGCCTGGAGATTGCTTTATAGAATTTGTCATGAGGAAATCAAAATTGTCTGTATGTAAACTTAATATGACGCACAAATATAACTGAATCAGCTTTACCGCACTAATTCAAATTAGCATGGTTTTATTTTAGCTATGTGGGTATTACAAAAAATGATTACAGAGAAGTTCCAGTGAAGGAATTCACTTTAGCTGCCGGTTTGATATTATGCCAATAAAATGTAACATATTGGACATTTTACTGAAGAAACACTCCAGAGGTGCATCTATAGATTGAGACATTAAACCAAAGCTCTGCCTTCTGATACCTTCAGGAATTATCTGAAGAAGTGCAAATGCGTCTCTCAATCTCTGGCACTTCAGCTAATATATAAAATGTCAACTAATCTCACAAAATATAACTTGTAGAAACAAACATTTGTTCTGACTGCCGTTCTTTGGAGTGAAAGCATTTGCATCACACCATACCACCTCTTTCAACTTGATGAGAGGAATTTTATGAAGATGTAATAAAAACAATTAAGAGTAAAATAGATTAATAATGGATGGGATTTTGCATGATGACAGGTAAACTATTACCACTCGCCTTTATTATGCCATGGAACTAACAAAGTGCATGTTCACTTTGTGCACAAAATGTGGAAATCCAGATACCTCTATTGCCTTCTGATTCATAACATAATGCAGGTTTTAGTAGTCTTCTAAAGACTAAACTTATAGAATAAACTTTAAATGTCATGACATATATCAGTGATATTTCTAATCTCAGAATGAAATACATTGACCATGTGAAATGATTTTTTTTAATGCCATAATTATTGTCCAACAATCTCTCTAGTCCTAGATAAGGCCATTTGTCTAATTCTCTCAACTAATTACTTCCAAACTGAATTAATTTATTAAACAAATGTTTGTTATGCTGCTTCAGCTTCTAAATCATTTACGTTCTGTAATGTAGTTTACATGCTAATTAAAAGCTATGCTTTTTACATGCGGATTTGTTAACTATGAGAGCTCTTCATTATGATTGGGTGTTCTGCATATTTAGTGACATCTTCGATGCTGGATTCCTCAGATCCCTGGAGTTGATTTAAAAATGGGAAATGCTCAGCAGGCCAGGCAGCAACTGGAAAGGGAAACAGGGTTAACATCATCACACAGTAGAAATGCAGACTCCAGGTGCAGCGGTAGAGTTGCTGCTTTACTGCGCTAACAGCGCCAGAGACTCGGGTTCGATCCCGATTACGGGTACTGTCTATATGGAATTTGTACGTTCTCCTCGTGACTGAATGGGTTTTCTCTGAGATCTTCGGTTTCCTCGCACACTCCAAAGACGTACAGGTTTGTAGGTTAATTGGCTTGGTATCAATGTAAAATTGTCCTTAATGTGTGTAGCATAGTGTTAATATGCGAGGATCGCTGGTTGGTGCGGACTAGTGGGTCAAAGGGCCTGTTTCCATTCTGTATCTCTAAACTAAACTAAATGATGCCTGTCAGGAACAATGTTTGTAAGGGGGTCTATACCTTGGAGTTGCTTTGTGCATTTGTTTCAAACTCAGTGGTGAGGCATTTTTTCACTACTTATGCTAATATCATTGTTTGTCTTCTAGTATCCCTACAAAGACTCTGATGTCAGCAAGATTGTTTTGCATCTGATCTATATCACAATCAATACCCTTAATGCACAGTACCATAGCTGTAAACCCCATCCCTCTGCTGGACCCCTTTACAGTGATAATAGTAACATTAGCAAGTACAGTGAGAAGGAGAAAGGTAAGATATACAAATATGGCATATGGGCTTCCCTTTTGGCTAACTTTTAGAGAGTAAATATGATTTTTGTTTTGGATGGAAATAGAAGATATATTAGTATTGATTAATTTTAAAGTTTAAATTCTAAAGGCATTACAGTTTTTGTATGAAACCTTGATGACAGTATGGAACACTACACTTTTCAAAGTAATATTTTCCTCTTGTTCAAAGACTCAGTAAAAAATGTTTTATTTTCATGTTGTTGAGATTGCTGGATGTTGAAAATTTAAAGTCTGCCACATTAAAGCTGATGTTAGCATCATAGTTACAGCAGGATGCAATAGTAATAGATTTGCTAACTAATCATTACCGATTAAGCGCTGTTAATTAATAATTCACTGTCCCAGAAATGGCACGAAAAAGCCCTGGTAGTTGAATATTTTGCGAACCTTGGGTCTAAAGTTAATTTTCTCCCCCTTTAGTAAAAAACAGCATTGACATGTCACGACAGATTCCACATCCCTGTGTCCCAAATGTTACTTCCTGAAATAATTTTTTTGTAATTTGTATTTACCTTCATTTTTTCTTTCTTTTGTGTAAAAGAAAAGAACTATCTCCGGTAGTTATAAGAAATGTATCATGTTGAAAATCACGGTATAATCAAGGTGATATTGTACTTAATGTATTTCCAATGTCCAATACTGTTATACATGGCATTATATGTAAAGTTACATGCCAAGTGCCTTTGACAGTTCAATACGCAGTTCAGCAGTTTAAGTAATTCCAATAATTTATTAATATGCTCTGTGATTACCGAGATATGTCTGCTTTGTTTCTTTTCATGTTTTACTTTTTTCTCCCTTGGCCAGAAGAAGATAGTGTGTTTGATGAATCGGATGTACATGATACCCCAACTGGAGCTTGCAACAAGGAATCTCAAACATTCTTTGCAAGACTAAAACGAATTGGCGGGAACAAATCAGTAAAGTATCAACCAGTTGAGATGAATGCACAGAAGAGTAAGTTTTTCTACTTCATTGCACAAGAAACATAAAACCTTGACATGGCTATTGGAATAATTCAGGATTAGTCTCATCAGATAGGCGAGTCAGTCATTATGTAGACTTGCCTCGCACGATCACCTGCCAGGCAATTGCTAAATGTGTATATATATATATTATAAAATTATGGGAATATCATTGTTCCCTACATTTATAATTTCATGATTTATGCTGCACCCAATATTTCAGCTTCTTTTGGGCGGCCTATAAAAAAACTCCCACCAATGTTTTCTGCCCTTGCTACTTCTTAGCTTGACTCAAACTGACTTCAATTTCAAATCACGGTGTTACATGCCATGTTCATTTCTCACCATTGAACTGATTTGCCCATCTATTAACAGTGCTGCACTATTTGTTTTTTCAACTTGCTCAGGTCTTTAGTGTTTTATATGTGGGGGGAGGGGGAAACTGTTTTTCTTAGTCCCTGGTCGAGGATGCTTCTATGCTCCGAGCCGCATCTTCACCTCCTCCTCGCGGCTTACCATCTGGATTGGCGCGGCCTTTCCTACCAGAGACCGGCCAGAGCTTCAGCAGCGGCGCCGCAATGGATTCCGGAGCGAGCGATGCCTTACCGGGAATCGCCGTGTTGGAGCTCCGGAGTGCTGCGACTGCCAACTTCAACACCGTGGAGCTGTGGTCTGTGGAGCTTCCAGCCGCGGGCGTTGACTTTGACATCGCGGAGCCGAGGTCGCCAGTGTTGAATCTCCGCCCAGCTCGGCCTGTGGACTTCGGGAGCCGTGGTCTCCGGTAGGAAGTGGCCGATTCGGAGGCTCCGGGCCGCTGAGACTGTTCTTCCATTCGAGGGCCTGAAACATCGGGCCGTCGTTGCGGCGACTGCGGTGGCCTCAATAGGCCCCGACCACGGGTGAACAGAGGAAGAGGACTGAACTTTGGTGCCTTCCCTCACAGTGGGAAACACTGATTCCACTGTGGGGGGATGTTTTTTATGTTTTATGTTAAATTCTAAAGTGTTGTGTTTATCTTATTTTTGTGTTGCATGGTAACTCAAATTTCACTGCACCAATTGGTGTATGTGACAATAAATGTCCTTTGTCCTTTGTCATCCTTCCAAAATGTTGAATTCCCTGGTTACATAATTCCCAGCTTTGTTCACTTTACAGTTGTATTTCATTAATGGCATATTATTCCTATTTGCGCCACTAAATCATTTATCTTATTTTGCATAAGCATGCATATACAGCACCTTTAAGTTAGTAATTTTCAGTTTTCTGAACTTTAACTGCCACCTCTTTGTTGTTGACTTTGTTTTTGCCATTTATTTATTTCACATTATTTTTCTAACATATCCTTCCAGCTTTGTCTCTTTCCTTCCTGAATTCCCTCTGAGATTCCCATCTCTCTGCCATCTTCCTGGTAGCAAACTCCACCTTGGCACGGATATTGATCCCAGTTCTATTGAGGGGAAACCTCAGGCTTGTACATGTCCTAGCTGCCCCTAAAATGATTCAAATGCCTGAGGAAGAATTAACCCTTCCTCATGTACAATCTCTCCAGCTTCTCTGGTTATCAGCAAGTGTCTGATCCTCCTGAATTATTTCCACTCAGCATCTTTTTCATATGCCATGGGTGTTCTATTGGAGTTAATCACTCTACTCTGGCAGTGAAATCTAATTGTCATAGGTCTAAGCCTTAGAATTTCCCTAATTACATGTGTCCTGGCCCTCTGCTTCTTTAAGACAATCTTTAAAACTTGCCTGTTTTTCCAAGCTTTGGTCCGCTGCCTTTTTTAGATGTGTGTCGTTTCCTTTGATAACATACGTATAAAGCACCTTTTATTGCAATGTTGTTTATGGAAAATTTTAAGTGAACATTTTAAAATGAAAATTGTTATTATTCTAATATTTATTAGTATCCTAAATATTGAATGCATTCAAATTCATGATGACATGAAGTATAATTTTTAAAGTAGCTGCATAACACATGCAACATTTGACTCTGATAATATCAGGCCAATCAGCATTATTTAATGAGAAGAGGTGAAAAGTATTAATGTACAGCCAATTTCCAACTAATGAAGGTATCTTAACTAATATTCTGAATTCAATTTGCCTAATTTAAAATTTCACCCATAAATTCTATTTGTAATCTTGCTTCTTTTTCTCTCAGGTTCAGAGATAGAGCTGTCAGAGTACAGAGATTCCAGTCTTTTGCCAGACAGTATAATGCACTGCGGTACATCTCCACAATTACAAGAAGGCTTTGGTCAAAAGAAAAAGTTGCATGCAATTAAGCAACAGTCGCTTGATATAGGAAACGCAGATTCTGCTCTATATTCTTCAGATGAACAACGTAGAAAGTCGTGTTTAGATCGATGTCAGTCCGAGAAACAACCAAGTTGTCCTTCCTATCATAATCAGATGGAAAGCATGTATAGAGGACCAGATCAGGATTTGTCAGTCAGCGCAGTAACTGGAGAGCTTCAGGAAAGGTCTTCAGCTGCAGAAAGCTCTCAAGAAGGGAAGCGACCAGTAATACCAGAAGTCAGACTCAATTGCACAGAAATATATGAGGTCAAACATGGATCTCCTGAGAAATGTATGTCCTTACAGAAGGAGGAAACTGATTTGATTGACTTATCTTCTGACTCATCATCTGCACCTGATAAACAGTCGATTCTTTCAAGTTCGGATAGTGACTCGCTAGTTTTCGTTGCTCTCCCACCTCTGAGGATTGTCGAGAGTGATGAGGAATATGAAATTCAGAATACAGCAAACAATAAACCAAATGGGAAAACTAATACGATATCTCAGAAAACCTCACCACTTAGCTTGAATGTTACCCCCATTGTGAAAGTCAATGTTGAAGATTGTTCCAAAGACTCTCATTGTCTGGATTTTGCAAATACTTCTTTGCTAGACACTGAGAACGTTTTGTCAGTTGTTCTGAGTGATCAAAAAGACTTGGAAGATCTAACACTGCAAAAGTATTCTCAGTGTTCTGGTTGTGAAAGCCCTCTTACTCTTAAGCAAAAGAGAGAAAATCTCAGAAAGTCATCTGCTGTGCTGGAAATATCCCAGGATGCCATTTATGAGTTGAATAAAGATCAGACTAAATCTGACAGCCCTTTACCTAGTCCCCTGGTTAAAACGGTACTCCTCAAACTTCCTACTGAACCCGAAGAAAATGAAAAGTCAGAAGCAGAGCTCTCTGTTGACAAAGGCAACGACCTAAAAGATGAAAGTGGTGAAGAAACAGAATTTAAAATCCAGATTGTTCCAAGGCAGAAGAAGCAAAGGAAGATTGCTGTCAGTGCTATTCAGAGGGAATACCTTGATATCTCTTTCAATATTTTGGACAGACTTGGAGATCAAAGAGACACTGGTAAGGACTTGACATGAATTCATCACTCCCAAATTGGAATACCGTGTAGGGGAGTGTGTTTCAAAACGGGGTAGCTGAGAAATTTGGATTGCTTTAAAAAAAAATACTGCCTATCTGAAGGTCACTGATTTTCAGTGTGGCTGGTTAGGAAATTCCAAGATCAAATCAGGCCATTTTGGACATCTGAGGCCATGTATTATTCTAGTGTGTCCGACATGACTCATACCAGCTGTGCACAGGATGACATGATTCCTCAGGCTTGCTCTTTTGGAGTGATGCAGGGAAATAAGAATATCTAATTTTGTGGAATGTCCTTTGTTGGGTGCTCCCAAAGTAGCCATGTTTTCATAAACTGTTGGCTTGGCAGTATAAATAGTTGCTGCAAGAGCAAGTTCCTGCCCAGACTGAGAATGAATGAATAAATGAATACGTTTATTGGCCAAGTATTCACATACAAGGAATTTGCCTTGGTGCTGTCCCAATCTGTCCCAAGTGTTCCCCCTGTCATGTTTTAAACTATGTGCTCTCCTTGGACCCTCCCAACTGGGACCCTCACCTCTGATGGCCTCAGTCTAGCAACCCATGTCCTGACCTTGTAATTTTCCTTTTCCTCTGTGGGCAACAGCCCCTCCCTCCACCCACCCCAGCCTCATTTATGCTTCGAACTGTTGGTCCACATTTACCCCATCCCATATGGAGCCTAGTCATGTCCCCTTTTCTGAAATGAATGACACTTCTTAAAAGGTGCGGCTGGCAAATGCATTATTCCTCGTACAACATTGAATTTTGTTTTGCAACCAAAACTCTTATGAATGCATTGCAAAGCAATCATTTTGCAAGCCCAATAAGGCTAAAGGTGATTTTGTATGATTTCCAGTTTTGTAACGTGATTAACTAGCTGAATACATGGCAAATCAGATGGTTTGACTAATTCTAAAATAGTTACAGTTTTAAACATAAAGTTCACTCTAAAAGTACTGATATTTACAAAATAGAGATAACCTATTTTTTTTCAAAGAAATTGATATTTGGGTAAATATGTTCAGCAATGGCATCAGTGTAATGCCAATGCAAACCTTAACTTTTATAATTTAGGCTGTTTGTAACACAGCTAGTAATTGACTGTTGAACTCTTTCCATTCTTAATGAATTTGTCACATGTTTGTCCTCTCTAAAGTCTAAAAGTATAAGGACATCTATTTAAATACAGTGGTTATTATCAATATTTTTAAAAGTTGTCTGTGGCAAAATCCGACATTACATTACCTAGTCCTGTACTACAATTGGTTTTTGTTTTATGATTATCATATGGTTGTCCTTTTGGCAAGAAGAAACAGAATAATAACAGACTAATAACGGTCTCTACAAATTTGATACAAAGGAACGTAACATTTCCAGGTACATGTATATGCATAAGTGTGCTTGTCTGTCTGGGGTAAGCTGTATTTCAATTGTGAATGAGTTTGAGAAAAAATAGCAACTATTGATAAACATTGGCCACTGTTAGTTTGCCCCAACTCCTTGTGAGATAAATATTCATCCTATTAAAGTAACATGGCTGAAAGCTCTTAATAGTTCTTCTTGGGCAACATTCAGGATCCAGGATGACGTGCTTCCAGTCATGGTTTAGTGTGTTCTGAAGGAGACGGATAAGGCCAAAACAGGAGCAACAGACCCTTTCACAGATTGGTAATTTCTGAGGCTGTCTGCTCCATTTGCAATTTTTGTGAAGCTTCTGTATGTTCCTGATGCATCACATCGAGGTTCTCTACACCATTCTGAATGTTCTTTCATGGCTTTGTGTGATCATAGGTCAGGGATCCGCAATAATCAAAGGGGATGTTTGAAAGAAAACTTTGAGTATCTCTTTGAATCTTTTCTTCTGTCCGTGTGGTCACCTCGTCCTGTGACAGAGCTCAGAAAGGAGTGTTTGTTTTGCGAGTCAGGCAGCAAGCATGTGAATCTTGTGGTCTGCCTAATGGAGCCGACTACTCATTAGTGCAATCTTAGCATCAACACTAAGAAGTGGTTACGTTATAAAGAAAACTAAGAAACTTGAAACAAAAACTGAAAATATTTTAAAAAGTGCAAAAAGTCAGTCAGCATCTGAATGGGTAAAATAAGTTACGCTTCAGATGGAATTCTCATTTAAAATTTATTTCCAAAGCTCCAGTTCCTACAAAGACAAGCTGGCAAAATGTAATTATGTGCAAGAGGCCTTGTTTCCAATATTATTTATTCATTTTATATATTGATTTAAGAATGCCAAATTTGGTTTGTTCTACACCACAAGCATGAAATGGTTATTTATTAATTGCATATTAGAAACATAGAAACATAGAAAAATAGGTGCAAGAGTAGGACATTCGGCCCTTCGAGCCATCACCGCCATTCAATATGATCATGTGGAGGGTGTATAGTGTTAAAAGGCCGAAACACCCAGTGATGCAAGGGTACACTACTGATGATGTGTCCTGTGCCCAACTGTCCTGAAGGTTACCCCCCCCCCCCCGATGTTGAGCGTCTACCACTCTCAA
This sequence comes from Malacoraja senta, assembly GCA_038087875.1. NCBI lineage: Eukaryota > Metazoa > Chordata > Chondrichthyes > Rajiformes > Rajidae > Malacoraja > Malacoraja senta. Next base: position 14,570,555 of record CM075978.1, on the reverse strand, counting down.
CAATCAACGAATGTCGTGAAATGCTCCCCACCTATTGGCACAAGGGACTTCTTAACATCTTCTCCTGTGTACTTGATCCATGGCTGGTCATCTAAAATCAGTACCCTGTTCCTGCTTTTTTCCCCATATCCCTTGACTCCCTTAGTCCGAAGAGCTAAATCTCTCTTGAAAACATCCAGTGAATTGGCCTCCACTGCCTTCTGTGGCAGAGAATTCCACAGATTCACAACTCTCTGGGTGAAGAAATTTTTCCTCATCTCAGTCCTTAATGGCCTACCCCTTATTCTTAAACTGTGACCCCTGGTTCTGGACTCCCCAACATCGGGAACATTTTTCCTGCATCTAGCCTGCTCCGTATGCGGAAGTGGCATCAAAGGACGAGATGCCGAAGCGAAGAAGTGGAAACCAAATAACCGAACGGAAACGACGCCGAAAAGCCAAATAACCGAAAGGGCGGATCGCCGAAAAGCCAACTCACTGAAAGGGCGGATCGCCGAAAAGCCAACTCACCGAAAGGGCGGATCGCCGAAAAGCCAACTCACCAAAAGGGCGGATCGCCGAAAAGCCAACTCACCGAAAGGGCGGATCGCCGAAAAGCCAACTCACCGAAAGGGCGGATCGCCGAAAAGCCAACTAACTGAATAAAAACAACGGCGAAAAGCCAACTCACCGAAAGGGCGGATCGCCGAAAAGCCAACTAACCAAAAGGGCGGATCGCGGAAAAGCCAACTAACCGAACGACGCATCGCCGAAAACTCAAATAACGGACATGACGTCACCGGGGGGCAGGACTTGTCAGTGATTGGTCCAGACCCCAGCATCCATCACATCACTGGCCGGGGGAGACGGGGGGGTGGGGGTCATTTTTAATTTTCCTTCGCCGCTTTTGGATTTTACTGAATATAAAATAAAACCCCGTGTGATTGGAACTTTCAGTTGATTTAAGAAAATAAATTATCTAGATTGGTCCATAGATATTTACACCAACTGTAACAATTATATTTTGACTACCACAATACATTTACATACACTACCGTGCATCTTGAAGGCCAGTGGTCTTTTTGGGTGTGAATCGAGAAACCAGTCAGAAAAAAATGACTTTTTTTAAAGAATGTCTTAGCTCCCTGAGTCGGTTCAGTGATATGAGTCAGGGGCTGCGGAACGTTTTTGAAAGTGGGGAGGCTGAGTGAACACTGATCACCGGCCTCGGGGGTACCTGGTTATGGAATAATAATTGTGCCACCCTCACCAGGTACCCTTGAGGCCGGTGATCCCGGGAATTAACCTGGTGAATCTACACTGCACTCCCTCAATAACAATAATGTTCTTCCTCAAAGTAGGAGACCAAAATTACACACAATACTCCAGGTGCGGTCTCACCAGGGCCCTGTACAACTGCAGTAGGACCTCCTTGCTCCTGAACTCAAATCCTCTCGAAATGAAGGCCAACATGCCATTAGCTTTCATTACTGCCTGCTGTACCCGCATGCTTACTTCTAGTGACTGATGTATAAGCACACCCAGGTCTCATTACACCTCCCCTTTTCCTAATCTGACACCATTCAGATAATAATCTGCCTTCCTGTTCTTGCCACCAATGTGGATAACCTCACATTTCCATCTGCCATGCATCTGCCCACTCATCCAACCTGTCCAAGTCACCCTGCAGTCTCATTGCAGCTCACACTTACGCCCAGCTTTGTGTCATCCGCAAACTTGGTGATGTCATATTTAATTCCGTCATCTATATTGTTAATAAATATTGTAAATAACTGGGGTCCCAGCTTTGCAGCACCCCACTAGTCACTGCCTGCCCTTCTGTTAATTCCTACTCTTTGCTTCCTGTCTGCCAACCAGTTCTCTATCCATGTCAATACCCTACCCCCAAAACCATGTGCTCTAATTTTGCACACTAATCTCTTGTGTGAGACTGTCAAAGGCTTTTTGAAAGTCCAGATACACCACATCCACAGGCTCTCCCTTATCTATTCTACTTGTTACATCCTCAAAAAATTCCAGAAGATTAGTCAAGCATGATTTCCCCTTCGTAAATCCATGCTGACTTTGACCGATCCTGTCACTGCTTTCCAAATGCGCTGCTATAACATCTTTAACAATCGACTCAAGCATCTTCTCCACTATCGATGTAAGCTAACTGGTCTATAATTCCCCGTTTTCTCTCTCCCTCCTTTCTTAAAAGTGGGGTTACATTTGGCTACCCTCCAGTCCACAGGAACTAATCCAGAGTCGAGAGAACATTGGAAAATGATCACCTATGCATCCACGATTACATCCACTATCACCTTTGCATCCACGGTACAGCAGGCAGTGAAGAAAGCGAATGGCATGTTGGCCTTTATAACAAGAGGAGTCAAGTATAGGAGCAAAGAGGTCCTTCTGCAGTTGTACAGGGCCCTAGTGAGACCACACCTGGAGTATTGTGTGCAGTTTTGGTCCCCTAATTTGAGGAAGGACATTCTTGCTATTGAGGGAGTGCAGCGTAGGTTTACAAGGTTAATTCCTGGGATGGCGGGACTGTCATATGCTGAGAGAATGGAGCGACTGGGCTTGTAAACTCTGGAGTTTAGAAGGATGAGAGGGGATCTTATTGAAACATATAAGATTGTTAAGGGTTTGGACACGCTAGAGGCAGGAAACATGTTCCCGATGTTGGGGGAGTCCAGAACCAGGGGCCACAGTTTAAGAATAAGGGGTAAGCCATTCAGAACGGAGATGAGGAAACACTTTTTCTCACAGAGAGTTGTGAGTCTGTGGAATTCTCTGCCTGAGAGGGCGGTGGAGACCTGTTCTCTGGATACTTTCAAGAGAGAGCTAGATAGGGCTCTTAAAGATAGCGGAGTCAGGGGATATGGGGAGAAGGCAGGAACGGGGTACTGATTGGGGATGATCAGCCATGATCACATTGAATGGCGGTGCTGGCTCGAAGGGCCGAATGGCCTACTCCTGCACCTTTTGTCTATTGTCTGTTGTCTATTGATTTCTAGGGCCACCTCCTTGAGTACTCTGGGATGCAGACCATCAGGCCCTGGGGATTTATCTGCCTTCAGTCCCAACAATTTACCTAACATCATTTCCAGACTGATATGGATTCCCTTCAGTTCCTCCCTCCCACTAGATCCTCAGGCCTCAAGTATTTCTGGGAGATTGTTTGTGTCTTCCTTAGTGAAGACAGAACCAAAGTACTCTTTAACTGTTCTCCTTGTTTGCTTGTTTCCGATTTGCCATATTAAACTCAAGTCGGGAAGGTTTCTCTCCTTGCCAAGTAGTTTTATGTTATTAGAGTGTTAATTGATTCTAAATCATGTTTTCATCAAACTTTACCATGTTAATGTTTTTATATAGCCACCATTTTATTGGATGGAATAAAACTTTCATTTGACATTTTAATCTTATTGAGTGGAGTTTGTTTTTAATAATAATTATGAAAGCATGAATTACAAACAAACTATTTTTCAAAATAAAATATTAACAAGAACCTATTAGCTTGGTTTAAAATTTCGGTATATACTGATAATTCTAGTGCAGTTGGTCACAGTGGTTTGCAGTTTTGAAATTCAAAAAAAGTTATATTCATGGTTCAAATTTTTTTTTTAGATCAGTCTGTTAAAAGTCAATCTACTCTGGATATGCCAAGACAATCTACATCTGCTCCAGTACTAGAAACAGCTGTACCAGAGACAAGTAGTCTTTCTTCCATATCAAGTAAACTAATTAAAATACTGCGTACAAGATGCTTATCAGTTCCACATTTGGAAAGTTTTTTTTTGGCCTCGGCTGAGTGCACAAAATGCCAATAGCAAGGCCATTATTTAAAATCCCTGTATCTGACCACTCCATGGGTCTCCTTCAAAAACTATGTGTCTCCTCAGTTGAGTACTGTGTGTCTCCCCAGTTGAGTACTGCATGGCAGGTTATGCCTAAAATGAATTGAGAAACCATTGTAACCATATGCAGGCCATTTTAGGTTAATTTGTAAGTGCCATGTTTAATCCAGTATCAAGTACTAATAAAATTAAATGTGCCGTTATTGCTCTAATTGAAGAAAATTATACTCGCAGAACATAGAACAGTACAACGCATGTACATAGAACATAGAAGAGTACACAGAACATAGAACAGTACAACGCATATGAACTGGCCCTTCGGCCCACAATGTTAGTGCTGAACATGATGCCAAGTTAAACTGATCTCATCTGCCTTTGCATGATCCATATCCCCCTAATCCTTGCACTTCTATGTGCCTATCCAAAAACCTTTTAATTGCTACTATCATATCTGCCTCCTCCATCACCCCTGGCAATGCGCTCCAAGCCCCCACCACTCTCTGTGTAAAAGAAATGGCCCCACACCTCTCCATTAAACTTTTCCCCTTTCACCTTATAGCTATGACCTCCAGAGTTGGACATTTCCACCCTGGGAAAAATATTCTGACTGTCTACCCTATCTTTCCACCTTATCCTCTTGTGTAGCAACCTTCAGTGAGGTATGAATTTGGACTCCGATCCCTCTATAGATCAATACCGTTAAGGGCCTTGCCATTAATTGTATATTCTCCCCTTACAGTCAACCTCTCAAAATGCAACACCTCACACTTGTTCAGATTAAACTCCATCTGCCATTTAACCGCCTATTTCTGCAGCTGATCTATATCCCGCTGTGTCTTTTGACAGCCTTCCTCACTGTCTGCAACTCCTCCAATTTTGGTGTCGTCATCAAAACGTATTCGCCAACCCATTTACAATTATGTCCAAGTCATTTATATATATCACAAACAGCAGAGATCCCAGCACAGATCGTTAAAGAAGGAACTGCAGATGCTGGAAAATCGAAGGTACACAAAAATGCTGGAGAAACTAAGCGGGTGCAGCAGCATCTATGGAGCGAAGGAAATAGGTAATGTTTCAGGCCGAAACCCTTCTTCAGACTGATAGGGGGTGGGGAGAAGAAAGGAAAAAAGGAAAAAGGCGGAGGAGGAGCCCGAGGGCTGGGGGGGGGGGGGGGGGAGGAGACAACCAGATGGCTGATGAAGGGGAGGGGACAGCAAGGGCTAGCAGAATTGGGAGAATTCAACGTTCAAGCCCCCAGGATGTAGACTGCCCAAGCGGAATATGAGGTGCATTTCCCCCAATTTACGGTGTTGCTCGCTGTGGCCATGGAGGAGACCCAGGACAGAGAGGTCAGATACGGAATGGGAGGGGGTATTGCATTCGCTGCTCTAGATGCCAGCTGATCTACATCGGTGAGACCAAGCGGAGGCTTGGCGATCGTTTCGCCGAACACCTCCGGTCGGTCCGCAATAACCAACCTGAACTCCCGGTGGCTCAGCACTTCAACTCCCCCTCCCATTCCGTATCTGACCTCTCTGTCCTGGGTCTCCTCCATGGCCACAGCGAGCAAAACCGTAAATTGGAGGAAATGCACCTCATATTCCGCTTGGGCAGTCTACATCCTGGGGGCTTGAACATTGAATTCTCCCAATTCTGCTAGCCCTTGCTGTCCCCTCCCCTTCATCAGCCATCTGGTTGTCTCCTCTCCCCCCCCCCCCCCCCCCAGCCCTCGGGCTCCTCCTCCGCCTTTTTCCTTTTTTCCTTTCTTTTCCCCACCCCCTATCAGTCTGAAGAAGGGTTTCGGCCCGAAACGTTACCTATTTCCTTCGCTCCATAGATGCTGCTGCACCCGCCGAGTTTCTCCAGCATTTTTGTATACCTCCCAGCACAGATCCCTGCGGATGTCCACTGGTCACAGACCTACAGCCAGAATATCTTCCTTCCACCACAACCCTCAATCTTCTATGAATAAGCCAGTCCTGAATCCATACGTCCAAGTCACTGTGAATCTTGGTATCGATTATATGTTGTCCCTCTTTGTCACCACCATAACCCTATCTGGCAGTGTGGAGTTATGTGTCATCAGTGTTTTTGTTATAAATTTTAACTGATGTACTCAATTTGAACCAAGAGGTTCAATTTGCGGAAACATAAATTTGGCATTTTCCCCATAACTAACTGTTCCAAAACAACTCACAATTCAGTTACAAAATGTCCCCTCAGTAATGTTTCAGGATAATAATAAGATGACTATCTTTTAGCCTAATAAACCAACTTTTAATTACAAGGATAAATTTAGCAGAGCTTTGAGCACTGTTTTAAAGCAGGGTTCTTTCTATGATTTGTTGGGAATTTAGAGGCAATGTCAATACCAATCTGAATGATAAACCCATGAGATTGGGTCGAATGCTGATTCAGCCCCCTACAAGTATTGGTCTCCTAAAGTTTTAGTGAAGGGTAAAATCAGGAGTAGTGGGAACTGAGTTGCATGTAAAATTGTTGTTTCAC
>CM075978.1:14396047-14563999 GCA_038087875.1 Malacoraja senta | reverse complement strand
ATTTGTTTCACTTATTCTGTTATTAGTTAACATTGCTTATCCGAACCTGATAAATCCTAAACTTTGATGTGAAAATACTGGCATAAGTTCAGGACTTTTTGAACTCCTGTCCCAAATCCCGATCCTGCTGACAGCCTACAACCCTTGCCAATTCAACTGTGCCTCCGACTCTAGATAGATAAATTTAGTTTAGTTTAGAGATACAGCACGGCAACAGGCCCTTTAGCCCACCAAGTCCGCACCGACCAGCGATCCCCGCACATTAACACTATTCAACACACACTAGTGACAATTTACACTCATACCAAGCCAATCAATCTACAAACCTGTATGTCTTTGGAGTGTGGGAGGAAACCAAAGATCTCGAAGAAAACCCACGCAGGTCACGGGGAGAACGTACAAACTCTGTACAGACAGCACCAGTAGTCGGGATCAAACCCAGGTCTCTGAAGCTGCAAGCACTGTAAGGTAGCAACTCTACTGCTGTGCCACCATGCCACCCTATTTGGAATAGGAACAGCAAAGTAGGTGCTCATACTAAAGATTTATTCCAGCTACATTCATAAAACCTACTGCTGGTGAAAGATGTGCCTCCACACTGAAAGTGGAACTCCACACTGGAACTATTTAATTAAGGAAGAAGGTCACTTTTCCATGCACCTCTTAGAGCTACAGATCAGGGAGAGCTCTTTAATTTAAAAATAGTTTGAAGATGTTTGTAGTAAATTCTATTTGACAATAGCATTCTGAAATCTCTCTAATGGTTGTTCACTATTTTGCATGGTTATTTGACTTGCTCACCTGTGGAGTTTTCAAGTGAATGCAGAAATTTGGGAAGTATGTTATTTGCAAGCATTTAATGGAATGTGTCTGGACTCTGTTTGGATTCTGGGAGACAACGGCAAAGCCAAGGCTGTTAACACTTTGCTCAAGAACATGCACATCTTTTGAATACGAAGGAAACTGCAGCACACGGAGGAAATGCTTCTGGTCATAGGGAGAATGTGCAAACTCCAAACTGTCAGCACCTGAGGTCAGGATCGAACCTGGATTGCTAGAGCTGTGAATTAGAAGCTCTAATAAATGTAGCCACCTAATCACTTGCTGGCATCAAATCTAATATTGGAAATACATTTCTTGCAGAATCAGTGAGAAGCCAGCGTGCAGTGACTCCAAGTGAAGTCTACTGTAGTACCTATATTGCAATGCTATTGCACCATCATTCTTTCCCTGGTGTCCTCTCAAGATAAGTATATAAAAGAATCAACAGCAATCTATCTCGCTAGACAACTGTGCACTGCTATTGTTTTCTAAATATCATATGCAATTTGGTATCATCAGACCACTGCAATATAGAAAATGACTCCACTCCAGGTCCAGTATGCTGTGGACATGCAATGTTTCTAATCTTGCATAATTTTCTGTATCGATGGGGATTGAGACTAGTATTAGTTGCAACCAATATTATGACTCCTCGTAGACAAAAAGTAACTCATGTCATAAGTGATAAGAGCAGAATTAGGCCATTCGGCCCATTAAGTCTACTCCTCCATTCAATCATGGCTGATCTATCTCTCCTAAATTAATTCTCCTGCCTTCTCCCCATAACCCCTGACACTCGTACTCAGCGGATCAGGTATCATCTCTGGAGAAAAAGGATGGGTAACGTTTTGGGTCAGGACACCTTGCCTTGGAAGCTCCTGTAATATTGTAAATAATGTTAAAGTATATTTTAATTTCTTGAGAGGAAATGCTCAAATGTTATTTGAGTGAGTTGGTTATTTAGTTTTGAGTTGTCTGAATATCAGAACCAGCCAGAATTTAATAGTACGTGAGCTGCATGTTTACATAAAACAATAAACAAGAACTACTGAATGTCAGAGCTGGTAGTAAAACATTGGGTATGACTGGGACTCTGGAACATGTGTATATGGTGCATGTGTTTGTTTATCCTTAGTGGGTCAGGTAGAGGGATTGTGGACTTATCAGTGAAATGAACTGAAACAAGACTAAATGTTGGGTATTGCATTTGTTGCTCAGCACTAATTTTACTTGAGTAGATGGTGTTAAGCCACCTCTTTGAACTGCTAAAAGTTTTTTTTGTGTGAAGGTACCCTCATGGTGCTGTTGGATGCGATTTAGATCCACTGATGGTGAAGGAAAGGTGACATATTTTCAAGGTATGATTGTGAGATTCGGCAGGAGTTAGTTCATGGTGGTTTCATTGTTCATCTGCTGCCTTTGAGATTTCTGCTGTCAGATTAGCCTAAATAAACAACAATATATTGTAAAGGCAGCAGTCTAGTCGTGCTTCATCATGGTGGAGGGAATAAATGTTTAGGGTAGAGGATCAGGTGACGATTTTAAGGGTCGTAGATCAGGTACTTGTCAAGCAAGTTGCCTTGCCCTGGATGTAGACAACTTATTTTGAGTGTTGGTGGAACTAAGTGGAGAGTATTCAATTCTTGCTCCTTATTTGCACCTTGCATACAGTAGAAAAACTTTGGAATTCCTGACCTGCCACAGTATCTATGATCCAGTTGAATATCTGGCTGATAATGATCTCCAGGCTGCTGGCACAGCTGACATGGTAAAGCCAGTGAATATTGAGGGTAGGTTGCCAGACTCTCTCTTGTAAGAGATGGTCATTCCTCAGGAATTTTGTGATGCAAATTTTACCTGCCTCTACTTATCTGCCTATACTTGAACATTGTTGCATATGGTTATGGGCTGTTTCAATTGCTGTGGAGTTGCAAATGGAATTATACATTGTTAAATCATCAGCAAACATCTCCACTTTTGACCTTGTAAAGGAAGGAAGGTTCTTGATAAAACACCTGCAGATGGTTGGGCTGAGGAGACTATTCTTGGGAACCAGTGCAGTGATGTCCGGTTTCTAGGATGACTGACCTCCCATAACCACAATCATTTTCAATTGTTGACCAGTAAGCATCACCAGCATTGGATTGTGTTCCCCCTTGATAACCATTGACCCCAATCTTATCAGGGATCCATGGGGCCACAGTTGGTCAAATGGTGCCTGATATCAAGTGTAGTCACTCTCACTACATCTTCTTCAATTCAGCTCTTTAGTTCACGTTTGGACCAATGTGATGAGGCATGGAAGTAAATGGTCTTGGTCATATCAAACTGAGCATCTGCAGGCCATGTTATTGGAGAATAAATACTGTCTGATACCACAGTGGAATATTTCTTCCATTAGCTTGCTGATGTTTGTGAGTTAGCGGAATGGATGACAATTGGCTGAATTTGACAGACCTGTTTTTATGTTGAACAGGAGATACCTGAGCAATTTTCCACCTAATTGGGTAGATATCAGTGACTGCATTGGAAGATCTGGCTAGATAGGTGGCTGGGAAAAGTACATAGGTCTTCCACATTATAATGGAAATTTTGTCTGGACACACAGCCTTTCCTGTATCCAGTACTTGGGAAATCTTAGGAGGAAGCCAAGGTAGATCATCTTCAACATTTCTCACAGAACATGGTTGCAAATTAGAACTTAGGGCAGCATGGTGGCACAGCGGTAGAGTTGCTGCCATACGGCGCTTACAGTGTCAAAGACCCAGGTGCGATCCTGACTACGGGTGCTGTCTGTACGGAGTTTGTACGTTCACCCCGTGACCGCGTGGGTTTTCTCCAAGATCTTCGGTTTCCTCCCACACTCCAAAGACAGACATGTTTGTAGGTTAATTGGCTTGGTATAAATGTAAATTATTCCTAGTGTGTGGAGGATAGTGTTAATGTGCGGGGATCGCTGTCGGAGCGGACTCGGTGGGCCAAAAGACCTGTTTCTGCTCTGTATCTCTAAACTAAACTCTTGCATGCTTGGACTTGTCACCAGTGAGTATGGACATGTTCTTGCAGCCTGCATCTCCTTCTATCTGTTGGATTCTTCATCATGTTCACAACTAGAGTAGCTGGGCTGCAGATCATTGATCTGATCTGCTGGTTGTGAGATTGCTTAGCCCCCATATATTGCTTATTGTTCTGAACGCACATAGTCCTGTGTTGCAGCATCACCAGCCAAGTCAGGTTTCTTGCTCCTAGAATCCCCTTCTGCATTTATCCACTGGCCCACAAATTCACCGGTGCTGAATCACTGCAAATGTAGGAAACTAACCCTCAAGTTTATTGTACTTTCTGGGACAGAATTGTCCCCCTCATCAATATATCTGGGAAATATTGAGAAGTGGTTCGATGGCAAAAGAACACTGAAAGGATTTGGATTGGAAGGAATTTTCTTAACATTTATAAACCTTGCTCTGAATTTAATAGGGCCACAATGCATCTGACTACACTAATAGCCACTAGTAACACTTGTAAATGTTGATGCAAGCAATATTAGTCTGATAATTTTCACAAAGTCTTTTTTTTCACCATTGCAGAATTTACAACAGATATGTACTAATGATATATTTTCACAATATCCCATTTCTCTTACATGCTTCTAAAGACTTTGAAAACTGTTTAGAAGAATGCAGTCAGGGAGTTAGTCCTGAACCAATGCCATGCTGATCATTCCTACATTCATTCTATGTACATTCTTGCTTTTGTATGTGGAATATGTAATAAGCCACAATGTTATCACATATCATTCGTGAACATGAATGCAAGTAGTTAATGGGAAGTACAAGTTAAGATTTGGATAACTTAAACCAGTAGTGTATATTATTAACCAGATACCACAGAAAATAATAATTGTTTCTTAATTAAATGGAAAGCTTTGGATTATGGCTTTAGTTTTACAAAATGCTACAATTAGATGTATTTTAGCTGAATAAGCTAAAGCCTTTTTTACACTGGACTGCATTCGTTTTTGAAGCCAATTGTATAAATGTGTACATTGAAAATCACCTTTCAAACTTCAATCATCGTTTAGTATAATAATATTGAATCCCACAGACTTCATATGCATTCAATACTTGGATTAAAAAAGCAGAAAGTTAACTTTGTTGAAAATTATATTTTAAAAAATCTACAAAAAGGAAAAGTCACTTAAATAATAAGGCGAGATAAAATCTGTCATTCTGAATAATCGTATTTAACCTGTTCTGCCAATAATGTTTAATGCAGCAAGATTATTTTCAAAGTTTGACAATTAAGTACAGCACATTGGAAGAACATAGCCTAAGGTTCTGCCAAATAGAATTTAAGCGATCAGGATAGAAAGTAAAAATATAATCTCACAAGTCTAATCTCTGAATTAACATCTAAACCACACACACACAGACTGACAGAGAGTTGAACAGATCAGAATGTTAAATCTGTGGCTTGAAGAATGCTGCAGGGTTTTCAATTGCCATGGCTCTGGAATATATTCTGGGGAGAGGGCTATTCTGTTGGGACAAACTCCAGATACACCAGTCTGGGATGGTATCAGTTTCTGGGGACGTTTGATAATGTGTGTTGTGGGTGGCCATCTATGCATTTTTTTAAATAAAAGTAGGGGAGGATTCACATAGCGTGGTTGTAACTAGAAAATGGAAGGTCAAAGCCATGGAGTAAAGGAGCACTTTGAGTAATGATATGTACTTTCTGTGACAAAAAGTGGTTCATCCTGGTTTTGTGATGTTAAACAAAACAAAAGATCATGGTACTCTGCTTCCAAAATGTTGTTCCACAATCAGAGGTCAACTATGATAAATGAGGATGCAGGGGCAGTGTGGTGGAATAATCTTACATAATATTAATTGACATAATAATAATGACATGCAAAAAGGAAATATGTGAGGCTTTAAACTAATATATTTGTGTTTTTACTGCAGAAAACAGTAAGTTTACCAGCAAGGAAAGACACAAAACACTGGAGTAACTCAGGTGATATTTCAGGTTGGGACCCTGATCTTCAGACCAGTCCTGACCCAAAACTTCACTGTCCATATTCTCCAGGGATGCTGTCTGACCCCGCTGAGTGTTTTGTGTCTTTCTTTGGTAAACCAGCACCTGCAGGTCCTTGTTTCTACAAGTTCACCAGCAATATAGGGCAAAGAAGGTTTCAATGAGAGTGAAAACCTAAAGCAAATTGAGATATTAGGGGGCTAATGGCAGTTAAAATTCTTTGGAACTAAACTTTAATTAGGCAGAGGTTACATATATTTATAAAATTAACCATATTTGATAAGTCTAATGGCTCATTTTCACAGCCCAGATTAGTAAGAAGGAATGGTGTACTATTGTTTAAAAAGCAATTTGAAAAGATAACGCATAAAAGGTGATGCATAAAATAAAGGTTCATAAAAAGGTCCAAATTACAGAAGTCCAATCATTTTTAGATCGGCAAACCATTACTACTGAGGAGCCTGCAGGATCATTGCTGCTCTCTAAGTAAGTTTATCGGCCTGCATAAAAGGACGGAGTGGACTTTGTCCAAATTGCAAGAGGATATGGTTGCCTTGCCAGCAGTACAGAAAAAATGATAAGGTTCATTTCTGGGATATGGATTGTCCTATGAGAAGAGTTTGAAAAAAGATTAACGTATTCTCACTGAGGTTTAAGCAAAACAAAGGCGATTTCATTGAAAAACTTGTTTCCATGAAGAAATTGGCAGGGTAGATACTTTGAGGTGGCTTCATTTGGCTGGACAGTTTAGAACTGGAGGGAACAGTTTCAGGGCAAGCAGTCACCAAATTCAGACTGAGGCGAGATATCTTTAAGGGGGTTAGTGAATCTTTGGGATTCTTGTGCCACCATGCACCTCCCATGCTTGGTGGTCATGTATATTCAAGGCTCAGACTTTCAGCACTTTGGACATTGATCGGGAAAGTAGACCTGGGAGGAATAGCCAATAATTTTTGAATGGGGGAAGTGGGAGACCAGGAGGAAAAAAAAGTGGGAGGAAATCTACAAGGCAATATGGTTTACTTCCACTTCTATTTCATATTTATCATAGAAATTAAACATTTGACCTGATGAAATATAAATCACATGACCTGGTCTAGAGGCAAAAATAACTTGGTGTTTTACCAAATTTGTGAATTTTGATCAAACACTTTATTGTGATTTAAAAGAACTTCAGACTGGCCAGTGTAGAAAAGGCTTTATCGATTAAATTATGATATGCCAACAAAGAATAAAAAGCACCTGTTTGAAAGGTCGTACACAAAACCTGACTGGCTATGTTTTCTGAATGGATCGGTACATTTCGATGAGACGTCTTCAAGAAAGGGATTGCATAGTCAATCAGCCTGCAAATGTGCCTGGCCTGATGGACGGCCATGTTCTTTGTTGGTCCATTGGCTTTATGGAAGTGATCTTCTCCTCTTTCATTGTGACCTGTTTTATTTGTGCAGGTAAAGACTCCAACATCAGCACTTCTGGTGCCAAATTAATAGTAATAACATTTGGAATTTATTGAATGTTTGAAAGAACAAGTTGAGATTCACCTGCATACAAAGACGTCTTGATTTATCGCTTTTAATGGAGGCTACAAGCAACAGTTATGCCTTTTGTGAGGTCTTGTCTCTTATTTGATCGGTAGCTTTGTCCTCCACCTTATTAGTCAACTGGACTGAAGGGCAGGCTGCTTCTCTGCTCGGAATATGTGTGTTCACTTTTGTTTGAAATTAGGTCCTTATCCTCAGAAGACTTTTCTTTCCCCCCAAACTTAGCACACATGTAAGTGTGCATTTCACACTAAACTCCTATCTCAAAACAACTTGGTGGTGATGCTTCATTTTTAAAGTTTAAATGAGTACGCTATTTCTGTCCGCCATTTTGTTGTTTTGGGCAGTCATTGCATATTCAGCTCGACTTGTCCCATTCTCTTCTTTCCGCATGGGCTTCCTAATTGCAGTGCGGGAAGGAAAAACAAAAGAGAAGGAAAAAAAGTGTTAATTGTCAGTACTTATTAGTTACGTGAACTTAATACTGTTAGGAAGGTTAGGTGAATTTTCCACTATTTTGAGAAAATGAAACTTGAGCATTGATTAATTAATTAAATCAGGAAAGCTTTCACAATTCATCTTTTTCTTTCCACTCCCTCATGTAAATGTATTACTAAAATGCTTGGCAGGAACAAAATTTGTTGCAAAAGTACTTAATATGTTATCCATGCATATTAGCCTGCTGTCAGCAGCCCCTCATCCTAGCAAGTAGTTAGTATGGATACTTTCCAAAGGTTCTGCATTGTATGAATGCATCCATTTAAAGCAGCCCTGGTGTAGAGTACGACACATTAAATAATTTATTACACCTCAGAAATTTGATTTTTCTTTTCCTTTTAATAAAGCTTACTTCAGGTCCAAACAAGGAATCTGTGGCATAATTTTATTTTGTAAGAACATCAGAAATAAGAGTGGGAATAGGCCCTTCAAATTCTTCTGCCATGAAGATCATGGCTGATCTGACCTGGCTTTGCTTCAGCTTTACTTTCTTGCTGCAAGTTAGAATTAATTGCTTTAATCCCTTAGACTAGTTGAAGGCTGCAAATCTGTTCATCTCTGCCTTGATTATAGCCGATGGCAGCTTCCACAACTGTGAATAACATAATTTCAAAGAGTCAAAGGTTACTGGGAGTACGCAGAGTGGACAGGCAAAAACATCCATCGGTGTATAACATGCTCAGCAGGAGAAATAAAATATCTCCATTCCATGGTCTTCCCCCACCTTGGCAGCAAGTAACCTGAAGAAATCATCCTTCATAAGCTCATTGATAACACCTCATTCATAGACTCATTGATAACATCTCTGTTGTAACGGTTCCATAAATGTTTGATGCTTTCTGAAGTTGGTTAAAGTCATTGAGATTGACATTCTTTAGTGTGCATTAGAATTTCCTGGCATTTGAACTTTGTTCTTGAATTAGCATACCAAATATATTAAATTTAATAGAGGAATTTGGATCCTTCTCAGGATATAGAATAAACTGGAATAAAAGCGAAATTATGACGATAAAACCTCAAGAATCGACACACCTTTTAAAATTCCCTTTTAGAATTGCTACAGAGAAATTTAAATATCTGGGTATTCAAATTACCAGAAAATATAAAACTTTATTCAATGCAAACTATATGCCCTTACTTACTAAATTAAATGCTTTGATTAAATTTTGGAAAACACTACCGATGTCTTTAATAGGCAGAATAAATGCCATAAAAATGATTTTTTTGCCACAAATCTTATATTTATTTCAATCAATACCAAAATATTTACCGAAAATCTTTGTTTTTAAACTCGACTCTGATATCACAAATTTCATATGGGACTATACATCCCACAGAGTTCAAAGAAGACACCTGTGTAAACCCAAAGAATTTGGAGGACTGACACTACCCAATTTTTTGTACAATCACTGGGCAACGAATATCAAAAATGTAATTTACTTGTTGGACAATTCTGCCCAACAGGTAGATTGGATAGTAATGGAAAGAGAGGATTGCTCTCCTTTTAATATAGGAGCGATCATTCTTTCACCGATAAACTTGAATAATACAATATACAAGAAAAATCCAATTATTCATAGTACAATACGAACTTGGAAACAAATAAAATTAACTTTCAAATTAAGAAACCTATCGCTTCTCTCTCCCATTGTTAATAATCCGTCGTTTAAACCATCTATTATCAACAAAACGTTTACACACTGGGAAAGAATAGGAATTAAAACGTTTGGAGATATGTATGAAATGGGAAACCTTTTAACATTCCAACAACTACAACTTAAATACAACCTGAAAAGTAATCAATACTTTAAATACCTTCAAATCCGTGACTACTTGAAAAAACATACACAAGAACATAAAACTTTGACCTCAGATATATTAGATGAAGCTATGAACAGAAAGGCGGACTCAACAAATTTAATATCATATTTGTATAATATCATTTCAAACATAGAAATACCACCGTCTGATGCTATTAGAAGAGATTGGGAACAAGAATTATCTATAAATATCTCGAAAGACAGATGGGATAAATATTTGCTATATGTACACAAATGTTCGATTAATGTAAGACATACCTTAATTCAATTCAAAATTTTACACCGATTATATTACTCGAAAACTAAATTGAATAAAAGTTTTCCAAATGTGTCTCCCATCTGCGACAAATGCTCATCTCAAGATGCAACTATAGCACATTCTTTTGTCATTTGCATAAAACTGAACCCCAATGCAGAACTGATTATCTTTGGAACAACGGAGGTCGGCCCTGAGCTGACTTCGTTCCAAAAGAGTTTCCTTAATTATGGCTTAATAACGGCAAAAAAACATATTAAAATTCTGGAAAAATGCACCAACATCAATGCTTAAAATGTGGATCTCAAATATGTCTGAAATGTTACACCTAGAAGACATGAGATTCATCCTAGCAGGCAAATCAGACCATTTCTTAAAGATTTGGTCTCCCTTTATCGATTTATTACAAGCATATGGTGCAACATAACCCTGGAAATTAACTGTTTCAGAACCGGGTGAGGGGTGCGCAAAGATATGAAGCAGCTATAACCCTTTTATCTTCTTAACATTTTTTTTTTTCTCTTTTCACTTCTTCTCCTCTCTCTTTTTACTGCACTTTTTTCACAATCTATTACTTTCACCACCTTATCTAACTTTCTTTTTCTCTCTTTTTGCTTATACTTTTTTATTATTATATTTAAAAACAAGAAGTTGTACATGAAATGTATTATATTATTCTTGGTTTATACTATTGTGTATGACTTCTAATAAAAATTGTATTTAAAAAAAAAGAACTTTGTTCTTGGGATGAGCACAACACCAGCAAAGCAAAAACTTGCTTGGTTGTCTTGAGGACATTAAAAATCAACTATGCAGTATCCAACTTAAATTACACGTAGGTACCTAAAATTACCTATAAAGGGCATTTAGTTCCACACCCTTAAGAGTGTTAATGAATGGTACTGTGGCACAGCGGTAGAGTTGCTGCCTTACAGCGCTGGAGACCCGGGCTTGATCCCGACTACTGTCTGTATGGAGCTTGTACGTTCTCCCCGTGACTGTGTGGGTTTTCTCCGAGATCCTCGGTTTCCTCCCACACTCCAAAGACGTACAGGATTGTAGGTTCATTGGATTGGCATAAGTGTAAAATTGTCCCCAATGTGTGCAGAATAGGGTTAATGTGTGGGGATCGCTTGTCGGTGTGGACTCGGTGGGCTAAAGGGCCTGTTTCCATGCTGTCTCTAAACTAAACTACTAAACCAGTAGGATCTGACATTAGTCGAGCAGTTTTCTGGCATTATATATAGAATTGACCTTTTCGTCACTGTGGCTCCCATGGCTTTACTTGCCTACAGGGACTAAACTGGCAAGTGCAACCATTAACTACAACAGAATTAAAGGAAAACTGCAGGAACACCCCTTCCTCATTGTCCCCCCTTTCTCTTCCTCATGCCGTACCTGGATGCGCACTTATCTCTCCCTCCTCCACCTTCATTCCTTCCTCTACCTTCCCTCTTCTATCCTTGTCTCCTTATCTCACTTTTTGTTTTTTCATCTCTGGTCTTTGTCAAACCATCTGCCAATCAAAATTCTCCCTGACCTATATTCACCTATCACTTGTTGTGGGAAGGAACTGCAGATGCTGGTTTAAACCGAAGATATAGACACAGAATGCTGAAGTAACTCAGCAGGGCAGGCATCTCTGGATAAAAGGAATGGGTGATTTTTCTGATCAAAACCCTTCTTCAGGCCCAAAAAGTCACCCATTCCTTCAATCCAGGGATGCTGACTGCCCCACTGAGTTACTCCAGCATTTTGTGTCCATTCTATCCTATCACTTGCCAGGCTTTGTCCCGCACTCACCTCTCTTCCAGCTTTCTCCCCCCTCCACCACCGCAGTGGGTCTGCAGAAGGGTCCTGTCCCGAAACGTCACCTATCCATGTCCTCCAGACATGCTGCCGAACCTGTTGAGCTACTCCACCACTTTGTCTAGGTTTGTAAACTAGCATCTGCAGTTCCTTGCATCTTCAGGAAGTTTCTTCCCTTCTGTCATCAAGCTTCTGAATGTTCTCCCATAAGTTAGAGTGTAGTCCCAATCTTCCAACCTACCTCATTGTGGGTGTAGGATTTTTCTCCATTTCTCCTTGCACTACTTATTACACACGTGTATAGTATGATTTAACTGAAAAGCATGCAAACCATAACATTTCACTGTATCTTGGTACATGTGACAGCAATGATGCAAAACCAATATCAATAAAGATGGTCATGGTCACAGGAAAGAGAGAAAAGGACAAAATACTATAAAATAAAAATGCATTTTGAAATGACACAAGATAAAAACAAAGATGGAAACTAAGACAGGAACAAATATTACTGTGATACTTTAATAATTACATAAACTATGGCAAAACAGTAAGATGACGCAATTAACATATTTAGAAGTACAGAATTCTTAATGTTTAGTTTAGTTTATTATTGTCATGTGTATTGAGGTAGAGTGTAAAAGCCAACATTGGGAGCAAACTGGCCCTGAATCTAGATGGGGCAAATTATAGAGTGAAGGAGAGAGAGGGAGCACTATCATTTGGTTATGCATCCCAAATCAAAAGGAAGCTCGATAAGCAAACAAGAGAATGAATGAAGTAGACTAAAGCCAGCTATTCAGTGAAAGTGCCCGAGGAGACGGAAGGACAAAGCAAAGGTTCAGTGCACAATTGGTAAAATTATCCTGACACTCTGCAACAGTACAGCTGTGCGTGGAGCAACTCAGGGAAACGTCCATGAAGTTCAAAGTCAGTCTCAGTCAGCTAAAGAGCGACAAAGCAATATTATAATAGATTCTTTGGCAGACTCAGCAGTGAGAGAATCAAGAAACCATTACATCCAAGAGTTACTGCTAGCGTTGAAAAGCTATGAGGCACGTGGTAGTGGGGAGGGTAATCTATCCAGTCTTTCAATCCCTTTTCCTTAGATAATGCTTAAAATAAAGAACGAGCGTCTGCTCATAACATGTTCTGTGGGGGAATACAGAACTGCTGAAAACCCACCTGGTCTGATCCACTTCTTTGTAGTCAACGTTAGTGACCCACAAGCCCATACATCATTAACTTAAGTCGACAAATTATTAACACATAATAGAGTCAACAGGCCATTCAGCCCAACCCATCTATGCCATCCAAGATGCCCCTGTTCCATACTAGGCAGCACGCCAGAGAAACGAGTTCGATCCTGACTAAGGGACGGTCTGTACGGAGTTTGGACGTTCTCCCTGTGACCATGTGGGTTTTCTCCTGGTGCTTTGGTTTCCTCCCACACCCGAAAGACGTACAGGTTTGTAGATTAATCAGCTTGGTATAAATGTAAATTGTCCCTAGTATGTGTAGGATAGTGCAAGTGTGCGGGGATCGGTGTTCAGTCTGGACTCAGTGGGCCGAAGGGCCTGTTTCTTCCCCCCCCCCTTTTTTTTTAACGTTCTCTAATTGAAGGGCCTGTTTCTGCGCTGTATCTCCAAACTAAACTTAATAAACTATTCCCATGCTGGCCCATATTCCTCTAAGCATTTCCTAATCAATCTATTCCTCTAAGCATTTCCTTATCTATCTATCTTGATCACATTGAATGGCGGTGCTGGCTCGAAGGGCCAAATGGCCTACTCCTGCACCTATTGTCTGTCTGTCTATCTATCTATCTTCTATCTATCATCTATCTATCTATCTATCAATCTATTTATATCTATAATTTATCCATCTATCTATAATCTATATCTATAATCTAACTATCTATCTATCTATAATCCGTCCCTCTCCACGGCTGCAGGACGTTGGCCCCCAACAGTCCCCTCCTGAAGCCGTCCCCCGGCTGCAGGATGCCCCTCCCCCAGCTGCAGGTCGCTCCCCCCCCCACCCCCCACCTGACAGCCCCCAACTGAAGCCGTCCCCCTCCCCCGGCTGCAGGACGATTTCCCACCCCCCAACAGCCCCCGCCTGAAGCTGTCCCCTGGCTGGAGGATGCTCCCCCCAATGGCCCCCGACAGCCCCGCCTGTTACGGTCCCCCGGTTGCAGGACACCCCCCGACTACCCCCGCCTGAAGCCGTTCCTCTAGCCCGCCTGGAGGATGTTCACCCTCCCGACAGCCCCCGCTTGCTGCCATCCCCCTGCCCGGCTGTAGGATGCTTGCCCTCACCGGCTGCAGGACACCCTCCGACAGCCCCCGGCTGCAGGACAATTGCACCCCCACCCACCGACAGCTCCCACCTCAAGTACAAGAACGGAGAACAACGAGTGATCCTAATATCATGATTGATGAGAAGCATCATGATCAGGCTCTGTTGTATATTCAAGAAAAGCTTGAGAATTGGATCAAATTCAATAGAACAAAAACAATGGAATGCTTTCATTTGCCACGATGAAGAAATGGAAGGAAGCACCTTGATGATGACATCCAGAATTGCTGCAGGAATTGCAATCCAATAGAACTGAACAACAGCAATTTGTTGAGGAGAATGAGCCTCTGCTGAATGCTGAGCATAGAGTAGTGTATGACCAGGTGCGCAACTGCTTGAAAAGGAAGCTTCCTTCAATGTTTTTCATTGATTCACCAGGAGGAACGGGAAAAACATTTATCACCAATTTGATCCTCTCCAAAGTTAGAGGTCAAGGTGATGTGGCTATTGCTGTAGCATCCTCTGGGATAGCAGCTAAATTAATGCCTGGTGGAAGAACTGCATATTCTCGATTCAAGATACCCATCCAAGTGACTGAGGATACATTCTGCAACATTGACAAGAACTCTAACACGGCACGTTTGATGAGGCAAGTGAAACTCATTGTTTGGGATGAATGCCCAATGATTAGGAGGGAGAGCTTTGAAGCAGTGGACAGAACTCTTCAAGATGCATGCACCAACACTAAGCATTTTGGCGGCATTCTTACCATTTGTTGTGGCGATTTTCGACAACTCCTTCCTGTGGTGAAAAGAGAAAATGATGCTGATGTTGAAAATTCCTGCATCAAGAAATCCTACTTGTGGACACTTTTCACCAAGTTTCAATTACAGACGAATATGCGAATGAGAGAGGGAGAGAGGAGAGCGACTATTCTCAATTTTTGTTGAAAGTTGGAGAAGATGAGATTTTAAAGAATGACGATGAAATTGAAATGCCAGAAGTCATGGTTCTATCAGCAAAAACACTGGAGGATGTATTGATTTAATCTATCCCGCATTTGACAATCCTGCAGAATTATACTCCGACAATTGTATCTTGGTTCTGCACAACGATACGATGAGAAGCATCAATTCTCCATGTATCAGACGCGTCCCTGGAATCATTAAGGAGTACTTTTCTTTCAATGCTGTCACTGAGGGAACTAATGCTTCCCAACAGAATTCCTCGATTCACTCGACATCTCAGGATTACCACCAAACAAATTGGAGTTGAAAAAAGGATCTCCGATCATGTTAATGAGAAACTTGGAACCCCCAAAGCTATGCAATGGAAGGAGGATGATTGTGGAAGAACTACACAATAATCTAATTGTTGCAAGAATCAACATGGGAGTCTTCAAAGATGACATTGTTCTCATTCCTATGATAACGCTCAATTTGACAGAAGGCAAAGCCAATTCCCCATTCAGTCAAGTTTTGCTATGACGATCCGTAAAGCGCAAGGACAAACCATGGAGAAAGTGTTGATATATCTCGAGAAACCAGTATTTCAGCATGGACAACTATATGTGGCTCTTAACCGAGGAAAGGTGAAGGAAAATGTCAACGTTTTCCTGAGGGATGGAACATCAACCAAGAATGTTGTCATTAAACGCGTGCTTGGTTGAACGATGGCTTCCGAGGTATATTCTCAGATTTTCTTCGTTAAAATTTGACCACTCAATAATGTGTATATTCAAATTGTGTGTCTTTTTTTTCATCAACAGCAAAGAGGTATCGAGACGCAATGAGCAGCAGAACGCAACAAGAGACACAACACGAAAGAACTGAACTGAATAAATCTCATCTTTAACGTTTAAATTGTTGTTGTATTTTAAGAGTTATTCACATTTTAAGCTTTAATAAATCCCTTTTCCACTTGCCGTGCCCGTCCGCTGCGCCTGTGCAGTAATACCTGCATGTTCTACGTCACATTGCCAATATGGTGCCAGCACAACAACCTGGCTCTCTGTCAGCAAAATCAAAGAACTAATTGTGGACTTTGGAAGAGAAAGGTGTAGCACCCACAATCCTGTTTACATCAATGGGACGATGGTGGAGAGAGTCAAACACTTCAAATTCCTGGGCATGCATATTTCCAACGATCTTTCCTGGACCCAGAACACTGATGCAATCATAAAGAAACCACATTAGCGCCTCTACTTCCTGAGAAGATAACGGAGATTCGGTATGTCAGATAGGATTGAACTTCTACGGGTGCACAGTACAGAGCATACTTGCATTGTGGCCTGGTTCGGCAACTTGAACATCCAGGAGCGAAAAAACTGCAAAAAGTTGTAAACCCTGCCCAGGCCATCACCGGCTCTGACCTCCCCACCATCGAAGGGATTTATCGTAGTCACTGCCTCAAAAAGGCGGCCAACATCATCAAGGACCCACACCATCCTGGCCACACACTCATCTCACCACTGCCATCAGGAAGAAGGTACAGGAGCCTGAGAATTGTAACGTGCAGGTTCAGGAACAGCTTCTTCCCTACAGCCATCAGGCTATTAAACACTACAATCTCATAAGCTCTGAACTACAATAGACTATTATTATTATTGCACTGTTATTGTTTGTTCTTTTTTTCCTGAGTTTTTATTATATTATTTATTATGATTACATATTCTGTTGTTGCTGCAGCAAGTAAGAATTTCACTGTTCTATCTGGGACATATGACAATAAAACACTCTTGACTCTTGACAATGGGAACCTAATGGGCGGGAATGGCTGCGCAGCCGGAGAGCCACTAAGGATGGATGGGGGGGGGGGGGGGGTTTGAGTGGGGAATGCAGTGAGTGCATGGAGGTGGGGGGGATCAGGGGCATCACAACGGGACCTGTCAGCTGGGCCTGCGCAGTTGGGGGCTATAGGTGAGTGGTGGAATATTGCGTTGGGGGACCAGGCCTCCCTTGTGGCAATGGGACCCAATGGGTCCCACTTAGTCTAGTTTTCTTTTAAATGTTGTTATTGTACCTACCTCAGCTACTTCTTCTGGCGGCTCATTTCATACACCCATGACCCTTAGTGTGCAAAAAGTTGACTCTCAGGTTACTGTTAAATCTCTCCCCCCCTCACCTTAAACCTATACCCTCTAGTTCTTGATTTCCTAAACCTAGGAAAAGATTCTGTGCATTCAACATATCTATTCCCCTCATGATTTTATGCATTCAACATACCTATTTCCCCTGACGATTATCACCCCTTAGCCTCCTGGCTTTCCAAATGCATGTGTATCTCATTTCTCAGAAGCCTCTCCAGTAACTTTCCTACCACAAAATTGAAATTATTATTTTAATCAGCGCCCTAATATTATTTTGTAATTTGAAGGAAAGAACATTGAAGCAACTGCAGAACAGTGATCATCAAAATTTTATCATATTGTGAAATTTCACCACATCCCCAATCCAACAAAGTGCCCTGGAATCATCAAACTAATCACTTAGTTCTGGTCACAGATGAATAATCTGTCAAGAAGTTGAATTTACAGTATTGTGGCTACAGAATTAGAAAAATGTGTGCCAGAAGAGTCCGTGTGTATACTGTAACTGGTCTGCTGTATAAATGAACTGCTGGGTACAGAAATATCTACATCATCTACCTAGCAAGTGGATAAACACCTACAGTGGCTTGCAAAAGTTTTCATACCGCTTGAACTTTTCCACATTTTGTCACGTTACAACCACAAATGTAAATGTATTTTATTGGGATTTTATGTGATAGACCAACACAAAGTGGCGCATAATTGTGAAGCAGAAGGAAAATGATACATGGTTTTCAAATTTGTTTACAAATAAAAAACTGAAAAGTGTCGCGTGCAAAAGTATTCAGCCCCCTGAGTCAATACTTTGTAGAACCACCTTTTGCTGCAATTACAGCTGCAAGTCTTTTGGGGTATGTCTCTACCAGCTTTGCAAATCTAGAGACTGAACTTTTTGCCCATTCTTCTTTGCAAAATAGCAGAAGCTCAGTCAGATTGGATGGAGAGCGTCTGTGAACAGCAATTTTCAAGTCTTGCCAGAGATTCTCAATTGGATTTAGGTCTGGACTTTGACTGGGCCATTCTAACACATGAATATGCTTTGATCTAAACCATTCCATTGTAGCTCTGGCTGTATGTTTAGGGTCGTTGTCCTGCTGGAAGGTGAACCTCCGCCCCAGTCTCAAGTCTTTTGCAGACTCTAACAGGTTTTCTTCCAAGATTGCCCTGTATTTGGCTCCATCCATCTTCCAATCAACTCTGACCAGCTTCCCTGTCCCTGCTGAAGAAAAAGCATCCCCACAGCATGATGCTGCCACCACCATGTTTCATAGTGGGGATGATATGTTCAGGGTGATGTGCAGTGTTAGGTTTCCGCCACACATAACGTTTGCATTTAGGCCAAAAA
Source organism: Malacoraja senta (assembly GCA_038087875.1). NCBI lineage: Eukaryota > Metazoa > Chordata > Chondrichthyes > Rajiformes > Rajidae > Malacoraja > Malacoraja senta. The sequence continues at coordinate 14,545,479 of CM075978.1, read as the reverse complement.
CTTCAATTTTGGTCTCATCTGACCAGAGCACCTTCCTCCACATGTTTGCTGTGTCCCCCACATGGCTTGTGGCAAACTGCAAACGGGACTTCTTATGGCTTTTTTTCAACAATGGCTTTCTTCTTGCCACTCTTCCATAAAGGCCCGATTTGTGGAGTGCACGACTAATAGTTGTCCTGTGGACAGATTCTCCCACCTGAGCTGTGGATCTCTGCAGCTCCTCCAGAGTTACCATGGGCCTCTTGGCTGCTTCTCTGATCAATGCTCTCCTTGCCTGGCCTGTCAGTTTAGGTGGACGGCCATGTCTTGGTAGGTTTGCAGTTGTGCCATACTCTTTCCATTTTCGGATGATGGATTGAACAGTGCTCCGTGAGATGTTCAAAGCTTGGGATATTTTTTTATAACCTAACCCGCTTTAAACTTCTCCACAACTTTATCCCTGACCTGTCTGATGTGTTCCTTGGGCTTCATGATGCTGTTTGTTCACTAATGTTCTCTAACAAACCTCTGAGACCTTCACAGAACAGCTGTATTTATACTGAGATTAGATTACACACAAGTGGACTCTATTTACTAATTAGGTGACTTCTGAAGGCAATGGTTGCACTGGATTTTATTTAGGGGTATCAGAGTAAAGGGGGCCGAATACCTTTGCACGCGACACTTTTCAGTTTTTTATTTGTAAAAAAATTTGAAACCATGTATCATTTTCCTTCCACTTCACAATTATGCGCCACTTTGTGTTGGTCTATCACATAAAATCCCAATAAAATGCATTTACGTTTGTGGTTGTAACGTGACAAAATGTGGAAAAGTTCAAGGGGTATGAATACTTTTGCCAGCCACTGTATGTATTCCTGTATACAAAAAGCTAGACAAATGCAATCCTGTCATTTTCAGACCATCTTTCAATGACTAGTACTAGACTGGAAGGTACTGTCACAGTAGTATTACCAAATAGCAGATACCCGCTGCAATGAGTTGAGTCAAACACATATCAAGATACAACACATGTTTATAAAATCTACTTACAGTATCGATCTGCAGGACATTACAGTTCCTGGCAGCTACTCATACTGAATGGCGTAGGCAAACTCTTGTTAATATAAAACACATATTAGGCAGAGCAACTACTAACAAGCACTATAATTAGCTAGTAGCAAATAACCAAAGGATACCAGGCCTAAATCGTCGCATGTATTGATACCGAGCAAAGTCTCTGAATCTCCCTTGACGATATAAATCTTTAGGGTATGAGGCTGCGTGTCTATGGTACATTTTAAATTAGTTTGTCCAAGTGGGTGTAGAACATCTCCCCCATAGGCCCGAAGCATGGCCGAGGCCTTTTCAATACGTTCAGCATTACGAAATTTTAATAACTTTGATAACAAGATGTTGCATTTTGTGCCCGTATCAACCTTAGCGATCAAAGGTCTGTTATTCACAAACATGGTTACCTCAGGGTCAAGTTGCTCATTTGAGAGAGTGGATGGCTGAGCAGGTATCTGTACTTTCAGAGAGCTGAGCGGGGGATGGCAAGTCAGGCTCTTGGTATTCGTTATCAGCAAGCTCATGTTGTAACAGGTGCAGGCTTGTCCTTGGAGCTGGTTGAGTCGCACGGGAACGGCAGCATCTAGCAAAGTGGTTTAATTCCTTGCAGAAGTTACAGGCTTTACCATATGCAATACAGAACTGTCCACCCGTAGCATGAAAGTAGTTGTAATTTGGACATCGAACAGCATTCTGGGGATGTCTGTTACGAGAGGTGTCTGTAAGATTGACACCATACTGCGAACGCTGACCGGAGGTCACAGACTTAGTGTGAGAAGATGTTATCTCAGCAATCCGGCAGGCATGCTCGGCTTGATTAAGGGTTAGGTCAGTGTTACGAAGCAGTTCATCCCTTCACTTGCTATCAAGCATACCTCCAACAATTTTGTCACGGATGAGTTCATCGCACAGACCATGAATCTGGCAGCGTGCAGCCATGTGTTTTAAGTCGCTGATAAAACGTTCAACCGGTTCATCAATCTACTCCATACAACTTGGTACGTTCAATAATGTAGTTCGAGGGCAGGTCACACAACTGTCTGAACTTTGCAAGTAAGATGGCAAGGTCATCAATCGTCTCGGCAGGCACGAGGACCTGTCCATTATCATCTAAAACGACAGGCTCAGATGGGAAATTGTTGGCACGATTCATTGCCTCTGGGCCCGCTAAGTTGAGTAATGCAGAAGCACACACATCAGGAGGGTCGTTGCGATGAACAATGCGAACATACTGAGTGTAGTCACGCTCGAAAAGACGCCAGCGTTCACCAATGTCGGAGTCAAAGATCAGAGGACTAGGACGGCAAGACGAGTTTGCCATAATAGAGATAACCGGCACATAAACAAATTAAAAAATAAAACCCGATAAACGTGAACAGAGTAGGTAAGACTCACTCTCTGACACCATGTAATGAGTTGAGTCAAACACATATCAAGATACAACACATGTTTATTAAATCTACTTACAGCATCGATCTGCAGGACATTACAGTTCCTAGCAGCTACTCTTACTGATTGGCATAGACAAGCTCTTGCTAATATAAAACGCATATTAGGCAGAGCAACTACTAACAAGCACTACAATTGGCTAGTAGAAAATAACCAATCTACACCCGCCGATTACATGTTCATTGATACCTATTTTGACCTCCAACATAGTTCCAAACCTCTCTGCAGCTCTAGTCTGAATATGGCCAAAAGTGCCAAAATTACAGAGGAGAGATTACCAATCATAAATTCAAGGCAGTATTTAACCTTTCCTTCATTAACCTTGGTACATTATCAACCAACTGAATGACTAGTTGAAATAGTTAACCACTCATCTTAATGTTTCATAAATATTTACACTTCTATCAGGATGCCATGCAGCATCTGTGAAGGTAAATGAACGGATTACTTTGCGTGTCCATTTTCCGCTACAGATGTTGTTTGGGAGTGAGCGGGATGTAAACACACTTCAGAATCTGAGTCATTGCAAACAAGACTAAAAATATCAAATTCCAGTGATGTGTAATAAAAATAAAATGTTTCACATGACTGACTCTCAGATGAGACTCTGATTGTCAATCCACTCTCCTTGCAACAAAATTGTGCTCCACTGTTATTTCGGCACCTTGCCATGATTCTGGATGTATTAGTTTAGAGATCCAGGCCCTTTGGCCCACCAAGTCCACACCGACCATTGATCCCCATACACTAGTTTAGTTTAGCTTAGCGATACAGCGTGGAAACAGGCCCTTTGGCTCACCGAGTCCATGCCCACCAGCGATCTCCGCACATCAACACTATCCTACACAGACTAGGGACAATTTACATTTATACCAAGCCAATTAACCTACAAACTTGTACGTCTTTGGAGTGGGGGGGGAAACCGAAGATCTCGGCGAAAACCCACACGGTTAAGGGGAGAACATATAAACTCCGTACAGACAGCACCCGTGGTCGGGATCGAACCCGGGTCTCCGGCACTAAGGCAGCAACTCTACCACTGTGCCACCTTGACGCCCTTTTATGTTTTCCCCCTTCTCATCCTACACACCAGGGGCAATTTATAGAAGCCAATTAAATCATCGAACTTGCATGTACTTGGAATGTGGATGGAAACCGGAGCACCCAGAGAAAATCCACGCGGTCACAGGGAGAACACACAAACTCCGTACAGGCAGCACTAAAGGTCATTGAACACGGGTCTCTAGCACTGCGAGGCAGCAGCTCTACCGCTGTGCTGCACTGAAGGCTGGATTATGATGTTCATGATTATTTGAGGCCTATTCCTCCACGAAGAAGCAAAGCACTGAAACAGTAATGGATGCCGGTTTGCCACCTGGAATCTAAGTTTACCTAGAACGGTGTGTTAGATTTTGGTATCTAGCATATGTTTTTTGTCCAATAATACTTCCACTTCACATTTGAGGTTATGGTATTCCAAGAAATATCATTGAAATATACCACACACTCAATCCCTATCCAAAAATTAACTATCTAGCTTCAGGTTCATGGCCGCATAGTTTATGGGTTTTCTATTTTACTACCAAGTCCTTTAAAATGGGAGCAAAGTTTCTCCTGCACTCCTCTCTTGGGTAGCGATATACAGATCAGCAACAATTTATAGGTGCTTTGTTCTTCCCCTCAAATTTTTTCTAATCCATCCTCAAGAGTCACATTATTATTATTATTATTTTCATCATGGTCCCAGAGCCAATGATTAACGTTTCTGCTAAGAGAAAGAGATGTGTTCGTCTTTGCTAGGTATAAAGAGATTTGTTCATATTTGCTAGGTATAAAGAGATTTGTTCACCTTTGCTAGGTATAAACCTTAAATCAACTCTCTCCTAAGCCTCTTCTGGTCCACAGAAAGCAATCCCAACCTCCATCCACCAGTCAATCTCTTTACTTCTAAAGTTCACCAGCCCTGATATCTTAGTTGCATATCACCACTCATCAAATTTTAATTTATTAATAAGAAAAAAATGACATTTTCTCATCAGTGAAAACATACTCCTATTAAGTCTTCAGATCAGTCCACAAGACAGTCAATTAAGTATTTTTTAATGTGTAGGGAATAATACAACCAAGTACAACCATTTTGCACTATGTTGCTTTCCACTAATAGCGAAGAGTTAAGTGACCAGTTATCTGACAGTATGCTTTATACCGTGCAACTGTAGAAGTTTGTAAAATGTATTTGAGACATGCTGAATTTCCTCAGGAAGTATAGGCATTAGGATTCCTTCTTGGCTGTTGCATCAATGTGGTTGGCCTACGACAGATCATTGGTAATATTTACACCAAGGAACCTGAAGCTCTCAACCATTTCCACTTTGTCACTATTGATGCTGTCTGTGGCATGTACTCCACCACGCTTCCTGAAGTCAATAACTAGCTTCTGCATTTTGCTAGGACCAAATTCCCGATCTTCTTCCTGTACTCTATTCTGTCAAATTTTGCGATCCAACCCACCACAGCAGTGTCATCTGCTAATTTGTAGAGCTGAATATGACTGCAAAGTCATGAGTGGATAGAGATAATAGTAAGGGACTGAGAACATATTCTTGTGGGGCACCAGTGTTGAGAATTATCGTGGAGGTGTTGTTGTCACACACCCTCACCGATTATGGTCTGTGGGTCAGAGAGTCAAGGATCCTGTGGCAGAGGGGGTTGTTGACTCCTCTGTCCTTGAGCTTTGAGATGAGTTGAGTTGTTGATGTGCCTTCTTGGGTGCAGTGTTTCTCAGTTTAACACCAAAAAACTGCACCAAGTAAAAATTTAGATTATGTGATTCTATGTCTGAGGTGCGGCACGGACCCCTTTGATTCAGAGAAAATTGCTACCACTAAGACAAAGCTCGCAAAGTAACTGGCAGATAAATCTTCCTGGGTTATATTCAGGGCCTGGGCAGATAAGTGTAGACGACGCAACAATTTAAAAAAATCTGAGTTTAACTATCTGGCGGTTTATCTGCATTTTTTGCTAACTTCTGCAAGTTTTCTGCGAAGTCAGCTGGATTTGAAATAATTTTAAAAGGCATGTGTTGCATCAGCGTTGCTACTGGTAGCACCCTGTTAATATGCCACTAGATTTGTGGAATCAATAAATATTTCCATTAATGTTAGCTAATTATGATTCAATTACTTATGAATAGATATCAAAAGTATAAATTGATAAAGCAATGTAGCGTAGCAATGTTACACCAGAGCAGGTTGGGCTGTACCACAGTTAGTTCATTGTCAAAGCATAATTATTTCCATGGTGTTGTGAGACAAATGGCAGGGTCTCGACCCGAAACGTCATCTATTCCTTTCCCCCCCCCAGAGTTGCTACTCCAGCTTTTTGCGTCTATCTTCTGGCTTCATTAAATATTATTTTTAAGTCCTTATTGATGGAGATTTGCAGTAGCTATAAAATATCTTTGTGTCATAATTATGCATCATAAAAGGGGTGGCCTGTTTCTTAATGAGTATTGGATGCATCCAACCTTCTCAAACATATTAATCCTATTTACAAAAACAGAAAATGTCAGGAATACTTAGACGGTCAGGCAGCATCTACTGCGTGGTTTAGCGCTACAGACATGTCAACTAGGAAAAGAGAGGTCAATCGTATACTAGGTTGTAGAGACAAGGCAAGGTGGATAGAATCACAGGAATGTCTGTGATGTGATGGTAAACATGAGATTATAAGTGCCAACAAATGTTGATGGTACCAGCTGAGAGAGTATGAAGGCTTGTTAATCTCATGTTATTCGTTGTTAGGACATCGATGCAGAAGAGAACGAAGTTCAGAAGAGAGAAATTAAAGTAAAAACTGGAACTGTGAGATACAAGAAACTATCTGATGGAAATCGAGTCATAGAATCATAGGTTCATACAGCATTGACCCAACTTGCCCACGACGACCAAGATGCCCCATCCACATTCATCCCACGACGACCAAGATGCCCCATCCACATTCATCCCACTTGCCTGCATTTGGCCCATATATCCTTCTAAATCTTTCCTGTCTTGGGAGGAGGTTTTTCATTGTGTGTATGCGTGTGTGCGTGCGTGTGGGGGGTGGAATAGGAGAGAGGTTTCATTTACTCAAAAAAATTGTGATTTTCCTTGTGGAGGGATGGGATGGGGGGGGGGGGGGGGAAGCTCCCTGTTTCATTGTGGGGGGGGTGGAATAGGGGAGAGGTTTCATTTCCAGAACTTTCCTTGTGGGGGAGGGTGGGGGAAGAGGTCTGCGCCAATGCCCCCCCCTCCCACGTGGGGGTTTTCATTGTGGGGGGAGGGTGGAGGTTTCATTTCCAGAACATTCCTTGTGGGCGGTGGGGGGGGGAGTTGGGGGCTATGGGTGAGTGGTGGAATATCGCGTTGGGGAATAGGTTAAATTGGGGGAAAAGGTGAGTGGTGGAAACGGGATGCATTAGGGGAACGGGTGAGTGGTGGATTATTGCGTTGGGGGAACGTGGCCCAACGGGTCCCTCCTGGTCTAGTATCCTTCTAAATCTTTTCTGTCCATGTACCCATCCATATATCTTTTAAATTTTATGGGGTGGGGGGAATGGATTGCTGAAAATAACAACTGGGAAGAGAAAAACGGTTACCTTCCAAATATCTTTCTTTAGAACTCACAAAATCTAACACAATCTGGAAAGGCTGGTTCACCTGGGAGGATAGTTCTTTGTCCTTAGACAAGGGAAAGGAAGAAGGCAGTGACATACAAGTCACCTCAGTGGGCCATTGGCTATGCTTTTAAATTATTTATGATAAAAAAAACATCAATTATAAGCAGGTAAAGATTCCTTTACCTAACATTTGAAGAAAAATGCTCAGAATGTGCAGTGCCCAATGGTAGGATGGGCTGGAGGACAATTCATTATGTAGTACACCCTTAAATATAATCTATTTAATGACATTGTGTAAAGCTTTTGTTTATTCATGAGACTCCCAACAGTTTCAGATCTTTTTCTGGCCTCTGGAATTAATGGCATAGATAAGTGAATGTCCTAACATCATTCGCCTCCTACTGACAGCTCCCCTGTAATTAACAAGCCTTCATCACACTCTCAACACCAGCAATGCCACGTGTTATCATTCAGTCTCTCTCCGTCTCCATTCTATTCCCTCCTCTCCACCTTTCTCTATAACATCAAAAAGTTCAATTTCTAACTTTTCCTAATTTCCTAAGAATCTTAGGTCTCTGACGCCATAAGGCAGCAACTCTATCACTGCGCCACCATACTGCCCTGCCTCCCTACTTCCGATTCAATTTATTGCCTTCTTTAGACTTTAAGCTAAATTCACTCTGAAATTCTATCCCAATTGCATCAATTTCTACACAGCCCTTTCTCTCGGATGTAAATTGAACAGTTTTAGTTGCACCAAAATTGTTATCAACTTTGACTATCACTTCCTCAATTTTTGTTGTTTTCTTTTGTCCTGTTTAGTTAAATTTTAGTTTATTGGGTTGTGTACTTGTGGGGTGGGGTGGGGGGGGGGGGGTGAAACATGATTTTTGTCTCTTCCTTCGGGGGAACGCGACTTTTTCTTGTCGTATCCCCCTTCTCTGCCTCCGTCTGCGCTGAGGCCAAAATGGCGGAGCTGCCGGCCTCCAACTCCAACTGCGACCGACCTCGAGGCTCCGGAGGCAGAGCTAAGACTTACCAGCGCGAGGCTGGCCAACTTCGGGGCTGCGGTTGCGTTCCGGCGGTGGCGACCGAGGACGCGGGTGGCGACCTGTCCGGAGGCTCGGCCGCGGGCCCGGTGGACGACATCGTCGGGAGCTCGCAGGTCACAGGTGGGTGACCTGTTTTTCTGGGGCTCCCGCAACTACAGCTACGTCCGCTGGACTGGAGGGCGGCAGCTTCGGCCACCACGGGCCGCGGAGTTTGAACCGGCCCGTCGCGGACGGAGCACAGATTCAGCCGCGGGACTTACTTACCATCACCCGGCGGGGTCACAACATCAGAAGCCTGGATCGCCTCAGCGCAGAGGGAGAACAAAGAGGGAAGAGACAGAGACTTTAAGACTTTTGCCTCCATCACAGTGAGGAGGTGCCTGGTGAACTCACTGTGGTGGATGTTAATTTGTGTTTATTGTGTGTTTTGTTATTTATTATATGTATGACTGCAGGCAACGAAATTTCGTTCAGACCGAAAGGTCTGAATGACAATAAAGGAATCTAAGTCTAAGTCTAAGTCAGTCTCATTGATGGTTGGTCCTAGGATACTGCTCAGAACTCCTGCAGTGTTATCCAAGGACTGGGATTATTGACCTTCAATAAACATAGTCATCCTCCTTTACAGAAGGTATGGCTCCAATCACTGCAGTGTTTATACTTGATCCCCATTGACCTCAGGTGTACCAGGGTTCGTTAATGTTACACTTTTATGAATGCTGTCTCCTTGTGCTTTAAGCCTTAATTACTTTTACAGCTAGGTTTCATATTTCCAGCTATGCTTTCTTAATGTCCTCTTTTTGGCAGCCCCATTTAGTCTCCAAACAGTCCAAGATTGTAATGAATTGAAGAGTTGTGGATGTAGCCCAGTCCATCACACAGACCTGCTTCCTCCCATTAACTCTATCTACACTTCACACTGCTTCGGGAAAGCAGCCAGCGTAATCAAGGACCATTTCCCTCCCGGTCATTCCCTCTGCTCCCTTCTCCCAAGCATCAATTGAAGGACTAAATTCCTCCAAAAAGTCTTTTGCTTCTCTGCATGAATGCAAGCGAAGAAATGTGTTTATCTTCTTTACACTGAGAACAGAATACTTCCATTTGCTGCCATTAAGCCTCAAGGCATAGTATTTTGTCAAGAATAAGCAAGAAGCTGGATCTATCAGAGATGTGGTCGACACTTGCATCTTGTTGCAATAATATAATAATACAAGGCAGAACACAGCAAAGAAAGAAGAACAAGATTTGATTCAATTTCCGGCAATGTTCCCTTCGAACACACAGAAACGGACTGATCAATCTGTCGATCAATTTCTGTCACGGTTACCAGCATTCATTAGTTTCCCATTAATAGACTTAATTAAAGAGGAAGGGCATTAAGTGGCGTAGTCAAAGCATAGTACTATGATATATGACTGAACAGTGACAAGCACCTTCTGCATTTTATTCTGAGAATAACAAATGACAGAAATGGTACCAAGGCCTACCAGGAACTGATGAACAATCTACATTTTCTTTTTGTCATAACAATGGCAAAATCAAAGGGGTCTCAACCCAAAACGTCACCCATTCCTTCTCTCCAGAGATGCTGACTGTCCTGCTGAGTTACTCCAGCTTTGTGTCTATCTTCGAAATTAATCGGCAATCAACAATAACTTGCACCGTGCTAATTAATCATAGATTAGAAACACTGACCCGTATATTCTTCTTCTATAGCTCAGTAAAATCCATTACAAGTACCGTATTTCCCGGCAATGAAGACACCCCCCCATTTGAGTTGCTAAATTTTGAAAAAAGGCTGGTGGGACAGGATCAAGATAGCCTGCTTGCCCCGGGACTGGCTACAGTTCCCAGATCCCTCGCATCCCCGGGACTGGCTACAGTTCCCAGATCCCTCGCATCCCCGGGACTGGCTGCAGCGCCCAGGTCGCCTGCGAGCCCCGGGACTGGCTGCAGTTCCAAGGTCGCCTGCCCCGGGACTGGCTGCAGCGCCCAGCTCGCCTGCGAGCCCCGGGACTGGCTGCAGTTCCAAGGTCGCCTGCCCCGGGACTAGCTGCAGTTCCCAGGTCGCCTGCGAGACCCGGGACTAGCTGCAGCGCCCAGGTCGCCTGTGAGCCCTGGGTCTTGCTGCACTACACAGGTCGCCTGTGAGCCCTGGGTCTTGCTGCACTACACAGGTCTCCTGCGAACCCTGGGTCTTGCTGCAGTTTCACTGTCCGGTCCCGGCGGCCGCTCGCAGCCACCCGAGCTACTGAGTGAGTTGTTGGCATTATCCCCGACCCCCACGCTTCTCAACGCTCCTGCCCTCCCCGCAACTTTACCTCTGGCGGCCCAGCGGTGCTGACCCGAACCAGACTCCCCACACGCTGTGGAAGGAAATCATTCTCCCCCCCCCCCCCCCCCCCCAGCGGTGCTGTCCTTTTACAGCCGCTGTACTGAGGGATAGCCAAGTGTATCTTTCTTGGCTAACAATCTAACCTTTGGCCTCCAAGACGCAGGTAAATTTTCGGGCCTTATTTTAGGGTAAAAAATAGCGTCTTCATTGCCGGGAAATACGGTAATCCTGGTTAACCTGGTTAGGTCACAGGTAGGTATTTCCTACTGCAGCTGAACAGCCAATGCATTAATAATTCTATTTGTTGCAGCTGCCTTGTTTTCCGATATGGGGAGAAACCAGGAACGGGGTACTGATTTTGGATGATCAGCCATGATCATTGAATGGCGGTGTTGGCTCAAAGGGCCGAATGGCCTACCCCAGCATCTATTTTCTATGCATAAATGTACATGATTGTTTTGCCATCAACACTCTCACTTTCTTCTGGTTTGAAATATTTGATATTTTTTCAAAATTAATCAAAATAAAACTGGTACCAAAACCAGAATGGATTATTTTTGGAATATCGGAAGGTATTCCTGAATTAAACGTGTATCAGAAGAATTTACTCAATTATGGGCTAATAATGGGAAAAAAGCTTATACTTAAATTCTGGAAAAATGCGCCCACACCAACAATAAAAATGTGGACATCAAATATGTTGGAAACATTACATCTGGAAGAGATGAGATTCCTCCTAGTAGGCAAAGTAGACCAATTTCAAAAGACGTGGTCTACGTTTTTGGACCTATTACAAGCATGAGGTGCAATAGTAATTTAGAAAAACAAATAAATAAATAAAAGGTATCTGGACCTGGTAATGGGAGGTAAAATAAAAACAGACTTGGTTGGTAGTTCCTTCTCTATGAAGTATGTTATAAGAGTTATAATAGAGCGATTGTTCCTTCTTTCTTTCTCTTTCTTTTCTAGGGTCTATTTTCTAACTTTACTTCCTTCTCTAACTTCTTTTCTAAGGGGCTTTCTTTTCCCAACACTCTTTTGCACTTCACAACCTTTGCGCACTTTCTTCACTTTTCTTACTTCTTTCTTTTTCTTTCTTAAAGTTTAAAAAAGTGAAGCGGTACAAAAAATGTATTAATATATACGTGTTGTACATTACTGTAATCTACCGTACTTCTATTAAAAAAATTATTAAAAAAAAAAAATAAAAAAATAAAAAATAAAAAAAACACTCTCACTTTCAAAACTGGATTATTTGCCCTTTTAAATCTTTATAAGATTTGGAAGGAATCAGTCCTTGATGTCCTTATTTCTTTTCCTTCATGATTTTTGTTTACCTGCCCATACTAAAGAGAGAAAATGTGAACAGTATAGACCTTACCCGACTAGCTATCAAAAAGCCATCTGAGTGCTCGGGGGTGAAGCCTTAGAATACATCACCTGACACCGATCACTGTTTGAGAACTTCTCTAATGCATGGTGCAACTGCGGCAATGAGGTGTGAAGAAAGGAATTGCAGATGCTGGTTCACACAAAAGGTAGACATATAATGCTGGAGTAGCTTTGCGGGTCAGACAGCATCCCTGGAGAAAATAAATAGGTGGCGTCTGAAGAAGGGTCTCGACACGAAACATCACCTATTCCTTTTCTTCAGAGATGCTGCCTGACTCGCTGAGTTACTCCAGCAATTTTTGTCTATCCTCTGCAGTAATAAGGTGTTCCGTTTACGTAGATTGTAAAAGGTTAGTGCAACTATAGGAATCACACGATGACATGTAGGCTAGGAATAGCATGAACTAGGATATTGATTTCCTTATTGGTTTTAATTTAGGTTTATCCTCAATTTTGTTGTTTTACAGAGGCCCAGGAACCGTTGGTGTGGGAGGAGAAACTAAATCTGTAATGTTCCACTCGCATTCCACAGTTCAAAACAAGTGGGCTTGAGGAAGCCGCTGATTGGTGGAAGCGGACTAGAGGAAGCAGCTGATTAGGTGTCAGATCCCTGCTGATTTCTTCCAGCAGTTTGTATTGTGTTGTATTGCACTTTGTATTGTATTGTATTGCACTTTGTATTGTATCCAGGGTAAGGGGGGAGTATGAGTGTAACTTTGAGGGTATGAGATGTGAATTGGCCAAGATTGACTGGCAATTAGTTCTAAAAGGGTTGACGGTGGATATGCAATGGAAGGCATTTAAAGACTGCATGGATGAACTACAAAAATTGTTCATCCCAGTTTGGCAAAAGAATAAATCAGGGAAGGTAGTGCATCCGTGGATAACAAGGGAAATCAGGGATGGTATCAAAGCAAAAGATGATGCGTACAAATTAGCCAGAAAAAGCAGCATACCAGAGGACTGGGAGAAATTCAGAGACCAGCAGAGGAGGACAAAGGGCTTAATTAGGAAAGGGAAAATAGATTATGAAAGAAAACTGGCAGGGAACATAAAAACTGACTGCAAAAGTTTTTATAGATATGTGAAGAGAAAGAGATTAATGAAAACAAATGTAGGTCCCTTGCAGTCAGAAACGGGTGAATTGATCATGGGGAACAAGGATATGGCGGACCAATTGAATAACTACTTTGGTTCCGTCTTCACTAAGGAAGACATAAATAATCTGCCGGAAATAGCAGGGGACCGCGGGTCAAAGGAGATAGAGGAACTGAGTGAAATCCAGGTTAGTCGGGAAGTGGTGTTGGGTAAATTGAATGGATTAAAGGCCGATAAATCACCAGGGCCAGATAGGCTGCATCCCAGAGTACTTAAGTAAGTAGCTCCAGAAATAGTGGATGCATTAGTGATAATTTTTCAAAACTCTTTAGATTCTGGAGTAGTTCCTGAGGATTGGAGGGTAGCAAACGTAACCCCACTTTTTAAGAAGGGAGGGAGAGAGAAAACGGGGAATTACAGACCAGTTAGTCTAACATCGGTAGTGGGGAAACTGCTAGAGTCAGTTATTAAAGATGGGATAGCAGCACATTTGGAAAGTGGTGAAATCATTGGACAAAGTCAGCATGGATTTACGAAAGGTAAATCATGTCTGACGAATCTTATAGAATTTTTCGAGGATGTAACTAGTGGAGTGGATAGGGGAGAACCAGTGGATGTGTTGTATCTGGACTTTCAGAAGGCTTTTGACAAGGTGCCACATAAGAGATTAGTATACAAACTTAAAGCACACGGTATTGGGGGTTCAGTATTGATGTGGATAGAGAACTGGCTGGCAAACAGGAAGCAAAGAGTAGGAGTAAACGGGTCCTTTTCACAATGGCAGGCAGTGACTAGTGGGGTACCGCAAGGCTCAGTGCTGGGACCCCAGCTATTTACAATTTATATTAATGAACTGGATGAGGGAATAGAAGGCAACATCTCCAAGTTTGCGGATGACACTAAGCTGGGGGGCAGTGTTAGCTGTGAGGAGGATGCTAGGAGACTGCAAGGTGACTTGGATAGGCTGGTTGAGTGGGCAAATGTTTGGCAGATGCAGTATAATGTGGATAAATGTGAGGTTATCCACTTTGGTGGCAAAAACAGGAAAGTAGACTATTATCTAAATGGTGGCCGATTAGGAAAATGGGAGATGCAGCGAGACCTGGGTGTCATGGTACACCAGTCATTGAAAGTAGACATGCAGGTGCAGCAGGCAGTGAAGAAAGCGAATGGTATGTTAGCTTTCATAGCAAAAGGATTTGAGTATAGGAGCAGGGAGGTTCTACTGCAGTTGTACAGGGTCTTGGTGAGACCACACCTGGAGTATTGCGTACAGTTTTGGTCTCCAAATCTGAGGAAGGACATTATAGCCATAGAGGGAGTGCAGAGAAGGTTCACCAGACTGATTCCTGGGATGTCAGGTCTTTCATATGAAGAAAGACTGGATAGACTTGGCTTATACTCGCTAGAATTTAGGAGATTGAGAGGGGATCGTATAGAAACGTACAAAATTCTTATGGGTTGGACAGGCTAGATGCAGGAAGATTGTTCCCGATGTTGGGGAAGTCGAGAACAAGGGGTCAGAGTTTAAGGATAAAGGGGAAATCTTTTAGGACTGAGATGAGAAAAACATTTTTTACACAGAGAGTGGTGAATATCTGGAATTCTCTGCCACAGAATGTAGTTGAGGCCAGTTCAATGGCTATATTTAAGAGGGAGTTAGATGTGGCCCTTGTGGCTAATGGGATCAGGGGGTATGGAGAGAAAGCAGGTACAGGATACCGAGTTGGATGATCAGCCATGATCATATTGAATGGCGGTGCAGGCTCGAAGGGCCGAATGGCCTACTCCTGCACCTATTTTCTATGTTTCTATGTAAATACTTCAAATCAATAAAATACATGAATAGCCATTAAACACCCGCTATTAGAACTCACCACAATGAATAACTCAGTAAACACATGCAATACATATGCACATGGAGGAAAGCTGGATTCAAATAGAGATAACAGCAATTTTGCAATTCAGGGTGTTAAAATCTGCTTTGCTCTTTTGATCTACAAAGCATGCAGATACATTTTTTAAAAACTTTAAAATCCCTGTTCACCATTTTATTCATATTTGATAGTCCTGTAAGGGCGAATTTCTGTTGACTGAACGCCTATAACACAAGGGTCACTTGCATTAGAACAACTGTAAAACACACTGTGTAGATGTATCAGTTTTAACTAATTAGTTTAATATATTTTTTAATTGGCTTCCCTGTTACTGCAGCAAATGTACAAGACAAATTTCTACAATAACTTGCAATTAAATACATGCAAGTTTTTCCACAATGGATGAAAAGTTTAAACTTACCTTTTTATTGCTTTGTAGCAGATAATAACAACTACCACCAGGAAAGCAAGCGTTGCACAACCCACTGCAATTAAAATGACCATGTCTGTCCACCAGGGCTTCAATGGGGGATAATCAGTTGGTTTTACAGCTGTAATGGAAAAGAAAAACACAGAATTTATTTTTATGCAATGAATTTACAAACTATTCTATTAGCTATGCTCCAATAAGCTAGGACAGTGAGCATCAACCCCCCCCGCAGCAACAGAGAAGGCTCTATCCCCTCTGAGCTTCCGCTTAGACCTCGGTACCTCCAGGAGCAGCTGATCAGCTGACCTGAGGCACCGGGCAGGAGCGTATGGATGGAGCAGTTCAGAGAGGTAAGGCGGGGCGAGCCCATTTAGAGATTTAAAAGCAAATAAAAGAATTTTAAAATGAACTCGAAAGTGCACCGGGAGCCAGTGGAGGGAAGCCAGAATTGGCGTTATGTGCTCCCTCTTTCGAGTTCCAGTTAAAAGGTGAGCAGCAGCATTTTGAACCAACTGGAGACGAGCCAGTGAAGATCGTGCAGCTCCAAAATAGAGTGCGTTACAGTAATCCAGCCTAGATGTAATAAAGGCATGGATTACTGTTTCAAAACGCTGCCGCTCGAGAATGGGCTTCACCTTTGCCAGCTTCCTTAGGTGAAAGAAGCTGGTCTTAACCATTGCGCCTATTTGATGATCTAATTTAAAATCACTGTCCATCCTAAAACTTAGGTTCAAAACTGTTGGCTTCACGTACCATGCCAGTGGACCCAAGTCAACAAGGGGAGGTTCACGGCAGCCATTGGGGCCAAACAATATCACCTCCGTCTTCTTTTCATTAAATCCTAGAATGTTTAGGGCCATCCAGGACTTAATGTCCTCAAGACATGACAGAAGTGATTTGACAGAAAAGGCGTCTTCCTTCCTCAGCAGTTTATATAGTTGGCTATCATCAGCATAACAATGAAAAGAGATGCCATGCTTTCTAAGAATGGAACCCAGAGGAAGTAAGTATAGTGAGAAAAGCAGGGGCCCTAAAATTGAGCCCTGTGGAACCCCATATGACAGAGGAGCGGAGGAGGATTCAAAACCAGCAAGGCTTACACACATGGTTCTGTCTGCCAGATAGGACCTGAACCATCCCAGGGCACTGCCACAGATGCCCACTAGGTGCTGTAACCGAGATATTAAGATACCATGGTCCACTGTATCAAAGGCGGCAGATAGGTCCAGCAGGACAAGAACCACATAATTACCAGAATCATTTGCTAGGAGGATGTCATTAAAAACCCTTAGCAATGCTGACCCTGTGCTATGCATAGTTTTAAACCCAGACTGGAAAACCTCCCGAATATTATGCTCGTCCAAGAAGAGTTTTAGTTGAGCATAAACAACTTTCTCCAGGACTTTAGAGATAAAAGGCAACTTGGAGATTGGTCTAAAATTGGCCAGAACAGTTTGATTTTACTTCGGAGTCACGTGAGTGACTACGTGAAGAACCCCGCCAGTGCGCCTGCGCGTCATTACGTCAGACGCCTTGACACAAACGGACGTGAGGAGCAGAGCTCCTCCAGTGGTTTGTAGTTTTTACAACTACAAGGTAAGTAGAAACTTTTTAAAGTATTTCCAGGTCCGTTTTCTGTGGGTCTATGGGATTTTTCCACAGACGCCATGGAAAAAACGGGCAGGGGGAAGAGGCGTGCGATTCAGCCGGCAGAAAGTCGGGAATCTCCAGGTACAAGCCAGCCACCTCTAACCCCGGTACAGTCGCCAGCGGTGAGCATAGCGACTGTGGACCTGGGGCTGATGAAAACTCAGTCAGCGCCTGTCGGGCGGAAGGCCAAGTTTAAATCCAGACGGCCCACGGAGGAGGAGTCCCAGGCAATGGAAGCTCCAGGGCTAGATACTGCCTTTGAGCGTATTAGCCAGATGGAAAGCCTTCTGCATAGGCTGTTGGAGCAAAGTACTCTCAGGGAGTGTACTGAAATACCAGCTGCTGGAAGCAGCCTAACAGCACCTGGCACAGGGCTGATGGAATGCACCCTCAGAGATGAGGAGAGTGCTATGGGTCATGAGAGTTCAGACCCCGACTCTGACGGTGAGGCTATACAAGGTGAAGAACTGAAGATACCAGATATTCCACCACTGGCAGTACGATTCGCTGCCCCGTCAGGGTCAGGAGAGCCACTAGCAGATGAGTTGGCCTCCTTAATAAATTATTTGGTTTCTCATCAGCTGGAACAGCAGGAGATGGATGATACTGCAAAAAAGCATGAGACCCCGAGCAACTGTGTGTTGCTGAAAGCACCAGCAGTGAATCAAATCATTTGGAATCAATTGAGTATGACTATGAGAACTCAAGAATTGAAATTGCAGAGAATATTAAAGCTGCTGGGTTCTGGAATTACTGCTTTTGCCAGAATAGCAGAAAAAAGCCAAGAGATGACGGAGTTGCATCAGGAAACACTGGGGTTGCTATGCAGCACCCACTTCGAGGTCAATTGTCTGAGGAAAATTGTGATACGGCCTACTATGAATCCAAAATTCGCAGCACTCTGCAAACCAAGTAATATACAATTACCCAACTTACTCTTTGAAGAGGATCTCGGGAGACGTATTAAAGAGTTGGAAGATGAAGCGAAAACAGGATTGATGAAGACATCAATGGTCGTGAAGCCTGTAAAGAGGAAGTATCCTTTCAGACATCATACGGATCCTGGACCAAGTCGCTCATCAACGCAGGGACGTAGTTGGCGACCTGCAGCGGGAGCAAGAACCAGTGGGCGTGCTTCCGGGAGAACCCAGGAATCTCGGGGTACTCAAATGACTCAAGAGGTAGGTGGACCTGGTTCTCATGGGAACATACTAACTGGATTAAGACCAAAAGTTGGAGGCAGGTTACATTTCTTTTATAATAATTGGAAGAAAATTACTTCAGATGTGGTAATCCTGAATCATATACAAGGATTTCGAATTGAATTCAATCCAAATTATGATTTGCCTGTTCAGCATGTTCCTAGCCGAACTCTCCACTTTGTACAAAAAGAAGTGATGGAGGTTCAGGTTGCACTTGAAACCCTATATTAAAAAGGGGTTATTGAAAAATCAGTCTACCAAAGTCACCAATTTGTGTCAAATATATTCCCTCGATCAAAAAAGGATGGAGGATGTAGGATTATTCTAGATTTGACAAATCTGAATCCTTTTGTGCAATTTAGACATTTTAAAATGGAAACATTTGTGACTGCCAAACAGCTTATTTCAGAAGCATGTTATATGGCAACTATAGACTTGAAAGATGCATACTATTCAGTGTCTGTTCATTCAGAAGATAGGAAGTATCTTAAATTTAAATGGATGAACCAGTTGTGGCAGTTCAAAGCTCTGCCTAATGGGTTAACATCTGCACCCAGAATATTCACAAAATTGTTAAAACCAATTCTGGGCTTGCTGAGAAGCCAGGGGCATGTACTAATGGCATATTTGGATGATGTCTTGATTATAGGAAAGACAAAACAGTCAACAGAAGCATCTGTTGCAGTTGTGAAATCAACTTTTGAAAATTTGGGGTTTCTAATTCATCCAAAGAAATCTAGGTTAACACCATGTACCTCTATTAATTATTTGGGGTTCACAATTGATTCAGTCCAAATGAATATTACTTTGCCCAGAGAAAAAAGGGTGGATTTGATTAAAGATTGTAGTAATCTCCTAAACGAGCAAAAACCCTCAATTAGACAGGTGGCTCGTGTACTGGGAAAATTAGTAGCAGCATTCCCAGCAGTTCAATTTGGACCATTACATTATCAACAGCTGCAGAGAATTAAAGAACAGGCACTGAGAAATCATGTTGGTCATTTTGATAGAACCATGCAACTAACAACAAATGCTGTTTCTGATCTGCAGTGGTGGATTCTACATGTCTCAAGCAGTTCCAGCAAAGTGCTGATTGAACAACCTTCCATGATATTACAAACTGATGCCAGTGCACTAGGATGGGGTGCAACTGACTTAACATCTAGCTGCGGAGGCAGATGGAATCAGGAAGAGTCATTGTTACTGCAGACATGGGGAATTAACTATTTGGAGCTTCTAGGATGTTTCCATGGGCTCCAAGCTTACTGTTCTAACACAACTAATAAGCATGTTCAAGTTCAAATTGATAACACAACAGCAGTTGCCTATATTAATCATATGGGTGGAATCAAGTCGGTGTCATGTGACAAAATGGCTAATCAAATTTGGTCTTGGTGTATTGAAAAGAATATTTGGATTTCAGCTATCCATCTACCAGGTAGAATGAATACGATAGCAGACACCAGGTCACGAAAGTTCCATGATAATAAAGAATGGATGTTGAATCAAGAGGTATTCAATGATATAGTAACCAGATTCGGAATGCCCGACATCGACTTGTTCGCATCTAGGCTGAATCATCAGCTAGCGAGATATGTGACATGGGAACCAGATCCAGGAGCAGTGGCGATTGATGCTTTCTCGCTACATTGGGGTGGTATGTTTTCATATATATTTCCACCTTTCTGTCTTATAAGCTGATGTTTGCTTAAAATCAGGCAAGATGCTGCTTCAGGGGTATTAGTAGTACCAGATTGGCCTACACAACCATGGTATCCATTGATATTAGAATTAACATCACAAAAATTGATGAAAGTCCCAAAAAGAAAGAATCTATTGCTGCACCCTGTAACAGGGGAACAACATCCATTATATGATCGTTTGGGTTTGTTGATTTGCAGGTTTTAAGAAGGCCCTTTTTGGGGCGAGGACTGTCTGAGCGTACTGTGGACATGCTTACGGCAGCCTGGAGGAAGAGCACTCAAAAACAGTACCTTTCTTATATTAAGAAATGGGAAGAATTCTGTGTACAGAAAAATGTGGAATATAGTACTGCAGAGATTTCAGATGTTGTAAAATTTCTGTCAAAACTTTATTATGATAAAGGTCTGAGTTATAGTGCAATTAATTCAGCCAGAAGTGCATTGTCCTCATATTTGGTTCTGGATTCAGAAAGAAATCCAATTGGGTCACACCCACTTGTTTCCAGACTAATGAAAGGAATCTTTAATTCTAGACCACCAAAACCTAGGTATATGACAATCTGGGATGTAAGTGTGGTGCTGAAACTACTTCGTGAATGGTCACCAAGTGTGTCTTTACCTTTGGGCAAGCTCAGTATGAAAGTAGTCATGCTAATGGCATTAGTGACAGCACAACGAGTGCAAACACTTGGGAAATTACAAATCGACAGAATGGAAGTAACTGAAGACAAGGTTACCTTCTATATCTATGACCTACTAAAGCAAAGTAGGCCAGGTGTGACAGGATTTAAAATTGTGCTAGCAGCATATCCAAATGATCCTTGTCTCTGTGTTAAAACATATTTGTTACAATACATTGAGGTCACAAAGGCTTTAAGAAATATGGAAATTGGGTTGTTGATCACACACAAGAAACCACACAAGAGAGTTTCAGTACAGACTATTTCCAGATGGATAAAAGAAGTCTTAAAAGCTGTTGGTATTAACACTGATGTTTTTACGTCTCACTCGACTAGGGCAGCAGCAACGTCGGCGGCCTGGGCGAAAGACGTCCCCGTCGACCATATCCTCGCAGCCGCCGGGTGGTCCAATGAGTTGATGTTTCAACATTTTTACCATCGGCCTATTGTTAATGCGGGGTTGTTTGCAGAAACTATTTTAAGTTCTGTGTAAATTCCTCTGGTTTAAAGGGGATCTGATTAATTTCATTATTAAAAATGAATTACTGCATTTGTGGTACAAATGTTATTATGAATGCATGATTGATTATTCTCGTTCCGAGTCAATCTATGCAGTGAGAAGCCGGGATTGATCCACGGCATGAAATCACAAAGCTTTAAAATTTTCACGTAGTCACTCACGTGACTCCGAAGTAAAATAGTAAGATTAGACGAGAACTTACCTAAGTTTGAAGTTTGATCTTTATTTTATGAGGAGTTACGTAGGTGATTACGTGCCCACCACGACCCTACCCTCTATCATAAAGGTCAGATGGAAGTTCTTGTATTACTCGTTTTATAATGAGACTATATTACTTCGGTTGTTGTTTTTTGTGATTTCACACCGCTGCTTTGAAGATTGACGCGCAGGCGCACTGGCGGGGTTCTTCACGTAATCACCTACGTAACTCCTCATAAAATAAAGATCAAACTTCAAACTTAGGTAAGTTCTCGTTTAATCTTACTATTCAGGCCAGGTTTCTTAAGTAGTGGTTGCACTACTGCATGTTTAAAACATACGGGGACAACCCCAGAACACAAGCTGCTGTTTATAATGGCAAGAACCAACTGCCCTATACTGGGGAAACCCTCTTTAAAAAGATGAGGAGGGACAGCATCACAAGGGGAACCCGATGGCTTAATATGGCTAACCACATCCTCTAAACACGACAATGTCACAGGCACAAACTTATCCAATACCACCAGGCATGGGACTGAAACAGAGGGGTCAGAGGCAGGAGCTGAAATGAGAGCCCTTATGGAAACAACCTTATTAATAAAAAAGTGCAGGAAGTCATTGCACATTTCAGACGATGCTTCCAGACAGACAGGCTGCGGGGCATTTAGAACAGAGTCAATGATTTTAAATAGCACACGTGGGTCGTGACGCTTAGACACAATAATATTTGACAGGTATTCTCTTTTGGCCTCTTTAACAGTGTTCTGGTAATGACGCCAACAGTCCTTTAGAATTTGAAGTGAAACCTGCAGCCTGTCCTTCTTCCACTTTCGTTCAGCTTAACATAATCTACCAAGATAGCAAAAGGTCATAAGTGATAGGAGTAGAATTAAGCCATTCAGCCCATCAAGTCTACTCCACCATTCAATCATGGCTGATATATCGTCTCCCCATAACCTCTGACACCCATACTAATCAAGAATCTATCTCTCTCTGCCTTAAAAATATCTGCTGATGTGGCCTTCACAACCTTCTGTGGCAAAGAATTCCACAGATTCACCACCCTCTGATGAAAGAAATGTCTCCTCATCTTCCTAATCCCCATGAATTGTTCCCCATTAGGCTGCACAGAAGTTTTTCATGGTGCACTTTTACCACAATTTGACTAGCGTTGGTGTATATCACGGCTGTAAACTGAGGAAGTGTTGATGCAGGATCATCTTACTATATTAATTCAGGCCTCAGGATATTGGTTGCGACGTAACACTTGTCATTACGTAATAATAATAATAATAATAATTTGTCCCAAGTTCAGACATAATGCTTCTATTTCATGAAGTTTATAATCACTAACATTACAGTTACGGTCAATGCATTATTATCACATTATTTTCACATGTAGCGAAATTCTTTTTTTGCATATTGTTCAAAGTATTACGATGCATAAGCATAATCCCAGATTAAGTACATTGTGTACAGAAACAGTCCACGGAGACAATATGCGAGAGTCGCCAGGTTTTGGCGCCAAGGTCATCTAATATCGGTGCAACTCGGTATTCTAGAGTTAACCGTTTCTCTCCTCCAATCATCTCTGGCATTTTTGTGTAATATTTAGATATTGAAAATATTTACGTCATGTTTTGACAACCCGGTGCGGGATGGGGGGGGGGGGGGGTGGGGGTTGGAAAAGAACGAAGGGGGGGGGGGCTGGCGAGGGGGCGCCATAATCGAAAGGGGGGGGAGACCTTTTTATAAAGTTATAGCTGTCAGAAACATGACAATTTTTTGTGTACTGCCTAGGTGTAGTCATGATTTATCCAGACTGCATGCAAAAACAAAGAATTTCACTGTACCTCAGTACATGTGATAATAAAGTATAATTGAATCATTGAATGCAGAGGCTCAATGTCAATAACATTTATTCACCTGAAGGCTTGTATTGCCATAGGTGTTAGTGTAATTGATCACCTACCTAGTTTTAAAACCCACTAACAACTCATACTTGTGCAGGTGTCCAAAGCTGAAGCTGAATTATAATTTTGTCCGATTCTTAGCTGGTACAGAAGGTGAACCTATACGCAAACATAACTACAAAGAAGCATCCAAAGATTAATGAAGCAGGTGCAGAAAATTTGAAATAAGACAGAATGCGGGAAATTCTCAACAGATCATGTAGCACCTCGGGAGAGGAAGAAATATTTCATCAGAACTTTCATAAAGTTTGGTATCAATGAATGTTTCTTCAGAATGATGCGTACCTGAAAACTATATTTTAAAATGTTAACTTATTTATTATAAGCTTATGGGATATGTACCTTGCATATTATTTTATTACCTGCCTCTAGTCATAAAATATTTACTTTCAAAATTTCATATTAAATAATAAAATTCATATTTTACAATCCAGTAGATTCAATCAAGCTATTGGTAGAACAAAACAATTGCTTTTCACAACATTCATGCATGAAAAGGCCACCTAAAATATGTTAGACATACAAATTATGGCAGCAATATTAGGACTGTTATGAACCAACTCAGCTAAATATGATAGTAATTATGCTGCATTTGTTTGGGATACAGCATACTTATTTTCTATGCTGAAGAGATTGATGGAAATATTTTTTTCTGGAAACCATTAGTCAAGCTATTAGAACCAAAATACAGAAAATGTCTGTTATGTTGTCAAAACACATGAAGCATATGTTAAAAAGTAAACTATGTAAAATTGATCATAGAAGTGAAAATAGGAGCCTCGCCAAATTCATAAGAGGGCAAAAATCAAAAAGGGCCACTTTTCAACATAATTGTATAAGAGGTAAGAGTGCTGTAAAAACAAGCCTGAAGGCTTTGTCTCAATGCAAGGAGTATTCGTAATAAGGTGGATGAGTTGAATGTGCAGATAGTTATTAATGAATATGATATAGTTGGGATCACGGAGACATGGCTCCAGGGTGACCAAGGCTGGGAGCTGAACAACCAGGGATATTCAATATTCAGGAGGGATAGACAGAAAGGAAAAAGAGGTGGGGTAGCGTTGCTGGTTAGAGAGGAGATTAACGCAATAGAAAGGAAGGACATTAGCTTGGAGGATATGGAATCGATATGGGTAGAGCTGCGAAACACTAAGGGGCAGAAAACGCTAGTGGGAGTTATGTACAGGCCACCTAACAGTAGTAGTGGAGTTGGGGATGGCATCAAACAGGAAATTAGAAATGCGTGCAACAAAGGTAAAAGAGTTATAATGGGTGACTTCAATCTACATATAGATTGGGTGAATCAAATTGGCAGGGGTGCTGAGAAAGAGGATTTCTTGTAATGTATGCGGGATAGTTTCTAAACCAACATGTAGAGGAACCAATGAGAGAGCAGGCTATTCGAGACTGGGTATTGAGTAATGAGGAAGGGTTAGTTAGCAGTCTTGTTGTGCGTGGCCCCTTGGGCAAGAGTGACCATAATATGGTTGAGTTCTTCATTAGGATGGAGAGTGACATTGTTAATTCAGAAACAAGGGTCCTGAACTTAAAGAAAGGTAACTTTAAGGGTATGAGACGTGAATAGGCCAAGATGGACTGGCAATTGATTCTTAAAGGGTTGACAGTGGATATGCAAAGGAAGGCATTTAAAGACTGCATGGATGAATTACAACAATTGTTCATCCCAGTTTGGCAAAAGAATAAATCAGGGAAGGTAGTGCAACAAAGGTAAAAGAGTTATAATGGGTGTAGGAGCTGGGAGGTTCTACTGCAGTTGTACAGGGTCTTGGTGAGACCACACCTGGAGTATTGCGTACAGTTTTGGTCTCCAAATCTGAGGAAGGACTTTATAGCCATAGAGGGAGTGCAGAGAAGGTTCACCAGACTGATTCCTGGGATGTCAGGACTTTCATCTGAAGAAAGACTGGATAGACTTGGCTTATACTCGCTAGAATTTAGGAGATTGAGAGGGGATCTTATAGAAACATACAAAATTCTTATGGGGTTGGACAGGCTACATGCAGGAAGATTGTTCCCGATGTTGGGGAAGTCCAGGACAAGGGGTCACAGCTTAAGGATAAGGGGGAAATCCTTTAAGACCGAGATGAGAAAAAACTTTTTCACACAGAGAGTGGTGAATCTCTGGAACTCTCTGCCAGAGGGTAGTTGAGGCCAGTTCATTGGCTATATTTAAGAGGGAGTTAGATGTGGCCCTTGTGGCTAAAGGGATCAGGGGGTATGGAGAGAAGGCAGGTACAGGATACTGAGTTGGATGATCAGCCATGATCATATTGAATGGTGGTGCAGGCTCGAAGGGCCGAATGGCCTACTCCTGCACCTATTTTCTATGTATCTATGTATCCGTGGATAACAAGGGAAATCAGGGATAGTATCAAAACAAAAGATGAAGCATACAAATTAGCCAGAAAAAGCAGCCTACCAGGGGACTGGGAGAAATTCCGAGTCCAGCAGAGGAGGACAAAGGGCTTAATTAGGAAAGGGAAAATAGATTATGAAAGAAAACTGTCAGGGAACATAAAAACTGACTGCAAAAGTTTTTATAGATATGTGAAGAGAAAAAGATTAGTTAAAACAAATGTAGGTCCCTTGCAGTCAGAAACAGGTGAATTGATCATGGAGAACAAGGACATGGCAGACCAATTGAATAACTACTTTGGTTCTGTCTTCACTAAGGAAGACATAAGTAATCTGCCGGAAATAGCAGGGGACCGGGGGTCAAATGAGATGGAGGAACTGAGTGAAATCCAGGTTAGCCGGGAAGTGGTGTTAGGTAAATTGAATGGATTAAAGGCCGATAAATCCCCAGGGCCAGATAAGTTGCATCCCAGAGTACTTAAGGAAGTAGCCCCAGAAATAGTGGATGCATTAGTGATAATTTTTCAAAACTCTTTAGGTTCTGGAGTAGTTCATGGGGATTGGAGGGTAGCTAATGTAACCCTACTTTTAAAAAAGGGAGGGAGAGAGAAAACGGGGCATTACAGACCAGTTAGTCTAACATCGGTAGTGGAGAAAATGCTAGAGTCAGTTATTAAAGATGGGATAGCAGCACATTTGGAAAGTGGTGAATTCATTGGACAAAGTCAGCATGGATTTATGAAAGGTAAATCATGTCTGACGAATCTTATATAATTTTTCGAGGATGTAACTAGTTGAGTGGATAAGGGAGAACCAGTGCGTGTTATATCTGGACTTTCAGAAGGCTTTCGACAAGGTCCCACATAAGAGATTAGTATGCAAACTTAAAGCACACGGTATTGGGGGTTCAGTATTGATGTGGATAGAGAACTGGCTGGCAGACAGGAAGCAAAGAGTAGGAGTAAACGGGTCCTTTTCAGAATGGCAGGCGGTGACTAGTGGGGTACCGTAAGGCTCAGTGCTGGGACCCCAGCTATTTACAATATATATTAATGAGCTGGATGAGGAAATTGAATGCAACATCTCCAAGTTTGCGGATGACACGAAGCTGGGGGGCAGTGTTAGCTGTGAGGAAGATGTAGGAGGCTGCAAGGTGACTTGGATAGGTTGGGTGAGTGGGGAAATGCATGGCAGATGCAGTATAATGTGGATAAATGTGAGGTTATCCACTTTGGTGGCAAAAACAGGAAAGTAGACTATTATCTGAATAGTGGCCGATTAGGAAAAGGGGAGATGCAACGAGACCTGGGTGTCATGGTACACCAGTCATTGAAAGTAGGCATGCAGGTGCAGCAGGCAGTGAAGAAAGCGAATGGTATGTTCGCATTCATAGCTAAAGGATTTGAGTATAATAGCAGGGAGGTTCTACTGCAGTTGTACAGGGTCTTGGTGAGACCACACCTGGAGTATTGCGTACAGTTTTGGTCTCCTAATCTGAGGAAAGACATTCTTGCCATAGAGGGAGTACAGAGAAGGTTCACCAGACTGATTCCTGGGATGGCAGGTCTTTCATATGAAGAAAGACTGGATAGACTCGGCTTGTACTCGCTAGAATTTAGAAGATTGAGGGGGGATCTTATAGAAACTTACAAAATTCTTAAGGGCTTGGACAGGCTAGATGCAGGAAGATTATTCCCGATGTTGGGGAAGTCCAGAACAAGGGGTCACAGTTTAAGGAGAAGGGGGAAGTCTTTTAGGACCGAGATGAGAAAATCTTTTTTTACACAGAGAGTGGTGAATCTGTGGAATTCTCTGCCACAGAGGGTAGTTGAGGCCAGTTCATTGGCTATATTTAAGAGGAAGTTAGATGTGGCTCTTGTGGCTAAAGGGATCAGGGGGTATGGAGAGAAGGCAGGTACAGGATACTGAGTTGGATGATCAGCCATGATCATATTGAATGGTGGTGCAGGCTCGAAGGGCCGAATGGCCTACTCCTGCACCTATTTTCTATGTTTCTAATAAGGAGCTTGCATCCAATTATTTTATTTAAATGACATTCAAATTATAGAAAAATGTAAAGTCTCCACTCTCGCACTTCCTTGTGCTCTCCTTTGACAGCAGCTGACTGCAGATATGCGAGCCATGTCTCCTGAGGGTGAGATTTCGCAACCTTCTGGTGGGCCTCGACAATACGAGCAGATGCAGAGATCTCATCACTGTGTGCTGCATCCCGAAGTATCTTGCTGACCTAAGACAGTGGCTGATGTCAGTGGAAGTGTGACTTGGAGACCCTGAGCCAAGAGACAACCGAGAGAGTAGAAGGAGGAAGAGGGCAGCTACTACAGAGATATTCCGCCACAGCCAGCACCATGGAGAGAGAAGATGTTGGCGGTATGAGGTACAAGGGACTCCCAGACAGAACAAATATTTCCATAAATGCCTGCAAAATAAAATCCCCTTGTGCAAACTAAATGACTCGCTAAGCTAAAAACTAAAATCCACAGTACAATCGCCCATGAATGGTCATAAAATCTCTTGTATCCTGCTGTTGTGGGCCACCTGGGCTGAATATAACATGCACATGAATCCTTGCTCCAATTCCTTTAAAAGGTAGCTACAAATTCTCCATTATTTCCGGACACCATTTCTCTCTGAATGCTTTGTAACAAATTGCCAGAAGTGGGCCCTTCAGTCCACTATATCCATACTGATCTTTGTGCATAAAACTGGACAAGATCTCATCAGGAATTATATATATATATATATTTTTTGTAGCCCATTTTATCATTCCATTTTACAAGTGAAGTCACTGATTGTGTCAGCAATAATGTAAAATAAGAATGGCCTCCATGAACTCTTAGCTGCAGTGCTAATTTGTTTGGCCGTGATATACATTTTGCAACCGAATAGAAGAAAGACATCCACAAAGTTATTACCAGCACACCAAGTATATTGGACAAAAGTTACATTAAGGGGAGTACAGCATTGACAAAAAAAATCTTGGCATCTAATTTTTCTCAATAACAAGTGTGATATTTTATCTCCACTCAAACTAAGCCTGGAGCCATCCCCAAACTCCACTTTCTGACCCACCCGAAAGACCTATCAGAAAGAAGGTCTATCAGGAACTATATTGGTTGCACTTCCTAAATTTGTTTTCTTTATAAAGATCACCAAAGCTGTTTTGAACTGGAATTCAGCTAATTTCTTTTGTGAGAGTTCTGACTGGTCATGAGTGTTAAAGGCTACAATGTTTAAATGGCCCAAAAATAGAAAGCAACCCCAGTCCTTGGTAACTCTTGGCATATCCCAAATGTAGCCTCATCAGCATTCTGCATGGTTGGAATATCTTACTTTGTCAAATTAACTGGTTTTCATCATCAGACATTATTAGCTGTGTTACAGCTCACTGACTTGAAACTTTGCAATAAGTGATTAATTACCTTATCAAAACCCCCTTCCTTTTATATCGTTGCGAATATTGCCTTCTATTCTGAAGAAAGATTTCTTATTTCCTGTTACTATCATTTTAATTCGGCCACATAACAGTCTTTCTTCAAGACCTAGACTCCTGCAAATGCCTTTAAATCATAAAAGCCAACACAAACTATATCCTTCCCCCTGCTTACGTTTATACATTTTAACTGCTTGGAGTATTAACATAGATTTTCTTAAAAATTCAAAATTTGTTTTGGCTCACAAAACAATTAATCATTCTGTCCATTTTCTCGTAGTAATTCTGTTTTAGTTTTAGAGATGCAGCATGGAAACAGGCCCTTCAGCCCACCGAGTCCATGCTGACCATCAGTCACTCATTCACACTATTTCTACATTATTCCACTTTCTCATTCACTCCCTATACATTAGGGGCAATCCTGTGTGTCTAATCAATCTACAAATCTGCATATCTTTGGGTTGTGGAAGGAAAAATGAGCATTGAAACCCACACGCTCACAAGGAGAACCTGCAAACTCCAGTCTCCTGTATTTACTGTTTTCTGCTATTCGTTTATAGAGTTCAAGTTGTACAGCACAGGAGTGGCCACTTGAGCCCACAATGTCCACACTGTTTTTTTTGCCTATTTTCACAAATCCCGTGTCCACATCCGTATCCTTCAAGGTCTTGCATAACGAGTGTAATGTCTTCAATTCTTCATCCTAATTAAATTTGTTTTCTCTATTTTCCTTCTCAAAATCCATAATCTTATTTTGTCACCATGAATATGCACACACACTTAATATCTCTCTGTTCATCACCTGGCTATACTTTAGGGTCAGTATCATTAACAACTTTTTTTATTCCAAAAATATTATATATACCCACCACCGATTTTCCATCCCCCTTAGTTCAAGAGCATTTCTGGAGCCCCAACGTAAATTGGAGGAACAGCACCTCATATTTCGCTTGGGCAGCTTACAACCCAGCGGTATGAATATTGATTTCTCTAACTTCAAGTAACCTTTGCTCTCCCTCTCTCTCCGTCCCTCCCCCACCCTAGTTCTTAAACTAGTTTCACTGTCCTCCTGATTCATTTTTCTGATTGTTAGCTGGGGGAAAAGGTGACAACGAGGCATACAATGAACCATTTTACATTTCCTTGATCATCGTCTGCTTTGATCTGCTGTTTTCACACCTCATCCTTCCATATCTCTGTCTCCCTCTCCTCTGACTCTGTCTGAAGAAGGGTCTCGACCAAGAAACGTCACCCATTCCTTTGCTCCAGAGATGCTGCCTGACCCACCGAGTTACTCCAGCATTTTGCGTCTATCTTCGCCTTTCTGGATTATCCATTTTGCCAGACCAACAGAGGTCAGGGGGCCGAGATACCAGCCCGCAAAGTCGGCCGCTGAAGGGTTAGCGTTAGATTTGATGCTCTACAAAATGCTCAGCAACTCGTTGAAGGACATGAAGTTGAAAGCCCTGCCCATAAACAGCTGCTGGTGTCCTGGCCCAGCTTTGCCAGCTGTCAATGTTTAAGAACACTTAAAAGTGGACCAATTAAGTTTTTTTTTTTTTAACTAGCCAAAACAAGAATATGAAGAAATAATTGTTACTTTTTGGGGGTTGGGGGGGGGGGGGGGGGGGGGGAGAATTTATTATCCACTTTGCTTTATCTACTGTCTAATCACCCCTCAGCCTCCAATTGCTAGTGAGGTTCGGATCCTGAGTCAGGTGTGATCTGGTGCAGGACATGAGCCTATTTCTCAATGTAAATGTTAGGAAATCTGTGCTGAATTTCATGTCCAACACAGCGGTAGTACAAATGGATAAAAAAGACATGAAGTGCTGGAACAGCAGGTCAGGTAGCATCTCGGGGTAGAACATGGATGGGGGGGGGGGGGTGCTCAAATGTATCATTTCAGCACCTACAGAAAGTCAGGATAAATTATACCAACGATTCAGATGAGATTATAGATGGCAAAAGCCGTATGTTTGCAGATTATACCGAAATTGCCGCAGTGGTGAACAGTGAAGGAAGTTATCTAACGCTACAACAGAATTTAGATCAACTGGTATAAAATACGCATTGGAACGGCAGATGGAATTTAACTCAGACAAGCGCTTCCTCGGACAACTCATTCCACATATAGACTCCCTTCTGATTAAAATAGATGCTCAAGGTTCCACTTAAATCTCTTCCCTCAAAGTATGTGCCCTCTTCCTTTTGAAAATCCTCTACCCTGAAAAAAAAAGAGTGAGTTTTCACTTGTACTGATGACAAAAACTTGACGACATGAAATACCGAGCTTTGGATCTGAAACTGTACATCACTTGATCATGGGGAAGTCTTACTCCGTGAGGATCACAGTTCACCTCCTCTGTGTTGACAGGCATCTCATTCTGCAGTGTTATTTTAACACATTGACTATGGGAAGGCAATAGATTCCAATAGATTACCCTCTTCCCTTCAACTGCTCCAAAACTGAGCAAGCTCAGCTTTGAGCAACAGAACTGGAACAAACTGCACACTAATTCTACCTTATGGATCCCTAGCATGTTGAACCACTGGTGCGATAAGAGATTATTGAGTTCAACATAATGTGAACCTCACATTACAGGACTTTGTTGTATGGCATGTACCTCCTTAAGCAGGCACTTCTCTTTAGTGAGTGGGGAAAAAAAATGTCCTTAATTTAGTTTAGTTTAGATACACAGTGTGGAAACAGTCCCTTCAGCCCACTGAGTTCACACCAACCACGATCACCCGTACACTAGTTCTATCCTAGACACCAGAGACAATTTACAGTCGTCAATAAACCTACAAACCTGCGCGACTTTGGAATGTGGGAGCAGCACCTGGAGAAAACCCACGCGGTCACGGGGAGAACATACAAACTCTGTACAGACAGCACCCATAGTCCGTATGGAACCCGGGTCTCTGGCGCTGTGAGGCAGCAATTCAACCGCTGTGCCACCCTAAAATTATTGAGGCGTTCATATCATACACTATCTTATTTATCCTTTCTGTTATCGGGCTAAGATGCTTAAAATACTGGAGTCCATCAGAGCTTCAGTCCTGGTTAATGTTAAACAAACACAATGGCTTGAGAACAAGATCAGAGTGAAGAGTTTGGAAATTGGCTGATCAAATCTGACACGGTAATCTTTAAAATTCTGATAAGAAATGGCAGTATCACCTGGTGTCGCTCAGTGGAAACAAGGGAAAAATCAGCTTCACGAGTTTGAAGTGATTGCTGGTTTAAATTCAGCCTCAAGCTTGGGTACATTCAATAATAACTGCTGCTTGAGACTCATCCGAATCTTGCAGCAATTATTACCATGTACAAAAAGCCTACCAGAGATCAAATTAATTCTGAACTCCACTTTTTAAAATTGAAATGTGGATGCATTTTGACTCTTTTTCAGAGCAATGAGTCAATGCTCTCATAGTCAATGCTCGCAGATTGCACTCCTTGTGATGTTTACTAAACGTAAAGTAGAAATATGGGGATGATGATCACAGTCGTCCATGCTCTCTTCTCTGTGCTACCACAGAGAAAGTGATACAGGAGCCTAAGATCTGTTACCGCAAGGTTCAAGAACAGCTTCTTCTCATCAAGCATTAGGATTTGGACCTCCCTGCACAATCCTACCAAACCACATGGACTTCACTACTCTGGATGTTCTACAGTGCCCTCCATAATGTTTGGGACAAAGACCCATCATTTATGTATTTGCCTCTGTACTTCACAATTTGAGATTTGTAATTGAAAAAAAAATCACATGTGGTTAAAGTGCACATTGTCAGGTTTTATTAAAGGGTATACATCTCTCCGCGCCCCCCCCCCCCCCCCAATATCTCAGGGCACCGTATTATTTGGGACACATGGCTTCATAGGTGTTTGTAACTGCTCAGGTGTGTTTAATTGCCTCCTTATGCAGGTATAAGAGAGCTCTTAGCACCTAGTCTTTCCATCACCTTTGGAAACTTGTAATGCTGTTTATCAACATGAGGACCAAAGTTGTGCCAATGAAAGTCAACGAAGCCATTATGAGACTGAGAATCAAGAATAAAACTGTAGAAAACCTGTCCGTCAGATCAGAAACAAACTTCAGGAGTCGGGTGTAGATTTGTCAATGAGCATTGTCTGCGGAAGACTAAAGGGCCTGTCCCACGGGCATGCGACTCCATGCAGCAAGCGCGACCTAACCGCAAGCGGGGGCCGCGCGGAGGTCGAGTGATCCCCGTATAGGGCCGGTCCCACCAGCATGCGGCTGCATGCGGCAAGCGCTACCAAATCGGAAGCCGGACGGAGGACGAGTTACGTCAAGACGGTGCTTACGGCGGCGAGGCAGTGCGCACGGCCTCGATGCGGCGCGCACGGCCGTCGATGCGACGCGCACGGCCTCGATGCGGCAGGCCGTTGCCGCACGGAATTTTGAACAGTGTCAGTTTTTCGGAGCCCCGCGCGATGTCGGGACCAGCTCCGCACAACTCCATGCGGCTCCCGCGATCGAAGTGGGACCGACCCGCGACCTCCGCCCGCACGGCCCCCGCATGGCACCCGCTTGTGGTTAGGTCGCGCTTGCCGCATGGAGTCGCATGCCCGTGGGACAGGCCCTTTAATGAACAGAAATAGAGGCTACACTGCAAGATGCAAACCACTGGTTAGCCGCAAAAATAGGATGGCCAGGTTACAGTTTGCCACGAAGTACTTAAAAGAGCAACCACAGTTCTGGAAAAGGTCTTGTGGACAGATGAGAGAAAGATTAACTTTATCAGAGTGATGGCAAGAGCAAAGTATGGAGGACAGAAGGAACTGCCCAAGCTCAAAGCATACCACCTCATCTGTAAACCACAGTGGTGGGGATGTTATGGCCAGGGCATGTTTGGCTGCTGAAGGTACTGGCTCACTTATCTTCATTGATCATACAACTGCTGATGGTAGTAGCATAATGAATTCTGAAGTGTACGTGTACAGACGCATCCTATCTGCTCAGGTTCAAGCAAATGCCTCAAAATTCATTGGTCAGCGGTTCATTCTACAGCAAGGCAATGATCCCAAACTTACTGCTAAAGCAATAAAGGAGTTTTTCAAAGCTAAAAAATTGTAAATTCTTGAGTGGTCAAGTCAATCACCTGATCTGAACCCAATTGAGCAGGACTTTTATATGCTGAAGAGAAAACTGAAGGGGACTAGCCCTCAAAACAACCATAAGCTAAAGGTACACAAAAATGCTGGAGAAACTCAGTGGGTGCAGCAGCATCTATGGAGCGAAGGAAATAGGCAACGTTTCGGGCCGAAACCCTTCTTCAGACTGATGGGGGGTGGGGAGAAGAAAGGAAAAAGGCAGAGGAGGAGCCCGAGGACTGAGGGATGGGAGGAGACAGCCCGAGGGCTGAGGAAGGGGAGGAGACAGCAAGGGCTAACAAAATAGGGAGAATTCAATGTTCATGCCCCCAGGATGCAGACTCACCAAGCGGAATACGAGGTGCTGTTCCTCCAATTTCCGGTGTTGCTCGCTCTGGCCATGGAGGAGACCCAGGACAGAGGTCGGATACGGAATGGGAGGGGGAGTTGAAGTGCTGAGCCACCGGGGGTTCAGGTTGGTTATTGCGGACCGAGCGGAGGTGTTCGGCGAAACGATCGCCATGCCTCTGCTTGGTCTCACCGATGTATATCAGCTGACATCTAGAGCAGCGGATGCAATAGATGAGGTTGGAGGAGATGCAGTTGAACCTCTGTCGCACCTGGAACGACTGCTTGGGTCCTTGAATGGAGTCGAGGGGGGAGGTGAAGGGACAAGTGTTGCATCTCTTGCGGTTGCAAGGGAAAGTACCCGGGGAGGGGGTGGTACGGGAGGGAAGGGAAGAATTGACAAGGGAGTTACGAAGGGAGCGGTCTTTGCGGAAGGCAGACATGGGGGGAGATGGGAAGATGGGAAGATGTGGCGAGTGGTGGGGTCACGTTGGAGGTGGCGAAACTGACGGAGGATTACTTGTTGTATGTGACGGCTGGTGGGGTGAAAGGTGAGGACTAGGGGGACTCTGCCCTTGTTGTGAGTGGGGGGAATGGGGAGAGAGAGCAGTGTTGCGGGGCATGGAAGAGACCCTGGTGCGAGCCTCATCTATGGTGGAGGAGGGGAACCCCCGTTCCCTGAAGAATGAGGACATTTCAGATGCCCTGGTGTGGAACGCCTCATCCTGGGAGCAGATGCGGCGTAGACGGAGAAATTGGGAGTAGGGGATGGAGTTCTTACAGGAAGCAGGGTGGGAAGAAGTGTAGTCCAGATAGCCATGGGAGTCAGTAGGTTTATAGTGGATGTCGGTCAGAAGTCTATCACCTGCGATGGAGATAGTAAGGCAAGGAATGGTAGGGAAGTGTCGGAAATGATCCAGGTGTAATTGAGTGCCGGATGGAAGTTAGTGGTGAAGTGGATGAAGTCAGTCAGTTGTGTGTGGGTGCAGGAGGTGGCCCCAAAGCATTCGTCGATGTAGCGGAGGTAGAGGTCGGGGATGGGGCCCTCGTACGTATTGATCAAGGATTGTTCGATGTACCCGACAAAGAGGCAGGCGTAGCTGGGGCCCATGCGTGTGCCCATAGCTACGCCTTGTATTTGGAGGAAATGGGAGGAGTCAAACGAGAAGTTATTGAGGGTAAGGACCAGCTCCGCTAGGCGGAGGAGGGTGTCAGTGGCCGGGTATAGGTTGCTTATCTGGTCGAGGAAGAACCGGAGGGCTTAGAGACCATCCTGGTGGGGGATGGAGGTGTAGAGTGACTGGACGTCCATGGTGAAGATGAGGGGGTGAGGACCTAGAGAATGGAATGCGCTGAGACGACGGAGAGTGTCTGAGGTGTCTTAAACATAGGTAGGGAGGGATTTAACCAAGGGGGATAGGATGGAGTCAAGGTAGGTGGAAATGAGTTCGGTGGTGCACGAACAGGCAGAGACAATGGGTCTACCGGGACAGTCAGGTATGTGGATAAGCTAAAGATGGCTGCAATACAGGCCTGGCAGAGCATCACCAGAAAAGACACCCAGCAACTGGTGATGTCCATGAATCGCAGACTTCAAGCAGTCTTTGCATGCAAAGGATATGCAACAAAATACTAAACATGACTACTTTAATTTACATGACATTGCTGTGTCCCTAACATTATGGTGCCCTGAAATCGGGGGAGTATGTATAAACACTGCTGTAATTTTCTACATGGTCAAACCAAAATGTATAAAAATAGCCTTTATTAAAATCTGACAATGTGCACATGTGATTTTTTTCTAATTACAAATCTCAAATTGTGAAGTACAGAGGCAAATAAATAAATGATTGGTCTTTGTCCCAAACATTATGGAGGGCGCTGTATGTGCCTTGGTTTTACACCCACATGGTCTCGTTTACTTAGAGTAATTTATTGCATATTTATTAGTGTTGTTGTTGTGCATTTAATGGCTGCAGTAAGCAAGAATTGTATTGCTCTGGTTCATATCTGTTGATCATGTTATAAATAAACACAATTCTTTAACCATGAAACTGAAGCAGATTTTCTGCAGTATTAACAATTTCACTATGTTATACTTCGTACCAAATGAAAGGTAACAGACACAAATCAAATTCAGCTGCTCAAGAACGTTTAAATCCTGCCTCCTTTGCTTTAGGTAATTCAACCTGCATCTTCTTGATACAAATGTAATTCCTCATCAGGACCATGCTTCTTAACTCACTTGCATGCATTCAGTCTGTCCTAAACCAAGGTCCAATTCTCAAATAATGAAGTACCGAGAATAAATTAGTCATTTTATAATGTTCAATAGCAAATGTGTTTTTCCCCCATCAGCACAACATAGAATAATCTTTGTGCATGCAAGGGTGAGAAGCCTGTGCAATGCACAATGTGCAGTTACCTTTCAAATATGTCTGCAACAGATCCATTGACTATGTGCCCAAAGAGAAAATGGGCTTCCAGCAGTTTCAATATGAATGGCCCCATGCCAGTTTTAGAGGGATATGGGTCAAATGGGCATCTCCATCGGTGAGTTGAGCCAAAAGGTCTGTTTCCATGCTGTATGACTTACTTAACATGGAAAAAGGATATTGAGCCCACGCTGAATCCTGGCTAAGCAACCTAATTTATCTCCTCTGTGTTTCCCTGTAGCCTATGATCTCTTAGGTAACTCCCCTTTCATTCTTTGTGCCACTTATCCATACAGAAGCCAATTAACCTGCATGTTCCCAAATTGCCCTGGGGCTGCACAGGATTGGGCACTGCTCCAAGAGACTGAGTGTGTGGACCAAAGATACTCTAGTATCTTTGGTGTGGACTGGATGCGGCCTGCAGTGACACAAAGTGGTGGATGGCGCCTATAACTTTGCTTGGTCAGGCCAACCCTGCAACGCTGCTAGGACAACGGGCCTTTAGGGCACATAAAGGTATCTTGAAAATGGTGCCAAAACCTGGTGACTCTTGTATACAGTGGACAATTTCTATACCCTTAGCACTTAATCTAAAGTATATTAATACTTCACTGAACTGAATGCAAAAAAAAGAATTTCACCATACCTCACTCTGTACATGGGATTATAAAGTACCAGCGACCATAATATCTGGGTTTTTTAAGCACTGCTGTCATGTGATAGGCCATTTGGGAACATTGAGTTCCTACAAGATTGCACAATAATATCTCATTATTCTGTTGTTATGCATTTTTGTTATATTCATTGTTGAATGTGTATTCTTAATGTTTACTCTTTACACTGTATACAATTGAGGAATTTTACTGCACTCCTGGTGTTATGGCAAAACAGTACTCTGAATCTGAATCTATAATAACACATTATTAATTCTAACATTTTATGGGTCATCAAAATTAATATTGCCGTAATCCAAACAAACTGTATGGTATTTTTCTGCAGACTGATAGTTACACATCAATAACTCATACATTGAAACTTGGTGTCAAGCAGATAAATGCATGCACGACAGTACACCTTTGCACATGACAGTGTAAATTAGGCTGGGAGATTAATTAAGTAAAAGATCTGAATGTGCATGTTAGGTAATATCCTAGCGAGTCTAGATTTTTTTTGTTTTTGTAAGATTTCCGCAGGAAGTAGTTAATATAATCAATTTCCACAGAAGTTTATAAGTGGAAGATACAATTCTGACAACTTCAGCAAAGCATCAAATATACTAGAGTTGCAAAGATGAGCATCAACCCCAGTAATCTTCCAAGATGTTTAGTTTTGGAGATACAGCATGGAAACAGGCCCTTTGGCCCACCTCGTCCACACTGACTAATGATCAGCCGTGTTCAATGTTATCCCACTTTCCCACCTCCTACACACTTGGGGTAATTTACAGAGGCCAATTAACCCACGTCTTTGGGATGTGGGGGGCGATACCGGAGCACCCAGAGGAAACCCACGTGGTATCAGGGAGAATGTGAAAACTCCACAGACAGTACCCAAGATCAGAATTGAACCTGGTTCTCTGGCACTATGAGGTAGCAGCTCTACCAGCTGCGCCACTGTGTGTAGAAAATCAATTTGACTGGGTGGAATGGGACTTTCTCCACTTCTGGGCATGTCTGATTTCAGCTTCATATTAAATAAAGGAACAAATTTAGAGTAACTCTGTTTCCACACTGTTTCACTCTACGAGTCCGATCATGACTAGGGGCACCGTCTGTACGGAGTTTGTACGTTCTCCCAGTGACCGCGTGGGTTTTCTCTGGGTGCTCCAGTTTCCTCGCACAGTCCAACGACGTACAGGATTGTAGGTTAATTGGTGTCAGTAAAATTGTAAATTGTCACTAGTGTAGGATAGTGCTAGTGTATGGGGATTGCTTGTTAGTGGAGATTCGGTGGGCCGAAGGACCTGTTTCCGCGCTGCATCTCTAAAGTCTTACAATAGAAATAGACAATAGACTTTAGTCTATTGTAATCCCCTTTTCTGGGGAGAATGTTTTTTTCTATCCATCCTATCTAGGATTCTCGTAGCTTTCACCTATCTCTATCAGGTTACCCCTCAGCCTATTTCAGCCTCCTCTCAAGAATGAAATGCTCCATCCCATAAAACATCCCAGTGAATTCCCTCTGCACTCTCTCCAGTGCAATCATGTCCTTCCTATAAAGTGGGATCCAGCTTAGCTTTTAGATTGTGGACATTGTTCATTTTCAAGGCGGTGCAGTGGTAGAGTTGCTGCCTTACAGCGCCAGAGATCTGGGTTCGATCCTGATGGGTGCCGTCTGTACAGTTTGTACGTTCTCCCCATGACCTGCGTGAGTATTCCCCGGGATCTCCAGTTTCCTCTCACCCTCCAAAGATGTACAGGTTTGTAGGTTAATTGGCTTGGGATAATTGTCCCTGGTGTGTATCGGATAGTGTTTGTGTGCGGGGATCGCTGGTCGGCGCCGACTCGATGGGCCGAAGGGCCTGTTTCCGCAGTGCATCTCTAAATTAAACTAAACTGCTCCATTGAACTTCCCACTGCCTCACCGAGCAATAATGAAATCAGTACAAGCATCTTGCTGCATTCAAAAGAAGGAAAACTAATTGCAGAATCAAATACAGCAAGAATTAAGGCACAGTAAAAGCTCCATAAATAGATCTTGAAACAGGAAGAAAGAGAGGACATTAGCTGTGGAATAGATATTGAAGAGATTTGGTTTACCACATCAGCAAAGTTAATTTGCAGAATCTACATGCAAAGAATGTTAATATCCCTCAATGGGAACATTAAGCTAAATGGCCGTAGAAAAGGATGAGAGAGTAGGTTTGAACGTATATAGCACACTTTATCAGCTAGCCAGAATCCACATCGTAATACGTCATGAATAACAAATGAAATATACTTGATCCAGATTGAGGGAGCAGAGGGCGAGAGTGCTATGTCATCAGAAACGGATAAGGGGCTTCCTTCAGTAGCAATGACAAAATATGGCTCAACAAGATGAGGTTGACGAACATGGACCTTGCCCCTTCTAAGGAATACGCACCCATTTTTTACTATTAACTGCTGGCCATATTTACACAATTCATAATACAATTTAAAGATTAAAACACGTCCAATCCAATAGCCATGAAAAGCTTATTGCAAAATCTATAATCGTGTATCCAACTTTTGGAGATGTACCTCACATCTCATTATCGTTATTTTGGATCATAATTACTTACTGTAAGTATCTCAAAGATTGCAAGCATCCACAAACTTTCACCAGTAAGGTCATCTATGTTTCCAAATCTTTCGTAATGCTTAACTATTAGTTAAAATACCCAATTAAAGCACGTAAGAAAGACACCTTTTGAAGTGTAAAGGAATAACATGTTTGACTCTGAATATATCTGCGAGGTTCTCTACAAATGTAACATGTTTACAGGAATGAAAATAATGTTCTCCCTTTGGTTTGCATTTCAGGTCAATGTAGTACACACGAGTGTCTAATAGCTTCACACAAGAGTTAATAGATTGTATGTTTTCTAAAAGCCTTTGGTAAAGTAAACAAGGGAAGCAGCCTGCTGAGGTCATGTTGTTGTTACACAACATCTCTGCAATAATGGTTGATAAAAATAATCCAAATATAAAATAGTCCTTTGCAATTGCAATAGGGCCGCCGAGTGCATGGTTCACTGTAGAAGAATAATGTGGACCTTTCAAACTCTTTCACAACATGTTAAGAGCATCATTTTGTTGTCCAACACTAATGAGTACAACCTTTTACAAAACAAAAAGAAACAGGCCAGGTGATCATTTTCCAATGTTCTATAGATTCAGGATCAGTTCCTGTGGATTGGAGGGTAGCTAATATTATCCTACTTTTTAAGAAAGGCGGGAGAGAGAAAACAGGGAATTATAGACTAGTTAGCCAGACGTCGGTGGTGGGGAAGATGCTGGAGTTAATCATAAAAGATGAATTAGCGGCACATTTGGATAGCAGTAACAGGATCGGTCTGAGTCAGCATGGATTTACGAAGGGGAAATCATGCTTGACTAATCTTCTGGAATTTTTTGAGGATGTAACTAGGAAAATGGACAAGGGAGAGCCAATGGATGTAGTGTATCTGGACTTTCAGAAAGCCTTTGATAAGGTCCCACATAGGAGATCAGTGGGCAAAATTAGGCCACATGGTATTTTGGGTAGAGTGCTGACATGGATAGAATATTGGTTGGCAGACAGGAAACAAAGAGTAGGGATTAACAGGTCCCTTTCAGAATGGCAGGCAGTGACTAGTGGGGTACCGCAAGGCTCGGTGCTGGGACCACAGCTATTTAGAATATACATAATGATTTAGATGAAGGGATTCAAAGTAACATTAGCAAATTTGCAGATGACACAAAGCGGGTGGCAGTGTGAACTGTGACGAGGATGCTATGAGAATGCAGGGTGACTTGGACAGGTTTGGTGAGTGGGAGACAATAGACAATAGGTGCAGGAGTAGGCCATACAGCCCTTCAAGCCAGCACCGCCATTCAATGTGATCATGGCTGATCATCAACAATCAGTACCCCGTTCCTGCCATCTCCCCATATCCCCCGACTTCACTATCTTCTAGAGCCCTATCTAGCTCTCTCTTGAAAGTTACCAGAGTACCGGCCTCCACTGCAGTCTGAGGCAGAGAATTCCATAGACTCACAACTGCATGGCAGATGCAGTTTAATGTGGATACATATGAGGTTATCCACTTTGGTAGCAAAAACAGGAAGGCAGATTATTATCTAAATGTTGTCAAGTTCGGAAAAGGGGAAGTACAACGGGATCTGGGCGTCCTTGTTCATCAGTCAATGAAAGTAAGCATGCAGGTACAGCAGACAGTGAAGAAAGCAAATGGCATGTTGGCCTTCATAACAAGAGGAGTTGAGTACAGGAGCAAAGAAGGTCCTTCTATAATAATAATAATAATAATAATAGATTTTATTTATATAGCGCTTTTCAGGACTCAAAGTCGCTTTACAATTGAGAGTCAGGAATAAACAAAACAAAATAGAGCAGTAAGACAGAGGGGGGGGGAACATGGGACTAAGGGTATGCAGAGGTGAAGAGATGGGTCTTGAGGCGGGACTGGAAGATGGTGAGGGACTCAGAATTTCGGACCGGTTGTGGGAGGGAATTCCAGAGCCTGGGAGCTGCCCTGGAGAAGGCTCTGCCTCCAAAAGTGCAGAGGTTTGATTTCGGAGTGGAGAGGAGACCAGCTGATGTGGATCTGAGGGACCGTGAGGGTTGGTAGGGGGAGAGGCGGTCAATGAGATAAGGGGGGGCCAGGTTGTTGAGGGCTTTGTAGGTGAGGACCAGGATTTTGTAGGTGATCCGGTGGGAAATGGGAAGCCAGTGAAGTTCTTTGAGAACTTCTGCAGTTATACAGGGCCCTAGTGAGACCACACCTGGAGTATTGTGTGCAATTTTGGTCTCCAAATTTGAGGAAGGACATTCCTGGTATTGAGGGAGTGCAGCATAGGTTCACAAGGTTAATTCCCGGATAATTCATATGCTGAGAGAATGGAGCGCTTGGGCTTGTATACTCTGGAATTGAGAAGGATGAGAGGTTATCTTATTGAAACATAAGATTATTAAGGGTTTGGACACGCTAGAGGCAGGAAACATGGTCCCGATTTTGGGAGAATCTCGAACCAGGGGCTACAGCTTAAAAATAAGGGGTAAGCCACTTAGAACGGAGATGAGGAAACACTTTTTCACACAGAGTTGTGAGTCTGTGGAATTCTCAGGGGGCGGTGGAGGCCGGTTCTCTGGATACTTTCAAGAGAGAGCTAGATAGGCCTCTTAAAGATAGCGGAGTCAGGGAAAATCGAATCCAGTGTTTGTTTCAAAATATTTGCTACATTTCCTTTACTGCCACATTATCAGAAAAATAATATTACCAACTACCACCACCTGATATTAGGCTGAAGTTGCATAATCTCCTGATTACAATGAGACAGTTTGGTCTGGCAATGCATTAACTTGATCTATTGTTAGTGTCGTCAGAAGCCGGAGGCTAACTTTCACTGACAGCTTGTAGTTCACCACTCGCAAAGCTTGGCCTTGCACTGTGTACATAATAAATCTCAGAATGTGGAAGATCGCTGATAACTGCCAAAAAGTATAACAGGCAAACAGAATTAAAATGTAGCAATTCACTGGTGGCAAGGGAAGCCTTCGGGTTATGAGGGACATACGTCCTGACACAACGAGACCATTTGCTCAGTCTCTTGCAATTAATCCTTTTAGACTTTCACTTGAAGAATCATAAAACATTTACTGACTTTTAATTTGATCACAATAAATGGTTGCTCCATCCTTCATAGGTACTATTTGCAGTAAAACTCGATGAAATACAGTGAAGCAAAAATAAAAAGATATTCCATAAAGATTTTGAATTGTACAACAAATATATTAAAGG
This sequence comes from Malacoraja senta, assembly GCA_038087875.1. NCBI lineage: Eukaryota > Metazoa > Chordata > Chondrichthyes > Rajiformes > Rajidae > Malacoraja > Malacoraja senta. The sequence continues at coordinate 14,501,997 of CM075978.1, read as the reverse complement.
AAATTTTAGAAATTATCACTGATGTACAGTCTGGCATGGTCAATTTGAAGATCATAATGGGCAAATGAGGCAAGATCATGTGATAGGATCAGAATTAGGACATTCGGCCCATCAAGTCCAAAGCAGGAGTTCTAGATTTATAATCTCATGATTAGAAACATAGAAACATAGAAAATAGGTGCAGGAGGCCATTCGGCCCTTCGAGCCAGCACCGCCATTCATTGCGATCATGGCTGATCGTCCCCAATCAATAACCCGTGCCTGCCTTCTCCCCATATCCCTTGATTCCACTAGCCCCTAGAGCTCTATCCAACTTAAATCCATCCAGTGATTTGGCCTCCACTGCCCTCTGTGGCAGGGAATTCCACAAATTCACAACTCTCTGGGTGAAAAAGTTTTAAATGGCCTCCCCTTCATTCTAAGACTGTGGCCCCTGGTTCTGGACTCGCCCAAAATTGGGGGAAAAATTCCTGCATTTAGCTTGTCCAGTCCTTTTATAAATTTATATGTTTTATAAGATCCCCCTCACCCTTCTAAACTCCAGTGATTACAAGCCTAGTCTTTTCAATCTTTCCTCATATGACAGTCCCGCCATCCCAGGGATCAATCTCGTGAACCTACGCTGCACTGCCTTAATCACAAGGATGTCCTTCCTCAAATTAGGAGACCAAAACTGTACGCAATACTCCAGATGTGGTCTTACCAGTGCCCTATACAACTGCAGAAGAACCTCTCTACTCCTATACTGAAATCCTCTTGTTATGAAGGCCAACATTCCTTTAGCTTTCTTCACTGCCTGCTGTACCTGCACGTCAACTTTCAGTGACCGGTGTACAAGGACACCCAGGTCTTGCTGTACCTCCCCCTTACCTAACCTAAACCCATTGAGATAATAATCTGCCCCCTTGTTTTTGCTACCAAAGTGGATAACCTCACATTTATCTATATTATACTGCATCTGCCACGCATCTGCCCACTCACTCAACCTGTCCAGGTCACCCTGCAACCTCCTAACATCCTCTTCACAGTTCAAACTGCCACGCAGCTTTGTGTCATCCGCAAACTTGCTAGTGTTGCTCCTAATTCCCTCTTCCAAATCATTAATATATATGGTAAACAGTTGCGGCCCCAACACCGAGCCTTGCGGCACTCCACTCGCCACTGCCTGTCATTCTGAAAAGGACCCGTTCACTCCTACTCTTTGCTTCCTGTCTGCCAACCAATTTTCTATTCACGTCAACACCCTACCCCCAATACCATGCGCTCTAATTTTAGTCACCAGTCTCCCGTGCGGGACCTTATCAAAGGCTTTCTGAAAGTCTCGATACACCACATCCACTGGCTCCCCTTCATCCATTTTACTTGTCACTTCCTCAAAAAATTCCAGAAAATTAGTCAAGCATGATTTTCATTTCATTAATCCATGCTGACTTGGACTAATCCTTTTACTGCTATCCAAATGCCCCATTATTCCCTCTTTAATAATTGACTCCAGCATCTTTCCCACCACCGAAGTCAGGCTAACTGGTCTGTAATTCCCCGTTTTCTCTCTCGCTCCTTTCTTGAAAAGTGGGATAACATTAGCTATCCTCCAATCCACAGGAACTGATCCTGAATCTATTGAACATTGGAAAATGATCACCAATGCATCCACTATTTCTAGAGCCACCTCCCTGAGGACCCTGGGATACAGTCCATCAAGCCCTGGGGATTTATCATCCTTCATTCCTTTTAGCCTACCCAATACCATTTCTAGCCTAATGAAAATTTATTTCAGTTCCTTGACCCCCTTAGATCCTCTGTCCTCCTGTACAATCATGGCTGATCTATCTCTCCCTCCTAACCCATTCTCTTGCCTTCTCCCAATAACTTCTGTCACCCGAAATAAACAATAATTTATCTATCTCTGCCTTAAATGTATCCACTGACGGCCTCTACAGCCTCCTGTGGCAAGGAATTCCACAGATTCACCACCCTGTGGCGAAGATGGTTCCTATATTAAAATATTCACAGCACAAATTTTTAGCTTGTGAAGTCCCCGCTTTGAATGTTTTGAGAAAAATATATATAAGGATAAATGCAAACTGTGACAATGTCCTCTTTTTGTCATTTCTTTTTGAGCAATACATGGGGTTTACTTTCCCCAACTTTCCAAAAAAGCTGGAAGATCTGAAAACATCAACTGTTTCCTATTCTGCAACATTTAACAACACAGTGTTCGATTAACTCTCTGCGTGGTGAATTGTTTTAATCTCCCCGCACCGAAAACTTTGCTCAAAAAGCTGCCTTTTTGTTATTGACGACCAGTGGAAATGATATGTGGTGTCATGAGAAACAGCCTCAACAGCAAGGCGAAGACACGAGACTCGTTCCAAAAGGTCTCCTGGGCTTTGACAGAGGAAGTGGCAAATTGCGAGAGAATACGGTCACATTCAGCATTTACTTTGACTGCGGGGTGATATTAAACTCCTGACCTCACTCAGGATGGATTAACAGGAAGGAGGGGAGGAGGTGGCGTTTCACCCTAGCCGGCTGTCCCCATTGCTTGGAGTGTGTATGGTTCTCTATCTCTCATACATACACGCGTACACTCACTCTACAGATAGTCATGCACGTTGAGGCAAGCTTTTCTACTTACTTGGAGAGCCCGCTTGCCTGGGCGGTGGAGGGGGCGGAGGCGGCGGGGGTAAGGGGGGAGGTCGACACGAACATATCTCTCGGCAGCTGGCAGTCCCGGTCTCCAACACCGACTCCCCGCCCGACTTCTGGAACTCGCCCTGAGATAGCTGGCAAAGACACTCGCGTTAACCAAGGGGCGCAGGGGAACCAACCAGACACAACATAAACACAAGACATGCAAGCAACGTACAGTCTGTCCTCGGGAATGCACGGTAACCGAGGTCAACTCACCTGAAATATAAGCAACAGAGACATTGTCAGGAGGCGGAGAAAGTGCAGGTCAGCAGTCAGCATGGTCTACGTTCCAGTCCCAACCAAAGATCGTAGAAGGCTCCTCTAGTATCTTTGGTCCAAACCTCCGACACAAAGTTAAACGGGGCGGGATTCCGTGTTTGCTCGACAATTTAAAGGGGCGTTAAGTCGAAATGCTGATAAACGTTAGAGAGACAAAGAGACTGAATATGCTGGAATCTTGAACACAAACTTTGATAGGAGGGAAGGTTTTCTCCCAGCTAGAGTTGTCCCGGGTGAATTCCTCTCCGGGACATGAGGCGGGTTGGAGTCTCTTTAGAGAGTTTCTGTGTGTATGTGTCTGTGTGCACATACACACGAAGTCCCGGGGTTTAGTTCAACTCCGTTTCTCCTGCGCTCCGGGATGGGGAAGAGAGAGTAGCTGAGACACACAGGTCTGTCTGAAGATCTCCGCGCCAGATTGCAGTCGGGGGGAGGGAGGTGCAATAAAGTTACCAAAGCTCAAGGAACAGTAGTGTATAGGAAGGAACTGCAGATGGTGGTTTAAACCGAAAATAGACCGAAAAAGCTGGAGTAACTCAGCGGGCCAGGCAGCATCTCTGGAGAGAAGGAACGGGTGAGGTTTCGGGTCGAGACCCTCCTTCACAGTAGCTTCCGTGCGATTTCAAGGGGGTGCGAGCTGCAACAGGCGGCGGGCATAGTCGGTGCCGCTTCTCCACTCGCTTTATCCGGCGCGGCGGCGAAGCGCCTCAGACGGCTGTCCCAGCGACCGCGGGATGTCCTCTGCACCGATGTCCGCCGCCCGGCACAGCTCCTGCCACGGAGAGACATGTGCAAGCGAGAGGGGAAGGGCTGAGCGGCGGCGGATTCGCTGCAAGACTCCGTCCACCCCTCCCGCCCCCTTCCTTGCTAACGCGCTCCGGCGGCAGTGAGCAGCAGGGATTTGTTTTTGATTTTTTTTTTCTTTTTTGCAACTGTGCCAGCGGAGTCCCGGGCGGCTGCTGCTGCTGCCGATGGTTTCACCGCGGTCACATCAGTCGGCTGCACTCCGCCCCATCCCCGGAGCGAGCGGATTCACCATCCCCTGCCTCTGCATCTGCCAACAATTTCGCTCCAGCTCGCCCCTGTATCTAATCTACGCTCAGCACGCTGCAGCAATTTTTCATACCGGTGTAGCGTTTCCATTGTGCACTGCCCCTGTGTGTGACAACGCTGCTGGGATTTATTCCGCTGGAATTGTCTCTTCGTGCGGGGCTGAAGGGGCAGGTGACAGCTTCCCTGGACAAATCCAGGCTTTGGGTTTTAATGCGGTCATGCTAAGACCCTCCGTGGTCACTCTCCGTGGGGCTCTGTTTATCGTGGTGGTAGCATAGGAATGAATGGGCACAGTGTACAAGGGCAGACTGTCTCCCTCTCTTGCCTGTTATCTAATGCCCGCCATGTTGTGTAATTTCACCATCAAGTGAGGCTGTGATTGCCAGCCTCTGTAATCTGCAAGAAACACCCCCCTCCCCAGGCTGACCGAGGCTGGTTGACCTATTTATATTTGTGCCCATTTTCTTTATTCACCGATTGCTATTAAGCAATGTTTACTGGTAACTCCAAAAACAAAACAAAAAGTTTTAGTTGTTAATGATACAAAGTTCTCATATTGCATTTTAACACACGCAATATTTTTAACTGGGATTTGCATCGCTTGCAGAGCACATCAAGATGGTTTAAAAAAAAAAGTAATTACAATGACCGAAAAAGAAAAATATATATAGTACCCAATCATACGAATTCGATTAGTTTATTGCCATGTACACCAAGGTGCAATTAAATTCCTTGTTCACATGAAGCTTGTAGAGTAAATGATGAATTTACAGTGATCATAAATACAAATAAAAACAGTAGAAGGGTACAAAGGTGGACACAAAGTGCTGGCGTAACTCAGCGGGTCAGGGGAAAAATGATGGTGAACCTTTCGGGTCGAAACCCTTCTTCACATGTACACCAAGGTGCAATTAAATTCCTTGTTCACATGAAGCTTGTAGAGTAAATGATGAATTTACAGTGATCATAAATACAAATAAAAACAGTAGAAGGGTACAAAGGTGGACACAAAGTGCTGGCGTAACTCAGCGGGTCAGGGGAAAAATGATGGTGAACCTTTCGGGTCGAAACCCTTCTTCACACCCAAACGTCACCCATCCTTTTTCTCCAGAGATACTGCCCGATCCGCTGAGTTACCCCCAGCACTTTATGTTTATCTTCGGTATAAACCAACATCTGCAGTTGCTTCCTACACAGAATGGTACGAAGATTGATGTGCACGCTGAAGTGTACAAACAAAAGCAACAAGTCAAGTCAAAAGTGTTTATGACAATTAAACACTTGACTCTTGTCATATGTACGGCAACAGAACAATGAAATTCTTACTTGCTGCAGCTTAACTCTCCATTTGCACCAGAATACTCAAATAAATATACAACAATCAATAATGCAATAAATTAATAATCAGTAATATCAGGTAATGATAATAGTGCAAAACTGAAATCCGTAGTCCTACCAAAAACAAATTCCACAGCAAATCAAAACTGTTGAGGTTTTAGTGGATTAGACACAAGAATCAGTTGTTCGAAACAAGATTTATTCTGAATCAAGGTTCTCTGATATCACAGGTTCTAATACACAACTGACCACAACGGTGGTCCTCGATCGACTGGCGGGCTGAGCCCAGAAACCAAAGATACTATAATCTTTGCCAGAAACCGCGCGAAAACCCGACCCCTCCCAAAGTCACGTGCGCGCGGCTTCCGACCGCAGGGTTCGACGCTGGCGCGCACCAGCACGTGCCGCTACAAGGTAGTGGTTTGTGTTGTGGAATGTTCAAGAGCCAGATGATTGCTGGGAAGAAGCTGTTCTTGAATTTGGTGGCCACGGTTTTCAAATTCCTGTACCTTTTTCCCTATGATAGTAGCACGATGAGAGCGTGGCCAAGATGGTGTGACTCTTTGATGACATTGACTGTCTTTTTAAGGCAGTGTCTTCGATAAATCTCTTAGCCATGATGGAATGGGCAATGTCTACCACATCTTCTCATTCTGAGTTGCTGAACCAGGTCATGATGTAACAAGTCAATATGCTCTCCACCATAGTAGAAGTTCAAGAGAGTATTGTTGACATACTAAATTTCTAAGGAAGTTGATGGGCTTTCTTTATGAGATTATATCAATGTGCTGGGACCAGGACAGATCTGCAGGGATTCAGGAATTGGAAGTTTTTGACTCCCTCCACCACCGTCCCATCAATGAAGACAGGTTTTTGGATCTTTGACCTTTCTCTTCCAAAGTCAACGATGAGTTAGTTGTTTTTACTGACTGGTTTCCAAAGATAAACATGTTTGGCAGACAAATGGTTTTAGTAAACTGACTGTTTCTCTCATGTTTATATCACTGTTTTTACGACTTGGGGTTACTTTGCCGGTTTGCCAACTGGCAAGAGACCAGAAGAAATCTGCACACTTCCAAATAACTCTTGTAATTGCATTAAGTTCGGTATTTTAGTAACATGCAGATTGCAAAAGTAAATCGGTCCAATGGGTCCAAACAATTATCGTGGGAAATCAAGAGGAAGCGTGTAAATCTTGAATTTAAGAGGCATTATCTCAGTGGTCTAGAATTGGAGAAGGCGATGGGGAATTGAGTGAAGTTAAGTTAATTCACTTACCACCCTGGTGGGAACATCGACATTTTGAGAAAAATCAAACCATTTATTTCAGAAGGCAAATACAGCAGATTCACATGACTAAGTATGTGAATATTTATGCATATGTAGACAGGGGACCTAGAAGATGTTTAAAAAGAGCGACATTAATAGAAGAATGTAGATATTATAACAGTTCTACTTATAAACCGTTCACCACTTTCAGTCTTCAGTCTAACCTGGCAATTCATCAAGTTCTATTGATTCCCTTTAGAATCACATAAATTCCCTCAAAGACAGATGCATGAATACGTGGAGGCATCCTGAGCCCAACTATTGCAGTACCATGGACATTTCAGTTACTTCTGTGTTCTATTGATCTGCTATATTATGTTAAAATGAAAATGGCAGCAAAAATGCTGCAATTTTTAAGTAACCTGCCATTTGCAGACTAGACACAACCGTAATAACTATACATGTAAAAATCTGAAGTAACTTAGTGGGACAGGCAGCATCTCTGGAGAGAAGGAATGGGTGACATTTTGGGATATGACCCTTCTTCAGACTGGTCAGGGAAAAGGGAAACAGGAGATATAGACAATGATGTAGAGAGATAAAGAACAATGAATGAGATATGCAAAAAAGTAATGATGATATAGGAAACAGGCCATTGTTAGCTGTTTGTTGGGTGTAAATAAGAAGCTGGTGTGACTTGGGTGGGGGAGGGATAGAGAGAGAGGTAATGCCAGGGTTACTGAAAGTTGGAGAAATCAATATTCATACCATTTGGCTGAAAGCTGTCCAAGCAAAATATGAGATGCTGTTCCTCCAATTTGTGTTTAGCCACACTCTGACAATGGAGGAAACCTAGGACAGAAATGTCAGTGTGGGAATGGGAGGAGAATTAAAATGTTTAGCGACTGGGAGATCAGGTAGGTTCAGGCAGACTGAGCAAAAGTGTTCAGCGAAACGATTGGCTGTTTTGTCTCGCCCTGTATAAGAGTCCACAACTTGAACAACAGCTACAGTAGATGAGGTTGGAGGAGGTGCATGCGAACCTCTGCCTAACCTGAAAGGAGTGTTCCTGGACAGAGTTGGGGGAGGAGGTATAGGGACAGGTGTTGCATGTCCTGCGGATGCAGGGGAAGGTGCCTGGGAATGGGGTGGTTTGGGTGGGAAGGGATGAGTTAACCAAAGAAGTTGTGGAGAGAACGGTCTCTGCCAAAGGCGGAAAGGGGTGGAGATGGGAAGATGTGACTATTGTTGAGATCCCGTTGGAGGTGCCGAAAATGTTGGAGGATTATGTGTTGTATGCGACGGCTGATGGGGTGAAAGGTAAGGACTAGGGGGACTCTGTCTCTGTTGCAACTAGGGGGAGGTGGAGCAAGGGTGGAGCTGTGGGGTACCGAGGACACACAAGTGAGGGCCTCATCTGTGATCAGAGAGGGGAACCCCAGTTCTCTGAAGAATGAGGACATCTCGGATGTCTTGGTATGGAACACCTCATTTTGGGTTCAGATGCGGCATAAACGGAGGAATTAGGAGTAGGGGATAGTCATTGCAGGAAGCAGGCAGGGAAGAAGTGTAGTCAAGGTAGTTGTGGGAGTTAGTGGGTTTGTAATAGACATCAGTTGATAGTCTATTACCTGTGCTGGTGGGGGATGGAGGTGTAGTGATTGAACATCCATAGTAAAGATGAGGAAGTGGGGGCTCGGAAAGGGGAAGTCATTAAAGAATTGAAGGACATGTGAGGTATAATTGGACATAGGTTGGGAGAGACTGGACCAGGAGGGATAAGATGAAGTTGAGGTATGGGGGAATCATTTCAGTTGTACAGTGGCAATCAGAAACAATGGGTCTGCCAGGGCAGTTGGATTTATGGATTTCGGGGAAAAGGTAAAACCAGGTTGTGCGGGGCTTGGAAACGATAAGGTTGGAGGCTGTGAAAGGCAGACAGCCAGAAGTGATAACATCAGAAATGGTCTGTGAGATTATGGCCTGGTGCTCATCTGTGGGCTCATGGTCCAAGGATAGGAGGGAGGAGGTGTCCGAGAGCTGGCGCCTGGCCTCAGTGCGGTAGAGGTCAGCTCGCTAGACTGCCGCGGCTCCTCCCTTGTCGGCGGGTTTGTCCAAGGATAGGTGGGAGGAGGTGTCCGAGAGCTGGTGCCTGGCCTATACAGCTATAACTATACAAAAGGTTAACATGTTTAGATGAACGATTTGGATGAGAATATAAGAGGCATGATTAATAGAGTTTGCAGATCACACTAAAGTAGCTGGTATCGTAAACAATGAAAATGGTTATCAAATATGATAGCAGGCTCTTGAACAGTGGGTTGAGGGATGTCTAATGGAATTTTGTGTAGTTAAGTCCAAGGTGTTGGATTTGGGAAATCAGACCGTCACAGTGAATGATAGGGCCCTGGAGAGTTTTGTAGAGCAGAGGAATATAGTATAGGTACATAGTCCCAAGAAAGTGGCGCCGCAAGTAAATAGGGTGATAAAGAATGTTTTTGGTACATTGGCCTTCATCAGTCAGGGTAATGAATATGGAAGTTGGGACATTATGTTACAGTTGTACAAGACACTGATGAGGCCACATTTAGAGGACTGTATTCATTTTGGTTACCCTGCTATAGGATGGATGTTGTTAAGCTGGATAGAGTGCAGAGAAGATTTATGAGGATGTTACTAGGACAAGAAGGCCTGAGGTATAAGGAGAGATTGGGCAGGCTTGCCGTTTATTCCTTGGAGTGCAAGAGGCTGAGGGGTGATCTTACAGAGTTGTATAAAATCATGTGGGGAATAGATAGGGTGAATGCACAGTCTTTTACCCAGGGTAGGGGGGGGGGGGGAAACAGAGGTTTAATAGGAACCTGAGGGGCAACATTTTCACTTAGAGGGGGTTGGTATGTGAAACAAACTGCCAAAGGAGGTAGTTGTGGCAGGTACTATAACAGCATTAAAAATACATTTGGACAGGTTCATAGATTGGAAAGGTTTAGAGATATATAGGCCAAACGCAGGCAAATGGGACTAGCATTGATGGGGCATCTTGGTTGGCATGTATGGGTAGGGCTGAAGAGCCTTTTTCCATTCTGTATGCTGCAGAATCAGAGGTAATGCACATTGGCTGCATATATACTAGTAGATTAAATGCTTCAGTGCTTTCGACATTTAAAAGATTAAGTGTTGCGTGAAGTAGATCAAGGTTTGTCTTCAGCATCCATTCGCTCTCTATTCTGTTATAGTTAAATACTCTTCTGAACTTTTTTGGCATTTTCTTTCCCATTTCCAAGGCCCATCTTCATTCTCTTCCACAAGCAACACACTGCCTCCATTATTTCTTTTGTGTGTCTCTTTTCTTAAACTTTTCAATCCCAGTAATACTTAAAAATAAGTTATGTTTGGTTGGAGCTTTCATAAAGATTATGCTTCAAAATCTTCTCAACGTGTTCGAAATTATTAACAACTCTGGTGCTGCCAATATCTACAGTGCATTCAGAAAGTATTCAGACCCCTTCACTTTTTCCACATTTTGTTACGTTATAGCCTTATTCTAAAATTGATGAAATTCTTCTCTTTTTTTTTAATCATCAATCTACCCCATAATAAAAAAGCAAAAACAGGTGTTTAGAAATTTTTGCAAAGTAATTAAAAATAAATAATTGAAATATCACATTTACAATAGTATTCAAACCCTTTACTCAGTACTTTGTTGAGGCACCTTTGGCAACGATTACAGCCTCTAGACTTCTTGGGTATGACACTACAAGCTTGGCACACCGGTATTTGGGTAATTTCTCCCATTCTTCTCTGCAGATCCTCTCAAACTCTGTCAGGTTGGATGGGGAGCACCGATGCACTGCTATTTTCAGGACCCTCCAGAGATGTTCGATCAGGTTCATGTCCGGCCTCTGGCTGGCCACTCAAGGACATTCACAGACTTCTCATGAAGCCACTCCTGCATTGTCTTGACTGTGTGCTTAGGGTCGTTATCCTGTTGGAAGGTGAACCTCCACCCCAGTCTGAGGCCCCGAACGCTCTGGAGCAGGTTTTCATCAAGGATCTCTCTGTACTTTGCTCCGTTCATCTTTCCCTTGATCCTGACTAGTCTCCCAGTTCCTGCCGCTGAAAAACATCCCCACAGCATGATACTGCCACCACCATGCTTCGCCGTAGATATGGTATTGGCCAGGTGATGAGCGGTGCCTGGTTTCCTCCAGACATGACGCTTGGCATTCAGGCCAACGAGTTCAATCTTGGTTTCATCAGACCAGAGAATCTTGTTTCTCATCGACTGAGAGTCCTTTTGGTGCCTTTCGGCAAACTCAAAGCAGGCTGTCATGTGCCTTTTACTGAGGAGTGGCTTCTGTCTGGCCACTCTCATAAAGGCCTGATTGGTGGAGTGCTGCAGATATAGTTGTCCTTCTGGAAGGTTATCCCATCTCCACAGAGGAACTCTGGAGCTCTGTCCGAGTGACCATCCGGTTCTTGGTCACCTCCCTGACCAAGACCCTTCTCCCCCGATTGCTCAGTTTGGCTGGGCAGCCAGCTCTATGAAGAGTCCTGGTGGTTCCAAAGTTCTTCCATTTAAGAATGACGGAGGCTATTTTGTTCTTCGGGACCTGAAATGCTGCAGAAATCGTTTTATACCCTTCCCCAGATCTGTGTCTCGACACAATCCTGTCTCGGAGGTCTACGGACAATTCCTTTGTCTTCATGGATTGGTTTTTGCTCTGACATGCGCTGTCAACTGTGGGACCTTATATAGACAGGTGTGTGCCTTTCCAAATCATGTCCAATCAATTTAATTTACCACTGGTGGACTCCAATCAAGTTGTAGAAACATCTGCAGGATAATCAATGGAAACAGGATGAACCTAAGCTCAATTTTTAGTGTCATAGCAAAGGGTCTGAATACTTATGTAAATGTGATATTTCAGTTATTTCTTTTTAATTACTTTGCAAACATTTCTGAACACCTGTTTCCTCTTCTACATTCTGGGGTATTGTGTGTAGATTGATGATTAAAAAAATGAATTCATTTTAAAATAAGGTTGTAACATAACAAAATGTGGAAAAAGTGAAGGGGTCTGAATACTTTCTGAATGCACTGTATCTCTTAATCTAGTTTGCTGAAAAAATGATTATCACATTACTGCATCAGGAGTTTGCCATGTGTAAATCTGCATCTCCTATATAATAATTATAAAAAATCTTTGGAAAGAAAGTCCTTCAGGATGTCCTCGAAAGGGATGCCGTATGCACAATGGCATGGTAAGTCATTCCTCCTTACCTGGTTTCTTGTTTCCTTCTTTTCACGCTATAAAACATATTACATCTAGCCTCTTTGCAAATAAGCTTTAAACCTCTATAATCCAAGAGATAACATATCATTTCACTTCAGAAAAACATTTTAACTGTCTGATTTATGATGCCAATGTAGGTGATTTACAAGTTGTCATGGAGCCATGGAATCATACAGTGTGGAAACAGGCCCTTCAGCCCAACTTGCCCACATTGACCAACACTAGATCTACACTAGTCGTCATTTGATTGGGAGGTCACAGTTGAATAACAATTCCTGTCAATCCTGGCAAAAATAGAGCTAAATGATTCATGCATTTACAAGGCCTGTTAGCCATTTCTGTATAAGAAGCCACAGGCTGCTAGCTGGTGCTGGGAAGTTTAGGTCCCAGATCAATACCTCAGATAAGGAAGGTCCAGTATCGTTGTAATTGTTAGTATGTATGAGAATCTTGCAGAGGAACTCCAAGGTATTATAAATGCATGAGTTTGATTGGATTACTGCAAAGGGATTGTAAAAAATGTAAATAATGTTGCAAGACAGTTACCCTGCTGTTTGTTGATTGGCCAGTGTGTTAAGCCCTGGCAGAATTGATTTATGTTCCAGGGTAAATGTTGCATTATTGAGTTGACTTGCTTCCTTCCAGAAGCTTCTGTAAGAAACTTTGTTTAAGACTCTCTGTAATTGAGTTGGGGAACTGTCAATAATGTATTGATGTAATTGATATGTATGATTGCATTGTTTGTGGAACCACCCCCATGTACTTCGGCCCCTCAATGTTCGTGGACCTATAAAAGGTAGCTCCCATTTAGATCGGTGTCGATCTTCTGGAAGGGCGCTTGGGACTGCGTGACCTTTTGGGCAGTGTCTGCTTGCACAAGGCTGAAGGGCTTGGCCAGGCAGAGACAAGGATCGAACCAGCGGTGGTTAGGTATTGTATAGGGGAATTTGTGTTCGTTCTAAAAATAAAGATTAGTTGGTCCAGTGCTTGAATCTGAACTAGAGTTTTTACTGAACTAGACTAGGGGGGTACGCTTTAGGAGCGTATTTACATTCCCATAAAATTCAACAAGAATTTGTGAATCTATATTAATATGGTTTGATCAGCACATGGATATACAAGGAATGGATATGCAGTAAATGGAGGGATGTGGGTCACGTGCAGGCAGAGGAGATTAGTTTAACTTGACATCATGTTCAGCATGCCAATGGGGGCCGAAGGGCTTGTTCCAGTACATACTGTCTTCGTTCTTTGTTCTTCCACAAGACAATAAGTTTGTGGAAAGATAGCATCAGGCGGGATCTTGCTCTTGATTTCTTTAGAAACATAGAAACATAGAAATTAGGTGCAGGAGTAGGCCATTTGGCCCTTCGAGCCTGCACCGCCATTCAATATGATCATGGCTGATCATCCAACTCAGTATCCCGTACCTGCCTTCTCTCCATACCCTCTGATCCCTTTAGCCACAAGGGCCACATCTAACTCCCTCTTAAATATAGCCAATGAACTGGCCTCGACTACCCTCTGTGGCAGAGAGTTCCAGAGATTCACCACTCTCTGTGTGGAAAAAGTTCTTCTCATCTCGGTTTTAAAGGATTTCCCCCTTATCCTTAAGCTGTGACCCCTTGTCCTGGACTTCCCCAACATCGGGAGCAATCTTCCTGCATCTAGCCTGTCCAACCCCTTAAGAATTTTGTAAGTTTCTATAAGATCCCCTCTCAATCTCCTAAATTCTAGAGAGTATAAACCAAGTCTATCCAGTCTTTCTTCATAAGACAGTCCTGACATCCCAGGCTCTTTATCTAAAAAGGAAAAAAAAACAAATTATCCAAGAAAACTCATCTGAGGCTTCTTAATTTGACTCAAGCTGCTAACCCTTAGCAACTTTGATTTTGCTCTATTATGCTTTGCCTTACAGGACATCTGACTGAATGTAAAACAGTTAGATCAGTCTTGTAAATGTCATTATAGAAGATTGTATCTACTTGAAATTGAAGTCAGGGAGTGCATGAGTCCCCTGTGGCTATTCCTGCACTGATAAGTATACATTTTTGGATACTATTGGTGGGGGAATGACCACTCAGGGGAAAGCAATGACAACAGTCAGGTCTGAGCAGCCATCACTGGCTCTGGTGTACATCTGGGAAGGTCAAATTCTAGGCGAGTGGTTGCGATAAGGGACGATATAATCAGAGGCACAGGAAGATGTTTCTTTGGCTGTGAGCGAGTCTCCAAGTTGGCATGGTGCCTCCCTGGTGCCAGGGTAAAGGATGTCTGAGCGGGCACAGGTCATTGTGAAAGAAGAAGGTGAGGAGCCAGTGGTCATGGTCCACCTTGGTACCAACCACACAGGCAGGAAGAAAGATGAGGTCCTACATAGTGAATGTTGGGAGTTAGGCAAAAAGCAGGATTAGGCTGCACTTGGAGTATTGTATGTAGTATCAGTCACCACACTGTAGGAAAACTGTGATTAAGCTCGAGAGGCTGCAGAGAATTTCTCATGGACATTCTTGGGGTTGGAGTGCTTGTGTTACAGTATAAGGAGAGATTGGATAGGCCGTATCTGTTTTTCCTGGCGCAAAGTTGGTGACAATAAAAAGAGATATAAACTTGCGTCTCTTCCCATGGGAGAGGTGTCTAAAACTTGTGGGCAAAGGTCTAATGTGAGAGCGAGGTGGTTTAAAGTGGATTTGAGGGGTTCAAATTTCACACAAAGAGTATCTGGTATCTGGAATGTCCCACCAGAGGAGGTAAAGGCAGGAACAGTAACAACATTTAAGTGTGAAGTCTGAAGAAGGGTTTCGGCCCGAAACGTTACCTATTTCCTTCGCTCCATAGATGCTGCTGCACCCGCTGAGTTTCTCCAGCATTTTTGTGTACCAACAACATTTAAGTGCCGTCCGGACAGGGTACTTGAATGAGCAAGACATATAGGGATGTTGAATTAAGGCAGGCAAGTGGGATTGATATGACATAGGCATAAGGCTTGGCACAGATATGAAGGGCAGAAGGCCCTGTATTTTGTGCTTTACAGCTGTATAATTCCCATGAGCAGTTAGTAATGGCATTTTAGAAAGTTTGAACGAAGCAGGATATAAGTGAACCAGAAAGTATATTAAAAAATAATATTTATGATAGATTTAAAGGGTATATTCAAATTATATGTTATGCCTTGCTGTGATACTTATATTCTCTCTGAAATAATGTGGCATCATATAATTTTCATGAGGGGTACAATATCATTGAAACTTAATGAGAAAAGGTGTTTTCAGGCAGAGTATGTACGTATTTTAGATTTATGAAGAAAACATTCACGGATAGATTAAATAGAACTTTTGTATTTATGCTTGACCCAAAGCCTAATCACATACTTAAGATATTTTAAAATCATTTTGTTATTTACATGTTTTTATCTTAGGATATCAGGAGTATAATATTAACACTCTTGTGTAAACAAGTTTTCCAATTTTGTTAATATTCTTAACAGCAAAATAGTTTGCATGTTAAGTGCAGCAAGTGAGACATTATATTATTTGCACGCTTTGTCCTACCTCTCCCAATTCCAGCATTCTCCCCCCCCCCCCCTCCCCTCCCTTGACAATCAGTCTCAGAAAGGGTCCCAGCTCGAAATGTCACCTATGCATGTTCTCCAGGGATGCTGCCTGACCCGCTGAGATACTTTGTGGTCATTTTGTGTATTAAGCAGCATCTGCAGTTATTTGTTTCTACATTGAGACACAGAGTGCATTTAGCTGTATTTAACCAGCAAAACAACTTGAACGACCCCTGAAACTTACCGTTGCACCATTTCACTTTCCAGCTCTCTGAAGTAGAATTGCTAAAAAATGTTTACGATTTTTTAATTCATTTTCCATTTTAGAGATAAATGTTTTGTCAATTCCTTTCTGTGAACCTATCCATCCCTCATGACAGGCAGTGAAGGCTGATGGCGGGGAAAGGTCAGAAATCTCCCGAATGTCCATGATGGTAACTGTTATGTAAATGTAATGTTAAATCCCCAGTTTTCAAGAAGCAGTGATGGACAGCCCTCTTGTTGCAAGCAGAAAGAAGAAGGAATTTTCATGCATCTTTCCCATGCTGCTGGTCTCAGATTTACATTTGACACTTTCAGCTGCCAATGTCTTAAGAGCTTAAATTTCCTAAAAGTCCTCACTTCTAAATTTCTCTCACCCTCTCCACCTTAAAATGTACATCCTTGCTCGAATATGGACACCTTTCTTAACATGTCCTTATGTGGTTCAATATTAAATTCCATATGAAGTACATAATACTTTCCAATGCCCGACAAAATTTTACACATCATTTGAATGCAAGGTGTTGTTGCACTGCACGGCCACAGTTAAGGGCAAGATAGTGAAGCTTATTTTGAAAACATGGCCTAAACAGAGGAAGGAACGCAAACCTGGCAGGATTGGTGTTTGAATGCGAGTGCGTACGTGCAAATTGTGTTGTAAATAAGGCTGATGAGTCATAAATGTCCGCTTTAGGTTGAAAAGGGGCTGGCTGGTTAGCAGGCAACAAAAGCTTTTCACTGTACCTTGGTACACGTGACAATAAACTAAACTGAACCAGGTTATGACAGAATAGTTATAGGTTCCTCAGTTTTGAGCTAGAGCAAGAATATGTGCAAAGTATTTGTGGTTGTCATCGCGAAGGCATCGGGGATGGAAACAAAGAGAAACTTGTTCACCGTAGATCCAGAATAATAACACAGTTCTATGGAGAATAAAACCTGAAAGATTTTGCAAAAATGATCAGCAATTTCAGGATAAAATGCATTGAGTAAAATATTTCAGTTGTAGGTCAGGGTTAAATTTCCAATTTCAGCAAAAATAAAACGTTTTTTACGTAATGATCAGAAAATTATTAACAATGATAAACGGCATTTCCTTTTTGAAATAGAGTTTATCAAAGTCATAAATGGTATTTTTCAGACACGCTGAATATAATGTTGGCTCCTTGCTGCTTCTCAACAGCACCACACTGGATCCTTTAAGCTGTGTTTCTACTGGGGGAGAGAAATCATGGAATTTACTCAAGCATTTCAGCCAGATTGAAAAACAATCACTGAAATTAAATTCTGTAGTGCCATCTGCATTGCCACATGCAAACAATGTATTGGGAAAAGTCCAGAACTGATTTAACATATTATGTTTTCTTAAAATGAAGAATCCCACCCAACCCTAATCATACAAGAATAGCATTTTACAAATACGTTTAAGTAAGTATTTATTAAATTGCACCAAGAAGTGAAATCCATATTGATACCGACATATTTAATGTGCCATAAAATAAATAGAAGTTACAAATGCATAATATCCAATCAAACTTACCAACAGTCTAGACATCTGTTCTGAAGAAGGGTCTCGACCCAAAACGTCACCTGAGTCTGAAGAAGGGTCTCGACCCGAAACGTCACCTATTCCTTTGCTCCATAGATGCTGCCTCACCCGCTGAGTTTCTCCAGCATTTTTGTGAACAGTCTAGACATGCTCTGGTTGATCCACAGTCTAATGAAATAATGATAATGAGTCAGTAGATTATAGAAGATGTGAGCATTTATTTGAGTAAAGAACCATTAAGAGAATTCAATAATAGATGACTATTTTGGGAAAGGTTTGGCATTTGTATAACGTATATGTACAGTTTGTTATCATTAAGCCAAAGGGCAAAATGACTCAACAAAAGTATTAATGCAGTGATGGGTGAAGCAACATATTTCTGTGGTGCTTTTTAGTTTGTATTCAATTTTAATTATTTGATTTACAGCATATATAGAGTCATAGAGTGATACAGTGTGGAAACAGGCTCTTCGGCCCAATTTGCCCACACCAGCCAACATGTCCAAGCTACACTAGTCCCATCTGCCTGCGCTTGGTCCATATCCCTCCAAACCTCTCCTATCCTTGTACCTGTCTAACTGTTTCTTAAATGTTGGAATAGTTCCAGTTTCAACTACCTCCTCTGGCAGCTTCTTCCATGCACCCACCACCCTTTGTGTGAAAAAGTTACCCCTCAGATTCCTATTAAATCTTATCCCCTTCTCCTTAAACCTATGGTCCGCTGGTCCTCGATTCCCCTACTCTGGACAAGAGACTCCGTGCATCTACCTGATCTATTCCTCTCATGATTTTATATATATGTTGTGAACAAATTGAATTACACATTGTGCTACATGCTAGGCTTCAATCTCTAATCTGAATACTTGAGATTGGTGGGTGGAATCATCTGTTTTGCAGCTGTTATATGCACATATTTAGAGTGAGTGGTACTCCAAATTGTAAATACTTAATCAGACATACTGCCTAGCATTGCTGGAAGCAATTTAACCAACTGGTTGATGCTTTAATTTCAAGGACTCTTTTTCTTATCTATTTTTAAAGGAAGAGAAAAGGTTTGAAGGGAGGCAAGTAAACTAATGATCTTTAACTATGTCCTCTCCAATTGGAGTTTGCACTTCTTTTTCTGTGACTGAAATTGATCAAGTTGATCAAGTAAAATTAGGAAATGTTTGGATATTCTAAGATGTCGGGTTCAATGCAAGCACCAATAATTTATTGACATAAGAAATAAGAAATGGTGTCCTCATCCCTTCTTTATTTCAATTGGGTGTTTTCCTTTTGAAGGTCAATTGTTTTGTACTAGAACTGCAGCAGAAATGCCTGTTTCGCTTTCCTGGCAGCGAGAAAGGTTCACCCACAAAGGCTCAGAAATTTACAGTGCAAATATACAATTAGCATCATCGGAATAACAGTGGCACTCAGTTATTATTATCAGCAAAGCCATCAAATAATTGCTCAATCTTTTCCTAGAAATGCACACCTGGGCCACAAAGGCAGAGGCAAAATATTGCAGATCCTGGTCACCTAACCAGTGTATCAAGTGTAACAGGAAATGCTGGAAGAACGTAGCACTCTCAATTTTATTATTATGGATTTTATACAGCTGCATTTTTTGCTACAATGCATATAAACAGAACTGCTGGAGATATGCAGAAGGTCAAACAGCAATCTTTTTAGTTATTTCTTCACAGGGTGTGGAGGTCACTGGTAATGCCAGCATCTTTTCACTATCCCCTTCAGCCTCTGAATTAAAGCAGATTTTAATTCAACCACAGTGATGGGTATCGAGTCATATAATGGCCAGTATCGGTAAGGATGGCAGCTTTCCTTCCCTAAAAGGTATTGCAAACTGCATTAGCATTTACAGCAAGCAGAGATAGTTGGCACAATGGATACAAGTTTTCCAATTCATGTAAGTGTATTTTAATTCCCCAAAAACTACATTTTTATCGAACTATGATCAAGATATCTGTATTCCTATGTTTTCTTTACACACTCTCCTTATTTCATAATTTGAAACATTTTAATTCTAACTTTTCTAAATAGTCCTATTTAGCTGTAGGACTGCATGTGTACTAGTCTCGGTGTTAAATTTAGGGGCCCATTTTTTGCCATCCTGAGGAATAAGGACCCCTTGAAACCATTCAGATTTGTTTATTTGTCATTTATGCAAGGGTGCAATGAAATTCCTTACTCGCACGAATCTCACAGAGTAAACAGTGTGCATGGTTATGTGAGGTCCAACAATAAATACAATGACAAGTGTAAAGCAGCAGAATTGTACGATTGTAGTGCAATCTAAAGTAGTGCAAACCCCCCCCCCCCTTAAAGTACAATAATGGAATAACCAAATGGGGTAGAGTTAATAATAAGCATAGATGGCAGCGGCAGGAAGGGGATGTGAAAGAGTTCATCAGTCTGATAGCCCTGGATGTCATGTTAATAAGTTATAGGAGCATTAGTAGGCATTCGGCCCATCAAGTCTACTCTGATGTCCATGATAGTCTGGATGTGCAGATTTTCAAGCACATGTATCTTCTTCCAGAAAGTAGATGAGAGAAAAGGGTGTCAGGCATCATTGATGATCCTTTCATTCTCCTGATGCCACACACCGTGAAGATGGACTGCATGGCAGGAAGTGACGAGCCTGTACTGTGTTCACCACTCTCTGCAGGTTCAGGCAGTCAAGAGCAGAGCTGTTGATGTACCAGGCTGAGATGTACTCCGTCAGAATGTTTTCAATAGCACATCTGTAGAAGTTCGCGAAATGTCGTAGACCTGCCGAATCTTCTCAGAAGCCTAAGTAAGCAAATATGCTTATGTGCATTCCAGACCACTGCACCAGTGGGAAGGGACCAGGTTATATTGCTGGTGATATGGATGCCAAGGAACGTGAAGCTGTCAACCATCTCTACAGCAGCTTTGTTGATAAGGACATGGTTGCGTCCTCAACTCACCCTCGTTTCATGGGATCAGCAACCAACTCTTTTGTCTTGCTGATGTTAAAGGCTAGGTTGTTATTCCAACACCATAATTCATGGTTGTTGATCTCATTCCTGTACTCTGTGTCATCATTGTTGTTGATCTGGCAATATAAATGATGATGCCAATACTATACGGGTACTTCTGCAAAAACATATGTTTCTGCAATTATTTTCTCCAGACATGCTGTCTGATCTGTTGATCCATTTTCTGTCCATCTTTTCTTAACACGAGTTGGATATAATGTGAGGGATGAATTAGGGACATTTGCATTTAGCGGGCATAATTGTTTAGAACACAATTTTGATTCGGAACCAGAGAAACCATTTAAAGGTTACTTTGGAAATTGACACACAGAAAAAAAGCCCACAGCGAACAATGCCCAGCTTCCTTTATCATCGTTACTTTTTTGCATAACTTTAATTCATTTGATCTATATCCCTCGATATCACTGTCTATATCTCTTGTTTCCCTGTCCCCTGACACTCAATCTGAAGAAGGGTCTCAACCCAAAATGTCACCCATTCCTTCTCTCCAGAGATGCTGCCTGTCCCGCTGAGTTACTCCAGCATTTTGTATTTATTGTCGGTGTAAACCAGCATCGGCAGTTCCTTCCTACACAGTCTATTTTCCCTCCCTTTTCATGCTCCCATCGTTAGTCATTTTGCTCACACCCACAATATGCTTCAGATGCCTCTGACTATTCATTCCAACATAACAACAATTTGCAATGATGTTATTTCATTTACTAATTCAAGTTCAATCAACATCCAAAACAAAACAAAATTACTCTTTGTGTTTGTGTAACTTGTTTCCTGGCATATTTGGAGATGGTATTGAATTAAAGCCCAGTGCTTGCCCGCTAAACCTGCACCAGAAAAACAGTCGGAAATAAAAACCAGGGTAATTTGTATGAGTCAAATAGAAGTCACCTAAAGAATGCCCACTAATGCTAATTAGTTTTGATGACAGACTATTAATTGAATGACCAAATTCAGATGGCTCCTGGAACGAGACATTAGCATTCCAGTGCATGATAGAGATAAAGGAACCGCTTGGAGGTAGTGATCATAATATGATTAGTTTTAATCTGCAATTTGAGAAGGAGAAGGTTAAATTGGAAGTGTCAGTGATGCAGTTGAACAAAGGGGACTATGAAGGCATGAGGGTGGAGCTGCCCAAGATAGACTGGAAAGGGATCCTAGCAGGAATGAAGGTGGAACAGCAATGGCAGGAATTTCTGGGCATAATCCGGAAGACGCAGGATCATTTCATTCCAAAAAGGAAGAAAGATTCTAAGGGGAGTAGGAGGCAACCGTGGCTGACAAGAGAAGTTAGGGATAGAATAAAACTAAAAGAAAAGATGTGTAACACAGCAAATAGTAGCCGGAAGCCAGAGGATTGGGAAACTTTCATAAGACAACAGATGGAAACAAAACGGGCAATACGGGCTGAAAAGATGAAGTACGAGGGGAAGCTGGCCAGGAATATAAAGAATGACAGTAAAAGCTTCTTTGGATATGTTAAGGGAAAAAGAATAGCAAAGTCAAATGTGGGTCCCTTGAAGGCAGACACGGGTGAAATTATGGGGAACAAGGAAACGGCAGAAGAGTTGAACAGATACTTCGGATCTGTCTTCACTAAGGAAGACACAAACAATCTCCCAGAAGTACTGGAGGACAGAGGATCTAAGGGGGTAGAAGAACTGAAAGAAATTTTCATTAGGCGAGAAATAGTATTGGGTAGGTTAATGGGACTGAAGGATGATAAATGCCCTGGGCCTGACGGTCTGCATCCCAGGGTCCTCAGGGAGGTGGTTCTAGAAATAGTGGACGCATTGGTGATCATTTTCCAATGTTCAATAAATTCAGGATCAGTTCCTGGGGATTGGAGGATAGCTAATGTTATCGCACTTTTCAAGAAAGGAGCGAGAGAGAAAGCGGGGAATTACAGACCAGTGCCTGACTTCGGTGGTGGGAAAGATGCTGGAGTCAATTATTAAAGAGGTAATAATGGGGCATTTGGATAGCAGTAAAAGGATTAGTCCAAGTCAGCATGGATTTATGAAAGGAAAATCATGCTTGACTAATCTTCTGGAATGTTTTGAGGATGTGACAAGTAAAATGGATGAAGGGGAGCCAGTGGATGTAGTGTATCTAGACTTTCAGAAAGCCTTTGATAAGGTCCCGCACGGGAGACTGGTGACTTGGCAGACAGGAAGCAAAGAGTAGGAGTGAACGGGCCCTTTTCAGAATGGCAGGCAGTGGCGAGTGGAGTGCCGCAAGGCTTGGTGTTGGGGCCGCAACTGTTTACCATATATATTAATGATTTGGAAGAGGGAATTAGGAGCAACATTAGCAAGTTTGCGGATGACACAAAGCTGGGTGGCAGTGTGAACTGTGAAGAGGATGTTAGGAGGTTGCAGGGTGACCTGGGCAGGTTGAGTGAGTGGGCAGATGCGTGGCAGATGCAGTATAATATAGATAAATGTGAGGTTATCCACTTTGGTAGCAAAAACAAGGGGGCAGATTATTATCTCAATGGGGTTAGGTTAGGTAAGGGGGAGGTACAGCGAGACCTGGGTGTCCTTGTACACCAGTCACTGATAGTTGGCGTGCAGGTACAGCAGGCAGTGAAGAAAGCTAATGGGATGTTTGCCTTCATAACAAGAGGATTTCAGTATAGGAGTAAAGAGGTTCTTCTGCAGTTGTATAGGGCTATGGTAAGACCACATCTGGAGTATTGTGTACAGTTTTGGTCTCCTAATTTGAGGAAGGACATCCTTGTGATTGAGGCAGTCCAGCATAGGTTCACGAGATTGATCCCTAGGATGGCGGGACTGTCATATGAGGAAAGATTGAAAATACTAGGCTTGTTAAACTGGAGTTTAGAAGGATGAGGGGGTATCTTATAGAAACATATAAAATTATAAATAGACTGGACAAGCTAGATGCAGGAAAAATGTTTCCAATGTTGGGTGAGTCCAGAACCAGGGACCACAGTCTTAGAAAAAAGGGGAGACCATTTAAGTCTGAGGTGAGAAAAAACGTTTTCACCCAGAGAGTTGTGAATTTGTGGAATTCCCTGTCACAGAGGGCAGTGGAGGCCAAATCACTGGATGGATTTAAGAGAGTGTTAGATAGAGTTCTAGGGGCTAGTGGAATCAAGGGATATGGGGAGAAGGCAGGCACGGGTTATTGATTGGGGACGATTAGCCATGATCGCATTGAAGGGCCGTATGGCCTCCTCCTGCACCTATTTTCTATGTTTCTATAACCGGATGCCCACTGATTGAATTTGGGAAGAATACAAAAAATGGGATTAACGTGGGATCAGTGTAACATGGGATGTTTATGGCTGGCATAGACAGGATGGGCCAAAGATACCATTTCCATGTTGTCTCCCTCTATGACAATTTTTGTTCCCTTTCCACATGTCCATTGATTCTTCTATTTTCCAGAAACCTACTAACCTTATTCTTGACTTCAATGAAACACTGTGATTCCACAGACCATTAAGGTAAGGAATTCAGACATCTACCACTCTCTGTGTGAAGAGATGTTTCCACATTTTTTCCTAAATGACCAAGTTCTTAGTTTGAAGTTGTGTCCACTTGTTCTCAATTCTTCTGCCAAGGGTAATATCCCCATAACCACTGAATCAAGCCACTTAGGAATTCTGTGTTTTTCAATTCGGTCATCAATTCTGCACATTTCAATGTGGGTAGGCTTTTTAAATTCTATTTATATGTAATATTTAAACGAGTGTGTATTGTGTGTGTGTGTGTGTGCACCGGTGTGCATGTGTGCGTTTTTGCGCGCGTGTGTGTGTGTGTATCTTTTCATGCTATATGGTGTTAAACATAATTAATCATGTTAATTTATTTGATATTTAAGAGTAATTCCCAAGTCACAATTGGACATCAAAGACATTCACGTACACTCAGCGTCCCTGGCAGCATGGTAGCGCAGCAGTAGAGTTGCTGCCTTACAGCGCCAGGGACTCGGGTCCGATCCTGACTACGGGTGCTTGTCTGTACGGCATTTGTACATTCTTCCCGTGACCTGTGTGGGCTTTTTCCGGGAGCTCCGGTTTCCTCCCATGTTAATCCGAATAGCGGCTGATTGACAGTGAATAGTATCCCACTGATCGAATGTTGATTAGTACCTGATAGCGAAGAGTAACTGAGAGACGGGAACCTGATTTACTTGGTGAATGGTAACCGGTATGCGAAGGATACCCCTAATTCTGTAGAACTTAGAGAGGAGGGATAAGGTCGCCCTATATAAGTCCAGTCTTAGCGTGAGGATAGTAACATTCGGGAGGAAAAGTAGTCATTTAAGGAGTAGTACCCCTCAGCAAAGAGTACCCTAGGAAGGGGAAAATCTTCGGTATCGGAGGGAGAGGTTCACTGATTGATAACAGCGTGACGCGGCATTGAGATTGAGTGTTTGTAAACTGTGTGCGAGTGCATTAAATCATTTTTGTAAATTGTAAAAATCTATCTTTTTTGTATTGTTATTGCATCCGAATTGTGTAAATATTTTGTGTATGTAAATAGATTTAGAGTGTATTAAGATTTAGAAAGTTAAGATTTAGAGTGTGTTAAGTCCGCGGACCGCTATTTGTATTGCTGCTTGTGTGAGTGCTTAAGGATTTTTGGGTGTTAGATAATTGAAGTAAAAGTGTGTTTAAATTAAATATTTGTAATTATTTAGATTGTAGTATTGTGAGAATCCGATTCGTGGTGGTTCGGTCAGGGTTTGTACTCTTTCGATCGCTGTGTCAGGGGAGGAGTCGTTCCGCTGACCGATTGCGCCATGAGGAGGATTTATTAGAGTGTGATTTACCGCCGTAATAAGTGGATGTTTGTGATTTATGCAGGAGTGTGGTTAGGTATACTTCTAATAAGTGGAATAATTTATTTTCTGTGTTCAATTTTCCTCACGTGTTTGGAGTTCATTTGCATGTGTTTAGATTAAGGTCGGGGATAGGAAACGGGCTGCGAGAACGTGTGTGATTGTGTGTGAATTCGAAATTAGAAAGGGAAATTGTTAAGAGGTGCGAGTAGCTTGAGAGTTGCTTCCATATCCAATAGAATGGGGAACCACGCAAATAAAGATATGATCGTTGACTCGGAAAGTCCTTTACAAGAAATATGCAGTGAATTTCCACAAAAAGCTGACAGATTTAGAATTCTTTCCAGATCATTAAATAGAGAATTAGGGAGCGAATTATGGTCAAGAGTGGGCAGAGATACAGTAAAGGGATTGAAATACATTGAGCAGATTATATGGCAATGCAGCGATAATACAGAGGCAAAGGAACTAATTGAATTGTGGAGAAATTATTATGAGGAACAGAAAGCGAGTAGAGCAGAGGAAAGAATGGCAAGTTGGAAGGAAGCAACTCTAAAGCGGGGGATAAAATTAGAAGATACTGAAGCATTTGAACCTCCAGGTAGCCTAACGGAAGAGCCTGAGAGTATTAAAGATAAAGGGAGAAGGAAATCTTTCACAGAAAAACTATCATCCATAAGTTTTAAGCGCGAGGGTTGGCACTGGTTACGAGGGGGATGACGATGATTATTTAAAAGACTAGGAGAGTGTTAGAATTAGGAATTCACATCCACCACCTTATTCCTCTTACGATCCCAATACCTTAGATGCACATCGCGGAGCTCGTGACTGGAATAGACAATTAAATTCCAGGGCACAAACTTCCTTAAACCCGACCGCTCTGCCCATTACAGACAGTCCTAGAGTTCATGGTATCAGAAGCCAGACTAGAAAAATAATTAAATTAGTTAAGGAGAAAGAAGAGCGTACCCCTAGACAAATTGAACGATCAGTTAAGGAAGGAAATACATCATTTAGAAAGTACCGTGAACCCCCTGGTGAAGGGGAAGATACTTCTGGGTGTGAGACAACGATTGAAGACGCTGAGGTAGATCCTGAAACGAAACAAACAACCCTTAGACAGTTCCCTGTAAGGGAAATGTCTAATCCTTCTTTTGATCCAACTAATGCAGTGAGTGCAAATTATTCCCGTACAATTAGATTCTATTCCCTATGGAAGCCTAATGAGATGATGGCTATTTTAAGTCAAATATCCGATCGTAGAAAATCACCAGCTTCTTTTGTGGATCACTTAAGAACTGCAATGCACGTTTATCACGCCGATTCCTGGGATTTATGGGTGGTGATCCAGCAAATCATTACCCCAAATGAGCATACCAGATTCCTAATGAATTTAGGGCATCCGTCGCATGAAGCTCTTGCAAATATAATAGCGGAGAATGGTGCAAGGGAGGAAGCTGTTTTAACAGCCCTTGCAAACACCCTTCAAAAAACAATCGATTTGGCCAGAATATTAGATGTAAGACCAAAAAGGGGAGAAGGAGCAGATGAGTTTTTAGAGCGATTCTCTGAATTATATATGGACCAATCGGGTGACTTAAATTACAGAAATGGAGTAAATTCCCCTCAATATTGTGCCATTTTACTGAATTGCCTTCCCACCAACGTAGCAAAGCCATTAAGACTAATAACATGGACTGGACAGAAAATAATGCCAGTCAAATGGCTAGGGCTGTAAGATGTAATTGGAAGGACATAAAGAAGCAGGATAGCCCGCCTGCAGTAAAACAAAAAACTGAATATGTGATCAGAAAATAAGTACCAAAATTCGACCCTGAACCATGGATCCCTAGAGTACCAACAAACCATGGACTGGGAGAAGTTAGAGTCCCGGCATATCCAGATCGATATTATAGAGAAGCATCTGCCCTAGAGCCAGTCCTCCAAAGACCAGGGTCGAGGACATGCCAGGCATCAGGAATGGGCCAGTGTTATAGTTGCGGAGGGGTAGGTCACTGGAGTAGGGGGTGCCCAAATAAAGAAAGGAACGACAGAGGGGGGTCACAGAAGAAATTTCCAAGATCAAAGAGAATGGAGGGATCAACGGGATCCTAGAAAGCACAGAGGGAACTGGCAGGAAAATCAAGAGCCAAGGGGATATTTCTCAGAATAACCCATTCACAGGCCTATGATTAGCGAACCTAGTAGTGACTGGATGCAAGTCTGATGAGGAACCTATGTTGTCTCCACAGGTTGAAGGTAAAATCTGCACCTTCCTGGTAGACACAGGCGCATCCATGTCATCTCTTCAATCAATTTATAATTTACCAGAATCAAGAGAAGTTCAGAACCTGTCCAGGTTTCAAGGACAAGTTTGCCAGTATCCCATCTCTGAGCCAGTCGAAGTAGTATATGGAGGAAAGGCAATCAAACATAGATTTGTGATAACCACCGGATTAGATTGCAACCTGATGGCGAGAGATTTACTCTGTGCTTTCCAACTAAAAATAGAATGTGGCGATAGAGGTATAGTAGTGACCCCCTGGGCCCCTGCACGACAAAGTTACTCCATAGTGACCCCCTCAATGGTGGTCCTTGGATCTGGACGAAGAACCCCCACTTCACATTACACTGGCTTACGATAGGAGTGGAAAGGACAGTGACCTTCTTTAAATCATACGAAGGACAGGAATGGGAAATAGAAGTATTGGCACTAGTGGAAGGAAAAGAGGGAGCTGCTGAGTATGCTAAAATACCAGCACAATTATGGAAAAGAACTGACGAAGTTGCTCCTCACATCACCCGAAAGGTGAATTTCCCGGCTAGAGCTAAAGACCTAGGAACGATGGTAAGAAAGGCAGACCCGAATAATTATCAAAAGCAAAATTTGTCTAATCAATATGTTGTTGAATTTTACCAGGCCCCAAGGAAAGTTGTTACCCACTTACGTCATCATCTGGGGAGTGAGGTATACGAGTATGTGGACCCTCAAGTATGGGCGGAGGACACAGCTCAGGTAGGATGCGTGAACATCAATCCCATCCATGTAGCTCTTCAGAAAGGGGTAACACTTCCTTCAATCTAACAAAATCCATTGAAACTACAGGCCATCAGCAGCATTGACAAATTAATTCGGGGTTTGCTGGAACAAGGAATATTGGTGAAGTGACAATCAATCTGTAACGCCCCTATTCTTGCCGTTCCAAAACCGGGAAAGGAGGGCCAATATAGCCTTGTACAATACTTAAGGGAAATCAATTCTGTTGTAGAACCACTTCATGCCCTAGTGCCAAACCTTGCCCATATCCTAGGCCAAATACCGGTTGAAGCAAAAGTATTTTCGATAGTTGACTTGCAACATGCATTATTTTCTCTTCCTCTTCATGAAGACAACCAATATTTGTTTGCCTTCACATATAGGGGCCAACAATACACTTGGACCAGGTTGCCTCAAGGATTTGTCAATTCGCCTACTTTATTTTCCAGGTGTCTGCAGGATCAACTAAGTACTTTGAAGTTCAAAATGAATTCAACATTAGTGTAGTATGTTGATGACTTATTAGTGGCTAGTAAAGATGAATCCAGTAATCAGAAAAACATTGCACAACTACTAAATTATCTAGCCGATCTGGGATATGTGGTCTCACCATCAAAAGTACTGGTAGCTCAGGAGAAAGTAAAATTTCTAGGAATTATAATTTCGGCCACTGAAAGAAGTCTTGAGAAGAGCAGATTCGAACCTATCTGTGAATTTCCAATCCCAAAAGAAGCCAAACAAATGAGACAATGGCTGGACATGGTTAATTATTGCAGACCCTGGATTCCAAATATAGCTCTAGACACCGATGAGCTAACACGTTATACCAGCAAGAAGGGCGAATTTAAATTAACAAAGAAGGCACAGGAGGCATTTGAGAACTTAAAGAGATCATTGATGCCAGCCCCGGAATTGGGAAGGCCATTATTCAATCAATCCAGCTGTAGTGTACAATTCTATCTGATTGTGCCACTTCGGTACTAACGCAAAAGCATGGGGATAGACATAGACCAGTTGCATATTACTCCTCCAAATTAGATCCAGTAGCTAGGGGGCATCCTCTTTGCACACAAGTCTTAACTGCAATCTACAATAGTTTACAATCAGCTGCTAATTTGACACTCCAGCAGGAAATTGTAGTGTACAGTTCACATTTGGTATCGGTATTGTTGGGGCAGCTTCAAACCCAGCACTTGACAATTCCCCGCCAAAATAAGTATGCGATCTATCTATTGAACAATCTGAAATTACAGTTTAAACATTGTACATTGATTAACCCAGCCTCTTTTCTTATTTCACCCCCAGAAGAGCAATCAGAAGCAGGACACGACTGTCTATATGTAATAGTGGAAGAAACATCAGTGGGAGAGGACTTGAGGGATGTACCCATGGAAGATCCTGACATCACATTATATGTGGACAGGAGTGCATCCATTGGACCGTGGGGTGAGAGGTTGTCTGGGTATGCAATTATTAATCAAAAGACGGAGATTGTAGAAGCAGTTGCTTTTGAATCACCCTATTCAGCACAACAAGCTGAATTATTCGCTTTAATTCAGGCTTGTATTATTGGGGAAGATCTAAAAGTAAATATTTACACTGCTTCTCGATGCGCATTTGGGGTGGTACATGATTTTGGACAATTATGTAAAAATAGGGGATTCCTAACCTGCAGGAACCCAAATATCACACAAACAATTGTTGACAAGATTATTGAAGGCCTTAATGCTACCCAGACAAATCTCTGTTATGAAATGTAGCGCTGTTATGAAATGTAACCCCAGTAGACATTGGAAATCGTAACGCCAACTTAGTAGCTAAGAAAGTATCATGGGAATGGAAGGTGGTGGTACCTAAAATGATGAGGCAGACTAAAAGTGTAACTACCAAGTCCCCCTTGGAGAAACTGATGCCAACCATCCAAGAAATCATTCAATTACAAGAAGAGGCTACTGAAGGAGATAAGGAGATGGAGACAACTGGGCTGTGAATTTGGATTGTATGACTGGGCTGTGGACCACTCCAGCAGGGCAAACTTGCATGACAGACTCATTAGCAGTATGGGATATCGAGTGTATGCACTATGTTACCCATTGTGGTGCAAGGGCAGTAGGAGACATTCTATTAGCTACTTGGTGGCATCCAAAATTACAATCCTTTGCTCAAAGGTAAGTAGTAATTGTCTGGTCTGCCAGCAATACACTTCAGGGAAAGGAATAGGATGTGAAGGAGGGAAATCACCATTGCCTATAGGTCCATTTGAGACATTGCAAATGGATTATATTGAATTAGAAAGATGCCAAGGATGTAAATACGTTCTTGTCATAGTCGATGTATTCAGCCGGTGGATCGAAGCATACCCAACCCTTGACAATAAAGCGGCTACTGTTGTCAAGGTACTAATGAGAGAAATTGTCCCTAGATACGGCATTCCCATTCGCCTTAGCTCAGATAACGGTCCACACTTTATTGGACAAATCAATAAAGAATTTTGTGAATTACACTGTGCTTATCGACCACAGGCTGCTAGACTTGTAGAAAGGCAAACCAGACCCTTAAAATTAAATTAGCTAAATTAAAGGCGGAGACTGGACTTGGATGGATTAAATTACTCCTAATAGCCCTATTCAGATGAGAGTCACGCCTGCAGGGAAATCTAGATTAAGCCGAGCTGAAATTATTACGGTAGACCCTTAAAAAACCCTTGGAAACAGAATGCGATGAAAATAGAAAATAGTTAATTTCCACCATATGACTGCAGAGATGACCGACTATATCTTAGCCTTGACAAGAACCTTAAGGGATTTACATTGTAGAGTGAGAGCAGCCTATGAGGATAAGCCTTCGTTAGTAACTCCCATTAAAAACCTGGAGACTATGTCTTAGTGAAGAATTGGGTAAGGAAAGGATCAGAAGTTCATTCGGAAGGACCGTACCAAGTTCTAATGACTCCGACAGCAATAAAAGTAGAGGGAAGAAATGCCTGGGTGCTTCTTCATCGTTGTAAAAGTATTAGTGAAGGTATCAGTGGTTAACTTGTTTCCTCCCAGGCTTTTTTTAGAAATTCTCCACAAATCAAGGACCAATGGACTATCAAGATTGATAGGTGGAATTCGCACCCACAAAAACTTGAGAGGTGAAGACTCATCAGACAGAAATCATGGAGCTACGTCCACGAAAACTCGGGAAGCTTGATGAAATTCTGAGAAGCTACATCAACATCTTCTTGTTAGAACATTTGTTAAAGTATAGCAGTCATCATTGAATTCTGGAGTTATCATGAATGATAAAAATGGGGGAATGTTAATATTGGCCAAATTAAAGACACCATAAAATGGAGGATCCCTGCACTTGTTAGAATTGCTTAACCCTTGTCAGCTGAACTTTACAGGCTATAATTGGTGCCAGCCAGTCTAGGTTCAGACTGGTATGCAGGATGGTGAGGGGTCCAGGTGTTCTCCCTGTTTCTCTTAAATTGATAAAATCTATAACAGTTTTGCAAACAAACCTTAAATGCATCATTTCGATTGTATCACTGCAAATGCATTGTAAATAGTATAAATAATGTTGCAAGACGGCCATCCTGTTAATCGACGATTGGTCGAACTGTTGAGCCTTGGAGAAACTGTTTGAATCTCAGGGCACATGTTTCAATGTTTATTCTTGTTTGCTTCCTTCTCGAACTTTCTTTCAAATACAATGTATTGGTTACTGTATTATTGGGTTAGGGAAATGTCTGTCATGTACGGGGTTTATCGATATCTGTTATTGGATTGTAATGAGACCACCCCCATGTGGTTCGGCCCCTCAAGGTTCGGGGACCTATAAAAGTCTCCCACAAGGTCCTGTGTTGATCTTCTGGGAGAACGCTTGGGACTGCGTGACCTTCTGGAGCATCTCTGTTTGAGCGAGGCCCAGAGGGCTTGATCAGGCAGATACGAGGATCGAACCCACGGTGGTTAGGTACAGTAGTTGGAACTGTAATTGTGTTTTGTCAAAAATAAAGTTTAGATGCGCAAGTGCTTGACTCAGTGATTTTTGACTGAAACTAGACTGAGGGAAGCTTATAATGAGCAATTTACACCCACACTCCAGAGACGTGCAGGTTTGTAGGCTAATTGGCTTGGTAAAATTGTAAATTGTCCCTAGTGTGTGTTGGATAGTGTTAGGGTGGGGGGATTGCTGGTCGGTGCAGACTCGGTAGGCCAAAGGGCCTGTTTCCGCGCTGTATCTCTAAACTAAGCTAAACTAAACTAAACACTGTCAACTTTGACAGCCAATTAGCCTGCAGGTGAGTCCTTGTCTGATGTCTGGGAAATGCTGTTGCCAGTTAACTCAATCAATGGGGCTGACCAACCTGGTAGGAACCAACATATCAGGAAAAGCCTGTACCCGTGACCATCTGGAAAGAAACAGCTTGGTCCAAGGACAGGCAACCTTAAATTTAGTAGATGATCTGCCCCGTTTAAAGATTTGAAATATCAAAATTCAGATACCATAAGCAACATTTCCAGCCAATTGATTAAATCCAGTCTGAAGACGGGTCTCAACCCGAAACATCACCTATTCCATGTTCTCCAGAGATGCTGCCTGATCTCCTGAATTACTTCAGGACTTTGTGTCTTTTTGTGCTTGTCCATTTTAATTTAGCCCACTTGCAGGGAAATAACTTATGAATGAAGATGAAACTCTGTTAATGAATCTGGTGGCCCCACACTAACTCAGGAGTAGTACAAATTGTAGAAGTTCTTAGGGAGATTTTAATGTGAATCTGGTAGAAGTCACCAATGCATAAACTTCCTCAGAAACCAATTGTGAAATTATGAGGAAATTCAAGGCCAATATATCTTGTCATATATCTTGTCATCAGGGCTTGGTCTAAATGAAGCCTTGCTATTTCTTGGACGACTTGAATATTTTCCACATCATACGTCCAAAAGCAAAACTAGCATCTAACCGTGGCTGGGGTTTTCAGCTGTGCATTGAAAAGTAAAACAGTAGCTAGATTTCAATTAATTTTGTGGCATTAGTGAAATGGGAACAAAATAGGTCTGTCCTGACAGAGATCTCAAATCTTAAATTGAAACATTCACCTTGATGCCACAAATCCTTCACTTGAGACTTTATATAAAACAATGTATATATTCTCACATATATATATATATATATATATATATATGACAATATATATATAGCATTTTAATTTTTATGTTCTTGTGTTTATCTCTTCATTTTTTAAAATAGATTTCAATTATTTCTGGACTATGCTCACCCTTTGTGAGAAGTCCGGGTTATGCTGTTTGTTCAGAGAGCCAACTGCAAAAATACGCAGCCGCCTGCAGCCATCAGTTGAGTGTTGATCATATTTTCATGCTCATCTATAAACTGATGTAACAACAGTCATTTATTTGTGTCAAACTACATTCCTTTAGGAACTGGCAGCACAGTGATAGCTACTGCCTTACAGCACCAGATACTCAGGATCAATCCTGACTACGGGTGCTGTCTGTAGTCTTGTACGTTCCCCCCATGACCTGAGTGGGTTTTCTCCAAGATCTTCGGTTTCCACCCACACTCCAAAGATGTACAGGTTTGTAGGTTAATTGACTTGGTATAAATGTAAATTGTCCCCAGTGTGTGTAGGATCGTGTTGGTGTACAGAGATCACTGGTTGGTGCGGACTCGGTGGTCCGAAGCGCCTGTTTCCGCACTGTATCTCTAAACTAAACTAATCTAACTGGGTGGCACATATTTTAACACTGGCTCTCCAATGATACAGCTGGAAAAAGTTTGGACTTGTTAGGGAGGCCTCCCACTAGGACCATGATTACTCCTTATAATTTTCCTTGCATTGATTTTTATTAATAATATCATTCACCTCCCATGTGTTTGCCTGGAGGATAAATGTAATTCACACAATGAATAATAACCAGTTTTATAATAAATAAAATACCTGAATGAAAGAAGCAAAATTTGCAAACAAGAAACATTTCCACTGAGGCAGAAAAAGTTAATCAAAGACGTAATGGGAAATATTTTAATTATCAATTGTTGTGATATGATGAAAAGGAAAGATACTCCTCGCCTATCAATTTGAGAGCATCTTAAGGGAGAACTAGTAGAATGTTAATGTGGTAGATTGACGTGCATTAAAAATCCATCAAAAATGTACATTTGTGTCCTTTATGGGATCCAGCCCTCCATCACTATTGGGTATGTGGTTGGAATGGGGAAAGGTCATGGGACTAACCTTCGGCCAACAGTCATGTGTACTGCAGACAGCGTAGCACATGTGATCAGGAGAAGAGAAATTGGGGAGCAGGAACGTACATGAAGTTAGAAAAGAGGAATCAAGGAGCAGGGATGTACTTGAGGTTAGAAAGGGGGTATCAAGGAGCAAGATAGCCCTTGATATTAGTTGGGGTGGAATAATCTCCAACTATCAGGGACATGCCGCAGTCAGGAACCAAGGGAGCAGGGATACCAAGGTCAGAATGGGAGAATTCAGGGAGATGGGACACGTTCAAGGTACGTTGGGGAAATTGGGGAGCTAAGACACTCAGGAAGAGAGGACACTCAAGAATGGAATGGGAGGAGATTGAAGATTCGGAATTGCTTAAGGTCGGGAAGGAAATGGGGATTGGGACACCATTTTACGAAGGCAGGGGAAGGGGGGAATGTAATATTCAATGAGGATTTGTCAAGGAACTAGCTATATGTAGGAGAGGAGGAGGTGTGCTAGATCAGTGCATTTGGATGTGGAGGTACACAACGATATGTTGTACCAACATGTATGGAGTAACAACATGTTGCTTCTCTGCAGGCCTACTATGTGAGTGCAGCATTTCCACTGTGTTTTCTTGCAAATAGCCACCAGCAAGCATTGCAAATACGTTAGCCAATGTTCCCCCAAAATGCTTCAAATGCAAACTTTACACAGAGAATGACATTATCACATACATGCCCTATGCTGAAATTACACTATGTGATTCATGACAGGATGTACCAGGTGAATTGTATAAATGGTATGATTTGACAAAACTCTATTAATCAGGTATTGTCTTTCTGCTGACTATTTAGCCCGCAACAAAAACTTTTCACTGTACCTTGATACATGTGACACTAATCTAATGACTAATGACTGATTTATGGAGTTGATTTTCGATGGGCAGTGTTAAAAACAACAGTGATGAAAAATCGAATACTTATCTAAAATCTAATATTTAGGCATGTTTTCTTTAGCATGGAAGTGGGACTTCATCAGTTTAAAATTATCCCTCGCTTAATGACAAGAGACTGGTGACATCAGCTGGGTCACAGATGTGCTTCTGCATTTAGCTTCAGAGCCCTTGGGTTAATATTGGCCAGGGCTCTTGAATCATTCCTAATTACTATTGAATGATTCCTGTGGGTACATGTGCTGAATATTGTGGCTCAATTTGATATCTTCCTAGAAACATAGAACATCGAAAAATAGATGCAGGAGTAGGCCATTCAGCCCTTCGAGCCAGCACCGCCATTCAATATGATCATGGCTAAGCATTTAAAATCAGTACCCTGTTCCTGCTTTTTCCCCACATCCCTTGATTCCCTTAGCCCTAAGAGCTAAATCTCTCTTGAAAACATCCAGTGAATTGGCCTCCACTGCCTTCTGTGGCAGAGAATTCCTCAGATTCACAACTCTCTGGGTGAAACTGTTTTTCCTCATCTCAGTCCTAAATGGCCTACCCCTTATTTTTAAACTATGACCCTGGTTCTGGACTCCCCCAACATCGGGAACATTTTTCCTGCATCTAGCCTGTCCAATCATTTAAGAATTTTATATGTTTCTATAAGGTGCCCTCTCATCCTTCTAAATTCCAGTGAATACAAGCCCAGTCGACCCATTCTTTCATCATATGTCAGTCCCGCCATCCCGGGAATTAACCTGGTGAACCTACGCTGTACTCCCTCAGTAACAATAATGTCCTTCCTCAAATTAGGAGACCAAAATTGTAAACAATACTCCAGCTGCGGTCTATTTGGCTAAATAACTTCCTGGTGAACATCTCCTACATGATTGCTGGCCACTAATGAGATATTACCAATGCTGCAAGCACCTGTAATGTTGTACCCTTAATAGAATCATGAACTAGGGTGAGATTGTAAAAGAGCATTCCGATTAAAAACAAGCAAAAATAATCTGAAGATGGACACGAAAAGCTGGAGTAACTCAGCGGGACAGGCAACATCTCTGGAGAGAAGGAATGGGTGACGTTTCGGGTCAAGACCCTTCTTCAGAATTGAAGCCAAAAAAAATCTGTTGTATTATGGTAATTGGTTAGCAACTATAAATATTGAATCTGAGGATAAATCGTTGCATATTAATTGTTGGACAGCTCTGTAATTCTTATGTCTCAGAATGCATGTTTGTAACCATTGACCTTCTACCCAACTCAGAAGCCCTATTCCACGGTTATTTATAAAAGACTTAAATAATGCAATTCTTCAGCAAGACTGCCTGACTTGAACGAGCATCACAAACATGTGAGTCAAATTAATTTTCATGCCAGATTTAGCAGTAGGATATATGACAAGATGGTTGTGTACATCAGATAACTCAAGTGATAGTTCCAAAATGCAATGCAGTGAACCACATTTTATGAAGGGTATTTTAGGAATTACATTAATAGAAAAGCAGTGGTAATCTTTATTCAATTAAAAAAAAACTTTAATAAATCCAAAAATTGGGAAATATGTGTCTGATGCACATGTTGATTCCGGATCTAATACTATATCCCCTTAGTCTGGTTCAGTCAATCACTGAAACGAACACTGGAGTCCAAACTCTTCTTTATTTGTAAACGGTACCGCGGGGCCGGATTCGGATCGAGCCCTCACCAGCCTCATGTAAACAGAACAGAAGATAGAGAAAACCGGCATGCCCAAACGAATTACCTACATTTATACCCCGAAACTGAGGCGGGGACACTAAAGGCGCGAAAATGCAACGGGAGGGCCATCCCTACATGCCAATCACTTCTTACAGATATGAGATCGCATTAAGAGGCACTTACTCTGCTTACTTACAAACAATGCATACAAAAAAACACTTAACACACAAACTATGTATGAACACAAAATCCTTTACCCAATCACAGACCTGGGTTTAACATCTGTTTTTTAGAAACCTGGACTTGACGGCACCTAGGGCTTCACAGGAACAGAAACAGTTGGGAGCTTCTTCAGAAATCCAGACTTGATGGCAATATTTAATTACATGGGCCTCTGGTGTCCCTTTGTCACCTCAGTAAAGCTTGATCTTTGTCACAGAAGCCTGCCATTTCCAAAGTACCCAAACTTCTGCATATCTACACACATTTACATGATGCATTTTGCTACAATCGTGGAATTATTGAATCATTCACATTCTATGATATTATGTCGTGATCAAACAGTCCTTGTTGCTAGGCAGAAAGTAAAAGATCTGCAACGATCAACAGTAGCGATAGTATCACTTTAAAATGATGAGAGGTTTCATGACTGGAAAATGTATTAAGCAGGGTTGTGGAAGCATCTTTACCAATGGAAGGGATGGCGACTCATCTACACCATCTCAAGGCCAGGCAGGTATTGGCGACAAACACCTTATCAGCACAGTCCAAACACAAGAATTATTATTTTTTGATTTAGAACAGAACATGTTTTAAAATTTGGCTGTGTACAAAGCTATAGGAGACCAAAAATCATGTAATAATACTGATTGCATTTAATTTTACACTCAAGCAGTAATAAAGGCAGAAACAGGTAAAGGAACCACTAGGAGGTACAGTAGTGACCATAATATAATGGCTTAATCTGCAATTTTAGAAGAAGAAGGTTAAATCAGAAGTGTCAGTGTAAAGAGGACTATGAAGGCATGAGAGAGGAGCTGGCCAAGGTCGACTGGAAAATGATCCCAGCAGGAATGATGGTCGAACAGCAATGGCAGGAATTTCTGAGCATAATCCAGAAGATGCAGGATCATTTCATTCCAAAGAGGAAGAAAGATTCTAAGGGGAGTAAGAGGCAACTGTGGCTGACAAGGGAAGTTAGGGATGGTATAAAACTAAAAGAAAAGATATATAACATAGCAAAGAGTAGCAGGAAGCCAAAGGATTGGGAAATCTTCAAAGGACATCAGAAGGTAACAAAAAGGGCAAAGGGTGAAAAGATGAAGTACGAAGGTAAGCTCGCAAAGAATATAAAGAAGGATAGTAAATGGGGAACAAGGAAATGGCAGAAGAGTTGAACAGGTACTTTGGTTCTGTCTTCACTAAGGAAGATACAAACAATCTCCCAGATGTATTAGAGGACAGACGATCTAGGGAGACAGAGTAACTGAAAGAAATTTGCATTAGGCGAGAAATAGTATAGGATAGACTGATGCGACTGAAGGCTGATAAATCAGCAGGGCCTGATGGTACTCAAGGAGGTGGCTCTAGAAATCATGGACACATTGGTGATCATTTTCCAATGTTCTATAGATTCAGGATCAGTTCCTGTGGTTTGGAGGGTAGCTAATGTTATCCCACTTTTCAAGAAATGAGCGTGAGAGAAAATGAAGAATTATAGACCTGACATCGGTGGTGGGGAAGATGCTGGTCAATTATTAAAGAAGTAATAATGGCGCATTTGGATAGCGGTAAAAAGGATTGGTCCAAGTCAGCATAGATTTATGAAGGGGAAATCATGCTTGACTAATCTGGAATTTTTTGAGGATGTGACAAGTTAAATGGGTGAAGGAGAGCCAGTGGATGTAGTCTATCTGGATTTGCAGAAAGCCTTTGATAAGGTCCCACACAGGAGTTTAGTGGGCAAAATTAGAGCACATGGTGTTGGGGGTAGGGTATTGACATGGATAGAGAATTGGTTGGCAGACAGGAAACAAAGAGTAGGAATAAAAGGGTCCCTGTCAGAATGGCAGGCAGTGGCGCGTGGAGTGCCGCAAGGCTCGGTGCTGGGGCCGCAACTGTTTACAATATATTTTAATGATTTAGTTGATGGAATTAAAAGTAACATGAGCAAATTTGCAGATGACACAAAGCTGTGTGAACTGCGAAGAGGATGCTAGGAGGTTGTAGGGTGACTTGGACAGGTTGAGTGAGTGGGCAGATGCATGACAGATTCAGTATAATGTGGATAAATGTGAGGTTATCCACTTTGGTGGCAAGAACAAGGAGGCAGATTATTATCTAATGGTGTCAGATTAAGAAAAAGGGAAGTGCAACGAGACCTGGGTGTCCTTGTACACCAGTCACTGAAAGTAAACATGCAGGTACAGCAGGCAGTGAGGAAAGCTAATGGCATGTTGGCTTTCATAACCAGAGGATTTGAGTGTAGGATTAAAGAGGTCCTTCTGCAGTTGTACAGAGCCCTGGTGAGACCACATCTGGAGGATTGTGCGCAGTTTTGGTCTCCTAATTTGAGGAAGGAAATCCTTGCTATTGAGGGAGTGCAGCGTAGGTTCACAAGGTTAATTCCCGGGATGGCGGGTCTGTCATATGAGGAAAGATTGTAAAGACTGGGCTTGTATTCACTGGGAGGGGATCTTATAGAAACATATAAAATTATAAAAGGACTGGAAAAGCTAGATGCAGGAAATTTGTTCCAAATGTTGGGGGAGTCCAGAACCAGGGGCCACAGTCCAAGAATAAAGGGGAGGCCATTTAAAGCTGAGATGAGAAAATAACTTTTTCACCCAGAGAGTTGTGAATTTGTGGCATTCTCTACCACAGAAGGCAGGGGAGGCCAATTCACTTGATGAATTTAAAAGAGAGTTAGATAGAGCTCTTGGTGCGAGTGGAATCAAGGGATCTGGGGAGAAGGCAGGCACGGGTTACTGATTGTAGATGATCAGCCATGATCACAATGAGTGGCAGTGCTGGCTCGAAGGGCAGAATGGCCTCCTCCTGCACCTATTTTCTATGTTTCTATGTTTTTCTATATCAAACCTTTATCACCTGCAAAATAAAATTTATATTTTATTACAAAGCATTGCATTCCTAATGGGTAAATATAAATGTTCATTGTGACCTTTCTGAAGATTTTGTGCATTGCAAGTCATGTAGCATATCTTTTAACAAGAACCAAAAATACTTCCCAGATGAAAACAGAATTCTTCAGAGTGAGTGCTGAATACAATTGCTGATGGATTCTGTCACCCTGCACTTTTGCAATCAGCCTGAAAGCAGAGAGCCATTTAATAATACAACACAGAAAATAGATGACAACAAATTAGATGGCTTCATAAATAATAAAAATGCCTCATGAGAATGAACAGAATTGAGAGTTAGGCCTAATCTGAAGTAAATGAAACTTTTATTCACTGCCACAGCAGGGGACGTTTGAAACATCATGAACAGTTTTAGTAATTAATGCCCCACTGTTTGGTGAGACAGTCCAACCTACTTATTCCAACTCTGTTTGCACAACCTATGCTATTTCTAGACTTTCTTTCCATTCAGCTGTAACCAATGAATTATTCAGACAAGATATATATAGCATTAAATGTTATTATATTGTTCTAATTTGACCATGGATCCTGTAAATAAATAAAGATTACATCTTTAAAATGGTTAAAAATTTTAAAGGATTTTTTCTTGCCAAATGAATAATTCAATCCTTTTCACTATCAACAGATCAGAAGTTGATCTACGTGTTCCCAAACATCTTCACAAGGGATGATATCTGGTCTGTTGGATGAAACACTGTATACAGCATTCACTGAGCTTCAGCAAGAGTAGTAGGAGAGATGGTTTGATGGAAAGGATGGAGTTTGATCTGATGATAAAAGATTTGGGCTGGCTAGTGAGAACATCCAAGCTAGTGGATCTACCTGTCACTGCAGCATACTTTGGAAAATCATTCACCAGAGGCTGTTGGTGCTTTAGTTTATTTAGTTTCGTTTAGAGATGCAATGTTGAAACAGGCCCTACGGCCCACTGAGTCCGTGCCAACCAATGATCACCCGTACACTAGTTCTATGTCATCCCAGTTTTGCAACCTACACACTAGGGGCAATTTTACAGAAGCCATTTAACCTATGAACCTGCACGTCTTTGAGATGTGGGAGGAAACTAGAGCACCCAGAGAAAACCCATGTGGTCACAGGGAGAACGTGCAAACTCTGCATAGACAGCACCTGTAGTCAGATTCAGACTGCAAATGCTGGAATCTGAACCAATGACAAACTGCTGGTGGAACTTAGTGCGTCAAGCAGCATCTGTGGAGGCAAAGGGACTGTCGATATTTTGGGTGGACACCCAGCACCATGACCGAATATAGAGGGGAGATAGTCAATATAAAGAAGCGAGAGGGAGGATAGGTAGTTTAGTTTATTTAGTTTAGTTTAGAGATATAGTGCAGAAACAGGCCTTTTGGCGCACCTAGTCCACACCGACCAGCGATCCCCGCTCACTAGAACTATCCTACACACTAGGGACAATTTACAATTTTAACCAAAGCCAATTAGCCTATAAACCTGTATGTCTTTGGAGTGTGGGAGGAAACTGGCGCACCCGGAGAAAACCCATGTGGGTCACGGGGAGAATGTACAAATTCCGTACACACAGCACCTGTAGTCAGGATTGAACCCGGGTCTCTGGTGCTGTAATCCAGCAACTCCACTGCTGTGCCACTGTGTCGCCCTAGGTAATAGATGTAATGGTATGTGGCTGCAGTACTGAGTCTTGATGAACTATATATCCGTCCACCTATTACCTCCCAGCCACAGTAACAAAACGCTATTTGGGGCAGCACGGTGGCACAGCAGTAGAGTTGCTGCCTTACAGCGCCAGAGACCTGGGTTTGATCCTGATCACGGGTGCTGTCAGTATGGAGTTTGTACATTCTCCCCGTGACCCACATGAGATTTCTCCGGGTGCTCCGGTTTCCCGATTCCCCCCCCCCCCCCCACAGGTTTGTAGGCTAATTGGCTTTGATAAAATTGTAAATTGTCCCTAGTGTGCAGGATAGTGTTAGTGTGCGGGGATCACTGGTCGACATGGACTCGGTGGGCCAACGGGCCTGTTTCCGTGCTGTATCTCTAAACTAAACTAAACAAAACAAAACAAAACTATGGACCACCTCTTGTACTTCCATGGACTTGTTTCCTTATTGTGTTTTTGCACTAATGTCTTGTTTTGTCTAGTTATTTTCTTTTCACTCTTATATAATTTATTTATAATTTTATGTCATGTCTGCACGCCTGCGATGCTGCTGCAAGCAAGCTTTTCATTGTACCTGTACCTCATCGTACTTGTGCATAAACAATAAACTTGACTTGACTTGATTTTTCACAACTTTGAGACATCCTAAAGTGCCCATCTGCCCATGAGGAGTACTTGAAGTGGGCGGACTGATATAATGCAGTAAATAGAATCAAAAGTTGGGAGGTGGGTATAATGGTAGCTGTCACTCTTGTGTCCGTTTGACCAAAAATATGAAATTTTCACCATATATATTTACATGAGAGTTACTCATAATTAGAAATCATAAATCACACTTCTGCTTTCACTCAAAAAGCCTTTACAAATGTAGCTTGTAGGATGCTTAAAGAATTGTTCACAACTGCAGCAAGACTGCAAGGGATTCTGCAACACTGTTCAGATATCTTCCTGTATAGTGCAGTGTATCTGCTTTTTAAAACTCAATGCAATCTGTTTATAGTGTTTAAAAGACGGTTTAATGTTATGTTTGTTGTATCTAATTACTGTAATTTGTGATTGATGTTTCATTAGGTTTGGAATTACTGTTTTTTTGTTCATTTGAGGGAAGTGAGTAGTCCTTGTAGCCTATCTCTAGTTGTTCTTGAGGATCTGCCTCCTTGCAGAAAAGGAATTCTCATGGTGCTTTGGCTTGGGTGTTGCAGGATTCAGATGCAATAATAACACAAGATGCAGCTGTATTTCCAAATCCAGATACTATCAGTTTGCA
Organism: Malacoraja senta; assembly: GCA_038087875.1. Taxonomy (NCBI): domain Eukaryota; kingdom Metazoa; phylum Chordata; class Chondrichthyes; order Rajiformes; family Rajidae; genus Malacoraja; species Malacoraja senta. The sequence goes on along the minus strand of CM075978.1, from coordinate 14,458,871 downwards.
GGGAAACCTGATAATAGTGACATAGTCATTCTAGATAGGAAAGGCCGTGGGTTTGATGAAGACTGTGGATGATAATTACTACAGTCCCTCATATCAGTGGTAGAGGAAGTGAATATTTAGGGTGATGGGTGGAGTGTTAATCAAACTGAGAAAAGACACAAAGTGCTGGAGTAACTCAGTGGGTCAGGCAGTGTCTCCGGAGGACGTGGATAGGCAATGTTTCAGGTCAGGTCTCTTCAGAAGTGAATTTGAGTCGATGCCATTCTTCAGAAGTGAATTCAGTCTGAAGAAGGGTCCCGACCTGAAACGTCACCTATCCATGCTCTCCAGAGATACTACCTGACCCAATGAGTTACTCCAGTACTTTGTAAACCAGCATCTGCAGTTCGTGTCTACATGTTTAGCAAACTGATTGTTTTTTTCTGGGCTGGTGAGAGGCATCTTGGGTGTTGTTAGTGTTGCACTTGTCCAGACAAATAAAAAAGTATTCCACTACACATCTGGTTTGTGCCTTGGTGAGAAGACTTTAGTTGTGAGGAGGTGTCACTTATCACAGCATTCCAACCTTTGAGTGTTCTTTGAGTATTAATGCATTTAGTTGGTCTAGTTCAGATTTTGATCAATGGTAACCCTGGTTCCACCAAGTGTGGATTGCTCAGGGAGATTCTGAAGAGGGTGCACAAGAGATTCTTTGATCTGATTCCATGGATGAATGATTTTAGTTACTGTGATAGACAGCAGCAGCCAGATTGTTCTCCTTGGAATAGATGAAGTTGAGAGGGAATCTGCTTGAGGTACTGGAATCAGGAAGCACCGAGAAGGAGCAGATAAAAATAAATCGTTCCATTGGCTGAATGATCAAGAACTAGGAGACATGAATGTGATTATATGAGATAAAATGAGACATAAAGGAAAGCGATTTGCAGAAATAACAAATGATATTAAGTATGTTTTTCGTTTCCCACACAGCTATTTGCTAGAATCTGAATGCACTGCTAAGAACAGTAGTGGAGGCAGGTTCAATCACATCATTCAAAAGGAATCAGGGGAAATACTTGACAAAAAAATAATCTGGGCAGAGTTTAAATTGATGGCTCTTACGCAGAGCTGGCGTGTACAATGAGACAAATGGCCTCCTACTCAGCTGTTGGAAGGTTGAACATGCATGAATTTGCTCCAAATAGTTGGGCAAATGCCACTGCCCTAAGGAACTCCAGTAATGTCATACAGCTGAGATGAGGAATTCTGTTCTATTCTGTTCTGTTATTCTGTTGTTTTTGAACAATCCGCAGGCATTGCCACTTTCATTTCACTGCACATCTTGTATGTGTATGTGACAAATAAAGTTGACTTCTTGACTTGAGTGACTTCCAACAACCATTGGAACGCTTTTCACTTGATGCTGATGGAGTTCAAGTTTAATAGGCTCCTTAATACCACACTTATGTTGTACCTTGATGTCAAGGACAGCCACTTGCAACTCACCTCTGAAATCCAACAGTATTTGGAGCCAAAGATAGACACAAAGTACTGGAGTAACTCAGAGGGTCAGGCAACACCTCTGGAGAAAATGGATGGGCGACGTTTCAGATCGGAACCGCTCTTCAGCCAGCAGTCTGAAGAAGGGTTTTGACCCGAAACGTTGCCCATCCTTGTTCTCCAGAGATGCTGTTCGATTCGCTGAGTTACTCCAGCACTTTGTGTCTATCTTCAGTATATACCAGCATCTGCAGTTTCTTCCTACACAGTATTTGGAGCCAGGCTGCAATGGCACTGAATATGTCTAGGAAACATAGAAAACATAGAAACATAGAAAATAGGTGCAGGAGTAGGCCATTCGGCCCTTCGAGCCTGCACTGCCATTCGATATGATCATGGCTGATCATCCAACTCAGTATCCAATCCCTGCCTTCTCTCCATACCCCCTGATCCCTTTAGCCACAAGGGCCACATCTAACTCCCTCTTAAATATAGCCAATGAACTGGCCTCAACTACCTTCTGTGGCAGAGAATTCCACAGATTCACCACTCTCTGTGTAAAAAATGATTTTCTCATCTCGGTCCTAAAAGACTTCCCTCTTATCCTTAAATTGTGACCCCTAGTTCTGGACTTCCCCAACATCGGGAATAATCTTCCTGCATCTAGCCTGTCCAACCCCTTAAGAATTTTGTACGTTTCTATAAGATCCCCCCTCAATCTTCTAAATTCGAGCGTGTACAAGCCAAGTCTATCCAGTCTTTCTTCATATGAAAGTCCTGCCATCCCAGGAATCAGTCTGGTGAACCTTCTCTGTACTCCCTCTATGGCAAGAATGTCTTTCCTCAGATTAGGAGACCAAAATTCTACGCAATACTCCAGGTGTGGTCTCACCAAGACCCTGTACAACTGCAGTAGAACCTCCCTGCTCTTATACTCAAATCCTTTTGCTATGAATGCTAACATACCATTTGCTTTCTTCACTGCCTGCTGCACCTGCATGCCTACTTTCAATGATTGGTGTACCATGACACCCAGGTCTCGTTACATCTCCCCTTTTCCTAATCGGCCACCATTCAGATAATAATATCAGGAAGGAATTGCAGATGCTGGTTTACACCGAAGATAGACACAAAATGCAGGAGTAACTCAGCAGGTCAGGCAGCATCTCCGAAGAAAAGGAATAGGTGATGTTTTGGGTCGAGAGCCTTCTTCAAGAGTTGTTCAGGAACTGAGTTGCCTGGTAAAACCCAAGCTGAATAATAGTGAACAGAGTAAATGCAAGTGTCACGTCGTCCTGTTATCAATCACTTTCCATATTTTTTCTGGTGGTTGAAAGTAGACTGATAGGAAAGCAATTAGGTGTGTTGGGTTTCTCGATGATTTATTAGTCTGGACATTGTTGGACACATGCCAGTTTAGCAGTTATATAGGACCAGCTTGACTCTAGTCTGCTTGTTTCTGGAACATGTCTTCAGCTGCAGTTAAAATGCTCCCAGCTTTGATAACACATGGAGTAAATTGAATTATTGTCCACTGACAGGCTGAGCAAATATATAAGCCAATCTAATCTATCTGGATATCTTCTTTATTTACATTTCCCCCCCATGCTTCTGGTCTAAGCATTAGACTTATAATATGTTTGTTTTATTGTCATTGATTGATCTTCCACTTCCAAATATGACTCCTATCTTTTCTGGTGTATCTGCTAAATTCTCAACTTGCCGTGTCCTTTCTTTGACCTCAAAGCTACAAAGTAAATAAGGTATCTTAAATGTATTCACCGTTCACTAATTTAATGCATTGAAAGGTTTCAGATACATGGCTAGAAAAAGAAGAGAAAGACAACATGACAATGAGCTTCCATTGATCTTTAACATATTACTGAACTCTAACCTGTCTGAAGAAGCGTCTCGACCCAAAAAGTCACCCATTCCTTCTCTCCAGAGATGCTGCCTGTCCCGCTGAGTTATTCCAGCATTTTGTCTAACTTCCATGTAAACCAGCATCTGTAGTTCCTTCCTACACTATACACTACCCCTTGTGTCAAACATTTTAATCCCTCCTATGTAAATAGCATCAACAATTCTAATGCTTGTAAAATAAAATATGAATCTTGATATTTGTGAGCAAGTAAAGATACAGTATCTGTAAATTCTTTCTGCAAGTTTTACTTCTTTAAGGAAACATTGCAAAGAAGGATTTGATCCTGAAATACTTTGCATTGAGTAATATCACTGAAATATTACTCACTCACATTAATGACTTTTAAGATCGACCAAGATGCTCCATCTAAGCTAGTTCCATTTGCCCGCATTTGGTCCATTTCCCTCAAAAAATTTCCTATCCATGTACCTGTCCAAGTGCCTTAAATACTGTTAGTGTACCTGCCACAACTACCTCCTCTGGCATCTTGTTCCATATACCCAGCACCTTCTGAGTGAAAAAGGTGCCCCTCAGGCTCCTTTTATATCTTGCCCCTCTCACCATAAACCTATATCCTCTGTTTTTTGATTCTCAACCCTGGGTAAAAGTTTCTGTGCATTCACCCTATCTATTCCCCTCATGATTTCATACACTTCTATAAAACTTTATACACCTCTATGCACTCCAAGGAATAAGGTCCGAGCCAGCCAACCTCTCCCCATAGCTCAGCTCCTCGCGTCCTGGCAACATCCTCGTAAATTTTCTCTGCAATCTTTCCGGCTTATTTACATCCTTCCTATAGCAGGGTGATGAAAACATAACACTTAATTAAACTTAACACTTAACTCCAAATGTGGCCTCACCAACATCTTGTATAACCGTTACATAATGTCCTAACTTCTATACTCAATACCCTGACTGATGAAGGTACTGGTACCAAAAGCCTTTTTTTACCCTCTATCTACATGTGATGCCACTTTCAGGGAACTATGTACCTGCACTCCAAGATCCCTCTGCTCTACAACAATCCCCAGGGCCCTACAATTCACTGTGAAGATCCTGGCCTGGTTTAACTTCACAAATTGCAACACCTCACACTTCTCTGCATTAAACTCCATTAGCCATTCCTTAGCACACACACTTGTCCAGATGATCAAGAGCCCGCTGTAATCTTTGATATCCATCTTTATGTTTATCTTTGCAGTACTCAAGGTAAACTTGACTATCCATTCTGAATGTACTGAAGCAAACTTTTATTATTCTCACAAATGGCAGAGTTTTTCCTTGCGTATTTTCAATATTTCATTTTGGATCGATGAACGTTTCATTTTCCAAGTATCTATGACAAATGCCACAACCAGCTTTTGTTTTAATGGATCTTCCAGTTATTTTTTACGAGTCTCGAATTTGCTTCCATTTATCATGCGAGCCACTCCAAATTGATGTTCTGTGTTAAACTGCAGTTTCCCGAAAATGCCACCATTGCTGATGTCATCGGACGACTCTACACTGATTCAGTATAAGGCAGATCCATGTTAGATTCCAGAAAGGGCAGTAAAACCAGAATTGTTTTGATTGTATACTGTTTCCTGAAGATGATAACATCTTGCTTGTCAGGAGGCAAGACAAAAGATGATATAGCAACAGAGCCAGGGGATATCAGATCACTTGGGAGTTACATAATAGCATAAATGGAAAAAATATATACATTTGTATATGTGCTAACATCACCAAGATGTGTAATTGATGGTCCAGTGATTGCTATTCTGTCAGTTACAAATGGCCTTCCCAAGAAGTAACATTACTCATGGTGAGTAATGGCCTGTGAGCCCTGACTAGGTGTTCTGTCTTGATAATCCATATTTCATTGTGTAATTCGAGTACGTGTTACGTGTTTAAAAAATATCTCACCGGATACCCTTCATCAGACCCTTCAGACCGAAACGTCACCTATTCGTTTTCTCCAGAGTTGCTGCCCGACCCAATGATTTACTCCAGCATTTTGTAATTGGAATGTAATTAGGAATGGTTTGTATTAAAATACAGCATAATAGAGTCTAGAGTGCTTAGTTGTCATTTGTACCAGCAATGGAACAGTGAAATCCTTACTTGCTGCAGGGTAACATGCCTATTAACACAACAGCACAAATAAATATGTAATAATCAATAATGCAATATATTAATAATCAGTAATACTAGGTAGCCAGATCATAATAGTGCAAAATCAAAGTCTATGATGTAACAAAAATAAAGTCCATGGAAGATCATAGTTTCTGTGATAGTGATTAGTGTTGTGCAGTGTTCAAGAACCTGATGGTTGTTGGGATGAAGCTGTCTTTGAACCTGGGGGTCACAATTTTCAGGCTCCTGTCCCTTCTTCACAATGGTAGTAGCAAGATGAGAATGTGGCCAGGGTGGGGTGGGTCTTTGATGATATTGTCTGTTTTTTTGGAGGCCAAGCCTCCTGCGAATTATTTTGATGGTGGAAAGGTCAATGCCTGTAATGGGCCAGGCAATTTCTACTGCTCTCTGTAGCCTCCTTCAGTCTTGGGTGTTTAAGTTACCAAAACAGGCTGTGATGTAACCAGTCAGTATGCTCTACGGGTGATAGGCGTTATGGGGAGAAGGCAGGACAATGGGGTTGGGAGGGAGATATAGATCAGCCATGATTGAATGGCAGAGTGGACTTGATGGGCCAAATGGCCTAATTCTGCTCCCATCACTTATGACCTCTTTAGTCATAGTCATAGTCATAGGCCTCCAGTCCAAAAAAAACAACCTTCCATCATCATGCTCTGTTTCTGACCATCAAACGAATTAAGTATCCAATTAGCAAACTAGCTTTCCCTGGGTCCCTTGCTGTCTAACCTTCCAGACTAGCCTACCATGAGGGACCTCGTCAAAGCCTTGCTAAAGTCCATATAGACAATGTCCTCTGCCTTGCCCTCAGTTACATCTTCAAAAAAACTCTCACAGATTTGTGAAAGATGAGATCCCAGACACAAATCCGTGCTGGATAGAATATTGAGCAAGTTCACTAAATATTGAACCAATAACTGCTTGGAGAACAACTTTTAAAAATGTCATCATTACATAACCAATCACAATTTTCAAATATTGAGGCTACGTAGTTCAAAGTCTACTGTTTCTGCAATCAAGTCCTGTGATATTTTCCAAACAATATTCCACCAGCATATTTTGGCCTGTATTATTAATGGCTTGTTTGAGCATTGCATCAATGTTTAAGCTTTAAGTTGGGTTAACTCTAGTTCTGACATGCCAATATATCATTCATAAATACTTTAACTCCTGGCCTTCTTTCTGTGCAGTCCGGTCTTAAATTAGATTACTCTTGACATTTATTTGATTTAGTATTATTGCAATTTTGATTGGTAATGCTACTTATCAAATGGTGAGACATAGGCTGGCATTGTGTGGAAGGATAATATCTGTGGTTGCAAAAATGTGACATGCAATACATCAAAACCATCCCCATTGACACCCAGTAAACATGCAGCTGTCTTTTTTCTCAAAACATAATAAACGGTTCAGCCTTGAACAACTTGATTACATCAGATTGCTATCTGAACTGTGCACTCAGCAGCCTGATAGGAACATGTGGAGCTACACTCTGATGGAACTGAACTCACCATCCTAGTTTAGTTTCCTTTAGAAATACAGTGCGGAAACAGGCCCTTCGGTCCACCAAGTCCGCACCAACCAGCAATCCCCGCACATTAACACTACCCTACACACACTAGGGATAATTTGCAAACTTGTACGTCTTTGGAGTGTGAGAGGAAACTGAAGATCTTGGAGAAAACCCACGCAGGTCACAGGGAAAACGTACAAACTCTGTATAGACAGCACCGTTGGTCAGGATCAAACCCGGGTCTCTGGCGCTGTAAGACAATAGCTCCTCCACTACGCCACCATTCTATGTCCTATGTACCTGTACATTTGACCATGTAACAGAAATCTCAAAAAATAGTACTGTCACTGATATTGCCGCAATAAATAAAGACCTTTAATCGAACTTTACTGGACCCTATCTTGCACTATATGCTATTCCCCTTATCCTGTATCTGTACACTGTGGATGGCTTGATTGTAATTGTATAGTCTTTCCACTGACTGGAGAGCACACAACAAAAGCTTTTCCCTGTAACTCGGTACATGTGACAATAAAGTAAAATAAACTAAACTATTTTCTTGCACTGCCATGACAATCTGTTTATTTTATTATTTAGACAGGAAAGCCCAGTAGTACCAAATAGATTTAACAAAAGCTCCATAATGAATGCTAGCACTCCTTAATAAAAAGGAACCAGGGATGCAGTTTATTTCTATTAGCTTTAATGCGTTTGTACATTCTGTGCATCATCATTTATGTAATAAAAAATGATCGACAATCCTAATGACTTTGGAGGGTTTTGTTTTCCAGCATTGCACAGAGGAACTATCTTTCACAAGGACCTCTTTGCACTGAAGGTTGGGCGGTCTTTGTTAATAGATTTAACTGTAAAATCGTAATTGAGTACACTAGGAATACTAATGATATTTTGTTTCTGAAGAGCTTATTAAATGACTTGTTTGTTTTTTTCTCATGGAACAACTGTGTACATAAGGTCTTTGTCATTGATTGGGAACACTTGTCATATGCAAAAGGCTGTGTTTATTTTTGTCTATGAACATGGCTAGCACAGAAAAAAATAATGTCCACTACACAGGTCAAATGTCACTTTGGGGACTAATTAGCACAAAATAACCATGTAATTTTCCTGGCATTAATGTGTAAATAGTTAAAGCCAATGTCTAGCTGTAAATATCTATCAGTGGTAGTGTTAGGAAAGTTTTGTGAACTGTGTCATCTGAGTCTGAGAATCCCTCAGAACCTTGCCTCTTATCTAATGGATTTGTTCAGCTCTCTACGCTTTCATGGCCCACAGTAAAAACAAGTGATATTCACCATAGTTACACTTCAAATATACACGTAGCAGAAAAAAAGAGTCATAATTGTAGCTTAAATTAAACAGCCATAGCTCATGAATTATCCGTCAAATAATGACCGTTATTCTCATTGTTTCTGTAGGTCATCACTGAGTAAAATACTACAAAATGTTGGAGTGAAATCTACTGGGCAGATTTCAAATAAAACCCAATGCTATGGAGGAAAATGGTTCTAATTGTTTGAAGGAAATATTAGCTTTTTATTTCTGCTTTACTTGCTTAAAGAGAGAGGTTCTTATTCGGATAATGGAAAACCTTATTACTCCTTACATTTTCCACCCTCTGGACATCCATTTTATCAGTTAACCTCTGTTGTCCTATACCGTATCAGAGGCCATTCCTGTTTTTCTCTCCTCCCTTCTTTTCTTTGTGTCTTAGATCTAAGTGTTTCCAGGCTGTCAGTTTGAAATATTAATCCTATTTCAATCACGACAGAAACTGCCTGACCTGCTAAGAACTTTCTGTTTTTTATTGCTTTGGCTTCAGATTTCCGTTATCTTTTTGATGCTAGAAGGCTTTAAGGAATCTTGATCAGGGTCAGGATTAATATACATCCTGAGGAAAATGGAATAATTATAGTGAGCCAGCATGGAGTTATTACGGGCAAAAAATGTGTTAGCGGTAATAATTAGCAACAAATATTTGAAGAGGTAATGGATATTGATATGGTGTACATAGACCTCCAAAAGGCTATGAGAAGATTTAGTGTAGTTTAGTTTAGGGACACAGCATGGAAACAGGCCGATCGGCCCACCAGGTCTACGCTGATCAATGATCACCATTCACATTAGTTCTATGTTATGCCGTTTTCTCATCCATTCCCCTATACACTAGGGGCAATTTACAGAGACTAATTAACCTACAAGCCCGCATGTCTTTGGTATGTTGGAAGAGACTGGAGCACACAGAGGAAACCCACACAAACTCCGAACAAAGTCTATGCCGACCATTGATCACCCATTCACATTAGTGTTATGTTAAGCCATTTTCTCATCTGTGATAAATTACAGTGAGATAAACAGGCTGGCAGGATGGACATTTGTATAACTGCATTGTTATGGATCCGTGGGTTGGCTGTGGCAGCTAACTCCCAGGTATTTCATCTTGACCAGGTCCAGCTATAGATATCTGCATTTTGTCATCTGCAGGCATGATTCGATGTACTATGTATTGGTTGATGGGTGAGTGAGAACCACTTTTTGTATTACTGTTAAAATAGTGGTAGCCCGGTAGCTCAACGGAACTAGAATAGGATGGGGACTTTGCATGTGGAATGATGCATCCTATAGAGGATGCAGAGTTAAAATTGGGATCAAGTTATTTTATCCCCTGTATCTGGCGTCTCCTAAATGTAAATTACATCATATAATATATGTAGATTGGCTATTGCATGTTAGCCAATAAGAATGCTTTGTAATAATAACCCCGCCCAGTGCATGCTTTATAGTGTAAGAACGCGTTTATTATATTCAGTAGTTGCAGCAGACTGAATGTATAATGTACTGCATATCTGATACTGGAAAGACTATTAAAGATGCTTACACCTTTACCTGTGTGTGAGTCAGGTAATTACATGGTGTCAGAAAACTGGGTCTAACCCACTCCATTTGTTTACCGCGATTTATTTTCTTTATCAGTTTTATTTTGTAACTTTTTCAACGTTATGGCCAACTCCTGTCGAAAGCCTAGTCCCCTTGTATTTGACTCTGACATAGCCGAGCGATGGCGCATGTTTGAACGTGACTATGCTCACTACATTCGCATCGTTCACCGGAATGACCCCGATGATCTGATGGCATCGCTATCTAGCAGGTCCAGAGGCAATGATTCATGCAGACAACTTCGAGTTTGCCCCAGCAATCAACGATGCTAATGGTCAGGTCCTTGTGCCAGCAGAATCTATCGACAATCCAACCGTCTTACTCAGAAAGTTTAGAGAGTTATGTGACCTGTCCTCGAACCGCATCCTTGACAGAACAAGGTTTTTCGCCCGACAACCTGTCGAACGCTTCATCAGTGACTTACGACATATGGCTACATGGTGCCGCTTCGGTGAGTTAACTAATGAGTTAGTACGCGACAAGATTGTGGGGGGAATGAGCAATCGCAAGTTAAGAGCTGAACTGCTTCGAAACGCTGAATTTACTTTAGAGCAAGTCATTCATTCATGTTGCATGGCAGAGGTCATGGCCCCGCTCGCAGACTTTGATTCTGCCAGCCTACGACAGCAACACAACGTCAATCTTGCTAACTATTCTCCCCGCAATGTTTCAAATGTGCCTCGGAAAAGTTCTAATGTGCCTGCCACGAGATGCCCCAACTGCAATTATTTCCACTCTAGAGGGCGCCAGTTCTGCGTAGCCCATGGGAAAGTTTGTCACAACTGCAAGAAGCTTAATCTTTTTATCACGTGTTGTCGGTCTCATGGGAATGCTGCTTCAAGGACAAATCTGCACCTGCTTCAACAAGAACTATCTGACTCCGACTCCCAAGAACATGACGATGCTTCTAACGGGAACGATTCCGATAACACAGACAACGACTCAGCAGTACTATCTCTCCTACGCTCCTCAGGCACGCTGCTCGACCCAGCAGTGACCATGGTGATAAACAACAAGGCCCTGACCGCCAAGGTGGACACTGGTGCCAAGGTCAACGTTATGTCGCTGAGAGAGTTCAACAAGATCAGGAGCACGGAGCAAATGAAAAAGGATTCCTCCATGCTACATGCCTATGGTGGGGATGTTTTACGCCCACTGGGGAAAGCTGATTTGAAATGCACTGTCAATGAACAAACAAAAAAACTGATGTTTTACATCGTTCAACCTAACTCTGAAACCCTGCTTGGCAACAGTGCATGCCATGACTTAGGACTGGTCTATTTTGGACGTGCTGTCCACAAACTCTGTTTGACAGAGGAGCCAACGCAGCAGATGCTATCCCAGTACAAAGACCTGTTCGACGACAAACTTGACAAGCTGCCCACGACGTACAGAATCACCGTAGATCCTACAGTTACACCAGTGGTTTGCGCACCCCACCGAGTTCTCCATGCCATGCAGGAAAGAATACACACTGAACTAAAACGAATGGTCTCCATCAGAGTTATTGCTGAGGTCAGCGAACCCTCTGACTGGGTCTCCACTATGGTCGTAACCACCAAGAAAAACAAAGAAGAGTTGCGGGTCTGCATCAACCCCAAAGACCTAAACACAGCAATCAAATGGCCACATTACCCGATGAGAACCACTGAAGACATGACTGCGCAAATTGGAAACGCAACGGTATTCTCGGTCCTTGTTGCCAAAAGCTCTTTCTGGCAAATACCACTGGATCGTGCATCATCTGCTCTGACGACTTTTGCCACACTGTTTGGCCGCTACAGATTTTTAAGAATGCCCTTCGGCATCAACTCAGCCAGCGAAGTTTTCCAACGCACAATGGAACAGTTGTTTGCAGAATATCCATGTGCCATCATTGTTGATGATATCCTAGTCTACGGCCGTGATTTAGCCGAGCATGACGCCAACCTGAAGAAGATACTAAACCGTGCCAGAGACATCAACCTTAAACTCAACCCTCTCAAGTCAAGATTCCGGGTTCCGGAAGTTACTTACGTCGGTCGTGTGTTCACCAGCAACGGATTAAAACCTGATCCGTTAAAGACCGCAGCCATTAACGAACTGCCAGTTCCAACCGATGTCACCAGTTTGCAACGGTTCCTCGGTATGGTGAACTACATGGGCAAATTTATTCCCAACCTCAGCAAACTTTCTGCCCCCCTGCAACAACTTACTCACAAGGACACTGCATGGTCCTGGTACCCACAACACCAAAGAGCCTTCGAGACGCTCAAGCTCCAGCTAGCCAGCGCACCAACACTGGTGTACTTTAACCTCAAGCTGCCGATCACCATCACCTGCGGTGTGTCCCAGTACGGGCTAGGCGCAGCGTGCCTACAGAAAACCACCGACGGCGATGTGATGCCTGTCTCCTTTGCATCACGAACCCTAACAGACACTGAACAACGCTATGCCCAAATTGAAAAGGAACTGCTCGCCGTCGTCTTTGCCTGTTCAAAATTTAAGGACTTCCTTTTTTGCAAAGCTTTCACTGTTGAAACTGACTACCAGCCACTAGTCACCATCCTGAACAAGCCCATCCATGCTGCCCCGGCTCGTCTACAATGCATGATGATGCAGCTACAGCGTTTCGACTTCCGCATCGTATACAAAAAAGGTAAAGACCTGCACATCGCAGACACGCTTTCCAGATCCCCGCGCACTACCAGCGAACGCCACCCCATCGAACAAGACAAATTCTCAGTCCTGAAGGTCTCGTTCGTACCCACTGATCGTCTACGCCGCCTTGTCGAATACACAGCTGCGGACAAGACTTCGCAACTGCTAACCACCGTCATAAGGAATGGATGGCCTAATAAACAGTCAAGCACCCCGTTTGAAATACGACACTACTTCCTGGTTCGTGACGAACTAGTGCTACAGGACGGAATAATCGTCAAAGGCCATAAGGCAGCCATCCCTTCCACTCTATGGGGTGAGTACTATGACGATATCCACAGAGGCCACCCCGGCACGGAGGCCACTCTAAAACGGGCCCAGAACATGATCTACTGGCCCGGGATGACAAGGTACATACGCGAAAAGACCGAATCGTGTGCCATCTGCAACAGCCGGACACCACACCAGCAGAAGCAGCCCCTCCTGCCTCAGCCGGCTCCCTCCCTTCCGTGGTCTTCACTGGCCGCCGACATCTTTGAATGGCACGGGAAACACTACCTTGTTTTGGTAGACTCCTACTCGAGCTGGTTCGAAATTGACCTGCTTCCAACGATCACCTCCGAGACAGTGATCCAAAAACTATCAATCCACCTGTCCATGCATGGGGCACCTGTCCACCTTCATACTGACAATGGAAGTCAATTCATCAGTCAAAAGTTCAAGAACTTTGCCAAATGGTGGAACTTCCAACATGTCACCAGCAGCCCAGAATACCCACAGTCCAATGGACTTGCCGAGCGTGCTGTTCGGACCGCTAAACAACTCATGGAACGCTCCTACCTAGCAAAATCTGACGTCTACCTGGACCTACTCAACCTGCGGAACATTTCAAGGGACATTGTTCTAGGCTCCCCCACCCAGCGGCTAATGTCTCGCCAGACGCGTCCACCATTGCATGTCTCCCAGCAACAGCTGCAGCCGCAGGTCCGCTCTCCCACCGCGATACAAAAGCGAGTGCAGTTTAAACACGACACACAAAAGCGGTTTTATGACAAGACCAGAAAGCCGCTTAAACCATTAATACAAGTGGCACGCCTACAAACTGACAAAGGACATACCAAACTAGGGCACATTCATGGCCCCTCAAAGGAGCCACGCTCCTACCTGGTCGAAGTGGATGGTGTCCTCTACAGACGCAACCATCAACACCTCCTTCCAGTGAAGGAATAGATGATGTTTCGGGTCGAGACTCTTCTTCAGTCTGAAGAAGGGTCTCGACCCGAAACATCACCCATTGCTTCTCTCCAGAGATGCTGCCGGTCCCGATGAGTTACTCCTGCATTTTGTGTCTATCTCCAATCGTCTTGGTCCCGCTCTGGGATTAGGAGTAGGGGCGGATCCGAATCCGGATCCGCAAGGGCCGTGAGCCCCAGGCCGAGCTCGGCGATCGCTTGCCTGCTTCTGCTGCTGATGGAGGTGAGACATTGCACCGCGCCAGGGTGTCCCACTTGGCCGTCATTTACTCGACAGGCCGGTGGCACGCGAAGATTTCATGCAGAACGAAATCCTGGAGCGCTGCACGATACCGCGCGCAACTCCACACTCCTCCATACCACTCCATGCGACCGTCCCGCGCTACCCACATGCTACCCACACGCTACCAGGTCGCGTAAATGGCGCGCAAATGGCGGCCAAGTGGGACAGGCCCTTAAGAGTTTAAAATGCATTTGAATCCATCTCCCAGAAGTGGCTTGTTACCAACAAAAACCACGGCGCCTTCCACCAGAAAATAGATTGGAATAGTCCTTAAAAAAATAGAATGATACATGCACATAATTCAACTTGTTTGAAACCGTAAGATTGCAAATCTATTATGTTCAGTGTTGGACTGAAGTGCAAACAACTCCAAGCAGATGGTTGTCATTTGGATCAAATAAACCAGTCCAATCATTTTGATGAGTGGTTTATTAAATCAGTGATGCCTTTCCAGATTTCATTTCAACTGTCCATGCAAAAGAAACTCCTTCTTTTGCACAGCTCTACGACTGATTATTATATTTTTATTATCTTATGAAAAAGATTCAAAGATCAGTTTATTGTCACATGTACCAATTAAAGCACAGCGAAGGAGAAATATATCAAACAACTCCCTTCGACACCCTGTCCTGGAAACTGCACCACATGGAGCCACAGTTTTGTTTATATTTTATTATCGTTTATAGTGGAAACTAAAATGTAATGAAAAATTAGGAATAATGTGAATTGCGCAAGGTGTGCGATTTTCCTCATGAGTACCATGAGTTTGTGGTGAGTTAATAAACTGGGGAGTCTGGTTATGCACAGTGATAGCCAACCACATAACACATGCATCTGGACTCATTGTCCCTGCAGGACCCAAGTCTTTCATAGGATATTCATGGATCTCAATGGCTTTGAAGCCTGCTTCAGCCTTGCTTAAGACACCCTGCATCTCTGGAGAACATAGATCCCAGTTTGACACTTCAGGTTGGTCCAGATAATAATGTGTAATTTAGTTTAGTTTAGAGATACAGCGCGGTAACAGACCCTTCGGCCCATCGAGTCTGCGCTGACCAGAGATCCCAATACACTAAAACTATCTTATACTGTACACACAAGGGACAATTTACAAACTTACCATCTACAAACCTGTATGTCTTTGAAGTGTGGGAGGAAACCGGAACTCCCGGAGAAAACCCACGCAGATCACGAAGAGAACGGACAAATTCCATACAGACAAGCACCCATAGTCAGTATCGAACCCGACATGTAAGGCAGCAATTTTGCTGGCCCAAATGCCTGACTTTTTCTTTAACCTTCACATACTCCACCTCTGATAGAGTCACTAATGCCTCTTCAGCTTAAGTCCTCTCAAAGCCAACCCTACTGATCTGCTGACCTAACTGGAATCCGACACAATTCTTTCACCCATAGATCTACTTCTTCTTTCGTGTCCTTATGCTATATAGTGGCTCGCCACTGCTATACACAACATTGCGCTATTGGAGTGTTAAGTGTAAGGTCTGCAGTAGTACATGGATTATCCAGCAATGGGCATTGCAGTAGGTGTTGCATTGTCTGGGTCTGTGTGCCACAGTCACAGGTTGTTGTACCTTCGATGTAGCCCCATTTGTGCATTGTCACCCTTGACCGCCCGACCTCGGTTCGCAATCGGTTGAGACATCTGCAGTTCAGCCAGTGTTCATCAGCACCTGGCGGTAAGCAGTCTGCTGACCTAATCCAACCTCTACAGGTCCACTGACACCAAATGCTCCCCGACTCCTCATCCAAATACAAATCACAACACCCCTATCTCTAACACCAACACTGATTGGCAGCAGATGACCTTCATGCCAACATCCCTACCATTGATTATCCACCACTCCATATAACAATTGGTCCTGGATCCCTTTCTGATTGCTCACTCTGGGTCTTAGTCAACCCTGGACTTAGCCCTCCCTCTGGACTTACCTGATTAGCTTTGCGTGATAAAGAATGCTGTGCAGAAGGAAATGCCCTTTGCATAGTCAAACAATTTAACAGTGCCAAATTGTTGGGACCTTGTGTTCCATTGAGATTCCTAACATAGGGCCCCTGAACAAAATGGTTTGTTTTATATTGCCATTTGATATTCTGGGCAACTGAACACACACCAATGAAAGCTTTTAGACAGATAAATGGATAGGAAGGGTTTAGACGGTTATGGGCCAAATGTAGGCAAATGGGACTAGTATACCAATTCCATTGTCATGGTCAGCATTATTGTTGTACAGCTACATCGCTGTCCATGGTGACCAAATTGGCTTACTGGGCTAATCCTCTGCTATATAGCTCCATGACTCTCATTACTCTAAGCACTTCCTATGTCCTTGTGAAAATCTTCATGAGGTTTCACTTAAACAGAACAATGCCATTAGAAAGGTTATAGGACATAAATATCAGGATTAATTTGATTGGTTTGAGGCAGGGTCCCGACCTGAAACATCGCCTATCCATGCTCTCCAGGAATGCTGCCTGACTCACTGAAGGCATTTTGTGTCTTTTTTTGTAAACCAGCAACTGCAGTTGAAACGTTGCCTGTCCATGTTCTCCAGAGTTGCTCCCTGACCTGCTGAGTTATTTCAGCACTTTGTATATGTTTTCTATAAACCAGCATCTGCAGTTCCTTGTGTCAGGATTTGATTGCTATTCTATCGTCATTTCATTTTTCTTTTACTTCAGTGTGTTGAGAGAGTGAGGGGGAGAGGGAGGGAGAGGGAGATAGAGAGGGAGAGGGAGAGAGAGAAACAAAAACAAAGGGAAAAAAGCACAATTGACCTATTGGTTAGAATCTGTGTCAGCGTAGTTGGCCAATTTTCCAGCAAAGTATTCAAGGGATAATGAATGTTTTTCAACAACCTTCTTTGTGGCACTCTATATTTCTCTACTCCGATGAAAGATCTTTGAACTGAAACATTAATTCTGTTAATCTTTCCTTGTGTGATGAGTATTTTCAATGCTCATTTTACATAATTTATGCTTGATGTGTTTCTGATGTCGAATTTTAAAGCAGGATCAGTTTGGAAGTCATCTCTGGGAGATACAATTGCAACAATAACTCATAAATCTTCGCGGCAGCAACTCGAGTGTCTCGGGGGACCTATTTCATCATTTCTATAGACCTTACAGCATTCAGTCACTAATTGAGATCTCTTTTCATGCATTTGCAAAAAATTCTCCAGAGAGGCAATAATGGGTTCCTCCTTGAGTGACAGTAGGAGCTGAAAGCAAATAATATTTTTCCAATGTTTTTAAAAGGGAACAGGAAATAAATAGATCATGCATGGGAAAAATTTAATTGCTACACAAAGCCATCATAAATGTCTGTTGCAAAAATAAACTACTGGAAGAACCTAATGGGTCAAGTGATATCTGTGGTGAGAATAACGAAGGATGAAATGTTGAATGTGGAGGTATATCGGGTGAGAGCCCACCGAGTCCCTGCCGACCAGCGATTCCCGCACACTAGCACTATCCCACACACTAAGGACAATTTATAATTCGTACCAAAGCCAATTAACCTACAAACCTGTACGTCTTTGGAATGTGGGAGAAAACCGGAGCACCCAGAGAAAACCCACGCGGTCACAGGGAGAACGTACAAAGTTCATACAGACAGCACCTGCAGACAGGATTGAACCGGGTCACTCGCGCTATAAGGTAGCACTTCTACCGCTGTGCCACCGTGCCGCACCGTGGATGTTCCTCGCACCAGTTTGGCCAAAGTAACCAAATTGCCCTAAGTGTGTAGCTGAGTGATAGAATCTGAGGCCAATAGATTGGAATGTGGGGAGAATAAAATGAGATGCAAGATACCACTCAGTTTTTGCTAATTAGTGTCTTCCCTGCTCAGTAGAATAGAATAGAATAGAATAGAATAGAATAGAATAGAATAGAATAGAATACCTTTTATTGTCATTCAAACATTGTCATTCAAAGTATTGCTATTCCTAAGTGAGCCATCAACAACTATCAACTCTTGTATCATCTCCCAGACTGCACTATAACTGATTTCTAGCCAACACAGATTCGCAGCACCAACCCAGTAACCCAAGGGAATTATTCAGTACATTAGTTCAGCAGAGATGTATCAGCAGGGTCCTTTCAGTTTTAGTATAGAGATCCAGTGTGGGAAACACACATTAGGACAATTTATAGAAGCCAATTAACCTACAAACCTGTACATCTTTGCAATGTAGGTGGCTACCGGAGTACCCGGAGAAAACCCACGTGGTCACAGGGAGAATGTACAAACTCCGTACAGACAGCACCCATAGTCAGGATCGAACCTGGGTCTCTGGCGCTCTGAGACAATAACTCTACCGCTGCGCAACTGTGCCACCCTTTTGTGCCTTTGTGGCAACCAAGGTGCATTCATGCTAACTCCATCGCCCCCTCAAAACCTGAGGCCAATCTTGCTTTTAATATCCGGCTCGTAACATATGTTTACTGTGAATTGTTTGATCGACCCTGAATTTGAAGTTGTTTTGCATCCATCTTTTGCGAAGATAAATGGTGTTTATTTAGCAGCAGCCTGTTTTCCGTGAAATGATAAAGAGTAGGCAGAAACAAATTGGATATTGTGTAACTAAGTTTTGTTTTCCATGAGACAGAATCCAACAATACAGATTTTCATAATGATGGTAAGAGGTAATTATCTTCAGACTGTCTGCCGTAGAATTGCATTGTCTCCACCAGTCTAATGTTATGAGCTATTTCTCATTTGATTTTCCGGCGTATGAAGGAGTCATTCTTTTTTTGTTACAAATGAATGATTTGTTTCTAAAAATAACTGTACATAAAATATTTATTAAACAGAATTTGCTAGATTAAAATCTTGTCTCTTCAGCCCGATGTAGACATTTATTGAAGCATGTTATTAATAAATTATACATGGAATAACTATTATAACAGAGATAAACTGCAGAGATTCATTGTGATAGCTGCAATAGACAAAGGATACATCACAGATAGCAATAAGAAAAATCTCAGTCATCTCAGCCATAAGACATTTATGGAAGACAGGGGCAATACAGAGTATTAGAAACATAGAAACATAGAACATAGAAAATAGGTGCAGGAGTAGGCCATTCGGCCCTTCGAGCCTGCACTGCCATTCAATATGATCATGGCTGATCATCCAACTCAGTATCCTGTACCTGCCTTCTCTCCATACCCCCTGATACCTTTAGCCACAAGGGCCACATCTAACTCCCTCTTAAATATAGCCAATGAACTGGCCTCAACTACCTTCTGCGGCAGAGAATTCCAGAGATTCACTCTCTGTGTGAAAAATGTTTTTCTCATCTCGGTCCCAAAAGATTTCCCCCTTATCCTTAAACTGTGACCCCTTGTTCTGGACTTCCCCAACATCGGGAACAATCTTCCTGCATTTAGCCTTAAGAATTTTGTAAGTTTCTATAAGATCCCCCCTCAATCTTCTAAATTCTAGCGAGTACAAGCCGAGTCTATCCAGTCTTTCTTCATATGAAAGTCCTGACATCCCAGGAATCAGTCTGGTGAACCTTCTCTGTACTCCTTCTATGGCAAGAATGTCTTTCCTCAGATTAGGAGACCAAAACTGTACGCAATACTCCAGGTGTGGTCTCACCAAGACCCTGTACAACTGCAGTAGAACCTCCCTGCTCCTATACTCAAATCCTTTTGCTCTGAATGCTAACATACCATTCGTTTTCTTCACTGCCTGCTGCACCTGCATGCCTACTTTCAATGACTGGTGTAACATGACACCCAGGTCTCGTTGCATCTCCCCTTTTCCTAATCGGCCACCTAGTCTACTTTCCTGTTTTTGCCTCCAAAGTGGATATCCTCACATTTATCCACATTATACTGCATCTGCCATGCATTTGCCCACTCACCCAGCCTATCCAAGTCACCTTGCATCCTCCTCACAGCTAACACTGCAGTGGCGGGATGGTGGGGACAGGGGGGGTGGTGGGGGTGTAGTGGAGGGGGGACTGTAGAGGAGGGGGGGTGTTGGGGAGGGGGAATGTAGGGGAGGGGGTGTAGGGGTGGGAGGTTGTAGGGGAGGGGGTGTAGGGGAGGAGGATGTAGGGGAGGGGCGGTGTAGGGGAGGGGGTGTAGGGTTGGGAGGTTGTAGGGGAGGGGGTGTAAGGGAGGGGGCGGGGGTGGGTGTAGGGGAGGGGGGTGTAGGGTTGGGGGGTGTATGGGAGGGGGGAGTAGGGGAGGGGGGTGTAGGGGAGGGAGGGGTGTAGGATGGGGGGGTGTAGGGGAGGTGGGGTGTAGTGGAGGGGGGATGTTGGGGAGGGGGGGTGTAGGAGGGGGGTGTAGGTGGGGTGTGTGGGGGGGTGTGGGATGCGAGGTGGGAGTGGGAGGTTGTGGGGATAGGGGAGGCGGTGTATGTGGGAGGGGGTGGTGTGGGCCCCCGCTCGCAGAACACAGTGCACAGCCCTGCTCGCAGAACACAGGGCACCACCCCCGCTCGCAGAACACAGACCCTGCTCGCACTTTTCTCACTACGCTCCTTCAGCTATATTCTCGCGGCCGGTGATTGATAGCGGATGCCAGACGAGGCAGCGCCGTCCTGGCAAATAACAGACCAATAACTTTTCTAATATTTCACCGATCGGAACAAAACTTATTTGATTTACAGCAGAGGAGAATGGTGGGTAAGGTGGCGAAAATTCGTAGCGCTATGGGAGATCATTTTTGCGAAAATTTAATAACAACGCAGTGGTTAAGATGAGAGTTTTAGTAATAGATAGATAGATATAGATAGATGGATAGATGGATAGATGGATAGATGGATAGATGGATAGATGGATAGATGGATAGACAGATAGATAGATGGAAGATAGAAGATAGAAGATAGAAGATAGAAGATAGAAGATAGAAGGTAGAAGATAGAAGATAGAAGATATATATATATATATATAAATCTAACAATATTGGAGCCAATGCCAACCCCTGTGGCACACTACTGCCATAGGCATCCTATCTGAAAAATAAACAACCTGCCGCACCACCACTCTCTGGCTCCAACCTCCAAGCCAATTTTGTATCTACTTTGCTATCTCACCCTGGATCCCACATCTGTACCAGTCTAAGATGTGGGAGCTTGTCAAAGATCTTGAGGCATGTCTGGCACATTGCCTTTGTAAATCCTCTTGGTCAGCTCTTCAAAAATTCAATTAAATTTGTGAGATTCGAATTCCCACGTACAAAGCCATCCCTAATGTATATTTTATAAATTGTCACTTGGAGCATTATGTGCAGTTCTGGTAGCCACGCTATAGGAAAGATGTCATTAACCAACAGAGGATGTTGCAAAGAAATCACAGGAGTGTTGCCTAGATTGGACGGCTTGGTGACATGGAGAAATTGAAAAAAATTGGATTGAATTGGATTAAAATTGAGAGGCAACGGTAGCATAGATAGTCACAGTCTTCTTGCACTGAAGGGCTTGTTTCCATGCTGTATAACTCTGTGCAGGTATGAATTTATATGTTTAAATCAGATCTAATAATTTTCAGTAAAGTAATTAGTTCTTTGTGACGATTGCATACTCTGATGTTTTGCTTTATGATCTGGAGATGCTGAATTATTTTATTGTAGATTCGACATTCAAAGAATATTAATGCCACCACATTATGAATTTATCCCTTCTTTTAAAAAATAAGAGAGGAAAATGCTACAAAAGATTTGATCATCTGTTCAGGCATCTGGAAACCAAGAACAGGCAAGATGTTTGACAGTTTTGCTATTGACCACCTTAATGCACAGGAAAGTAAACACTCTCTGACAGTAGACAGTCAGAACCTTTCTCAGGGTGGAAATATCAAAGACTAGAGGGCATAGCTTTAAGGTGAGGAAAACCAAGTTTGAAGGAGATGTGCGAGGGAAGATATTTTACACAGAGGTGGGAAGGTGCTTGGAACACACTGCCAGGGTGGTGTTGGAGGCGGATACAATAGAGGTATTTAAGAGGCTTTTAAATAGGCAGATGGATATGGATAATTTACAGGCAGGTGAATTGTTTATCTTGCCTCAATGTTTGGGCCTGTTCCTTTGCTGTGCTATTCCATGTTTTAAAACCAGCATGGCTGTTGTGCATTCAACTTATGTAAATGACAATGCAATGTGACATGCAAAAGAAATGAGCAAGTTAATTAAGCAGGTAGATGTTATTGATAATCTACTGAATAACTCTAATATTTAGATACCAACATACACTGAGAACTAACACTAATTTGTGGCTGTTGGGAGAAAACTTTATTATGTATTTCTATAATCCTTCCTTCCTGTTTTCTATCCCTAATTGAGACAATAGAGAGGGTGCAGATGCTGAAATCTGCTTTTGCTTTTCTTAAAGTCCATCAAGGATTTAAAAAGTTATTTTTCTAGTGATTATAATGGCACTCACTAATTTTCTTCCTGGTGCTTGTATCTTTTAACCACTTCTCTGCCTAAACCCATGTTGGAAAATTGGTGACTGCTTCAAATTTTCTTGTTGAAATGGGCAATGTTTGTTGCTGTTGATAGACATTCTGGATCATTTAATTTGCTTTTATCTTCTGGATCCTGGAGCGTAATTACTTTTTTGTAAACAAAATTGGATGTAAATTTCATGTTGACTGGACATGTTTTTAATATATTATCAATTGCTTTGAAATTTTGTTAGGAAAAGGATCGTATCACAATTTGTCATCGAATCTCTATAATCCATGAATTGCAAAACTGTTGTAATTGAATGAGTGTGTAGCAGATCTCTGGGTAAACATGGTTATTTTGGTACTGGGATTATTAAACTTTATTTAAACCACACAGCATTTCAGGGCTATTCATCAAAAATTAAAAGGCAATTAATATCACTGCTATTTACGAAGACTTATCAATTATTTCCTTAGATGCAGAAAAAGCATTTGACCAAGTAGAATGGGAATATCTCTTCACAGTATTGCAAAAATTCCAATTAGGAGAAATTTTTATTTCATGGATAAAGTTGTTATATAACAATCCGACTGCCAGAATACTAACTAATCAAACTCTGTCACCTAAATTTCAATTATCCTAGAGCAATAGACAAGGGTGTGCTTTATCACCAATGTTATTTGCCCTTGCTATAGAACCCTTAGCTGAAAGTATAGGTGTACATGCGAGTATTCATGGTTATTATAATAAATATACTAATAATAAGATTTTGTTATATGCAGACGATGTACTTTTATATATTACCAACTCACAAGTCAGTATCCCAAATATATTAAACATAGAACAATTCGGCTCCTTCTCAGGGTATAGAATAAACTGGAACAAAAGTGAAATTATGCCGATAAAACATCAAGACCCTTCACTAAAATTTCCCTTTAGAATTGCTACTGAAAAATGTAAATACCTTGGTGTCTACGTGACTAGAAAATATCCCTCTTTATTTCAAGTAAATTTTCCACCATTAATCATCAAATTAAATGCCCTTATTCAATTTTGGAAAACACTTCCGATTTCCCTTATAGGTAGAGTAAATGCCATAAAGATGATTTTCCTTCCACAACTCCTGTACCTATTTCAATCAATACCGATTTACCTCCTTAAAAACTTTTTAAAAAAAACTCGACTCTGTGATTACAAATTTTATCTGGGATTATAAAACTCATAGAATTCATAAACGACATTTATGCAAACCTAAAGAAATCGGTGGACTGGCTCTCCCTAACTTTCTTCTTTATTATTGGGCAACTAATATTAAAATTTAATTTACTGGATGGATGATACATGCCAACAAGTAAACTGATTAAAATTGGAGAGGGAAGATTGTTCGCCTTTCAATATAGGCGCGATTCTTCTCTCCCCAATACATCTGAAGAAATCAATGTATGAGAAAAATCCGATAATCCATAGCACCTTACGAATTTGGAAACAGTTGAAATCAACCCTTAAATTGAGAAATTTCTCTCTCCTCTTACCAATCGCCAATAATTCCTCGTTTAAACCATCTATTTTAGACAAGGCGTTTGCACAATGGGAAAGTCTAGGAATTAAAAAGCTGGGAGATCTTTATGAGAAGGGGACCTTCCTCTCGTTTCAAGAATTACAGGTGAAATATCATTTGAAAGGTAGTCATTTCTTCAGATATCTTCAAATACGAGATTATGTGAAAATACACACGCAAGATTGTCACTCTATGGGCCCAGATATATTAGACAAATGCATGAACAGAAAGGCGGATACAAATAAGTTAATATCCTATTTTTACAATACCCTTTTAAATGTACCTATCCCATCATCGGAAATAATTAGGCGAGCATGGGAAGACGAATTGGGTTTAACAATCTCAAAGGATAGTTTTATACATTTTATACATACATTACTGTTCTCTTAATGTTAGGCACTCCCTAATACAATTTAAAATACTGCATAGACTCCATTATTCAAAGTCTAAATTGAACAAATGTCTCTCCTAACTGCGATAAATGTCTCCTCCAAGAAGCGACTATAACCCATTCTTTTGTTTCCTGCACAAAACTACAAAACTTCTGGAGGGGAATTTTTGATATATTTTGATATATTTTCCAAAATACTTAAAACTAAATTGGATCCTGATATAAAACTGATCACACTAGGTATGTCAGAGGCCTGTTCTGAGCTAACGATATTTCAAAGACGTTTCCTTAACTATGGCCTAATAACGATGACAAAATTAATACTTAAATTTTGGACAGACAACAGTCCCTACAGTGAAGATGTGGATCATCATGTCCGAGACACTACATTTGGAAAATATTAGGCTTGTCTTGGCGGAAAAACCAGATCAATTTCTTAAGACATGGACACCCTTTACCGAATTCTTACAACAATAGTATGGTGCAACACAAATTTAAATTTAAATCCGATGCTGGGTTGGGTGAGGTGGGCAGGGGGGACGAGGGACAAGGTATATCTCCACTTTTCTTTTTCTTTTTTTTAAATTTCTATATCTTTCTGCCACACTGTTTTGGTAGTTTAGGGGATTTTCCTTTGTTCTTCTTCAATCTATCTTTTCACTTTCTACTTCTTTTCCTTCTTGTTTTCTTTTTCTTTTCTTTTTTCATTTCATAATTTAGGTTATAAGGTTAAAAATGAAGCTGTACAAAAATTGTATAATTTTAGATGCCGAATGTTTTTATCTCTGTACAATTGCTTCTAATAAAAATTAAAAAATTAAATAAAAAAATAAAAATATATCACTGCTATCTCATAAATATGTACGGCAAGCGTTCACTTGGTTATACATTTGGTTATGTCTTTGGAATATATTAACCTGTAATACTGAGGGCTGAGTGATGTGATAGATTAGTAAACTGCTAGTTTACACAAGGGACTTGTGATTGACAGAGGCTGTGAAAGGCTTCTCTTTGAGGCACCTTCTAGATATTATGCTCAGCCTTGATGCAATTCCCAATTGATTTGAAATCGCATAACAAACTATTAATTCACACTTCACGATTAAAGGTCATTAAGACCCCATAGCTCATGTGTATCACACAATAGTATTGCCATAGGTGCAACCTGTCAACCATTTATGTTTGAGATGTTGCACCTTCTGACCCAAATGTTGATGGCAAAAGAGATATTAATAGCAAATGCTCTAAATTGTGCATTGGCTGTTGTGTGACTCATAGCTTTAAGCAATAAAATCTGCTACTGGAAATGAACAGTTGCTGAAACAGTATGTAATGCTCTGTCCATCACTAGCTTGTTTCCATGAAAGAAGTTTCAAAGGCCATCATTGTGTTTGTTAATGATTCTTGTCAGGATGTAGATGTTTAATCAATCCAAATCACGTATATAATAAATCTCCTCAGATTATATTTGGAGGCAAATGCCCAGCGATCTTCTCCCTCCGTGTTTATGGAAATCCAGTTTTGTTTCTTGCTCCATTGACTCAAGACACTGTCAGGTCTGTTTCATTGAATAATTAAAAAATCTCATGAAGTCAACTCAATTTCTTTGGGAAGTGCACCACAAAAGGTGGGCTTTAAATCCTCTGTGAGCCATTAATATTCCTCAAAGGGTGGTGAAAGCAGAATCTCGGATAGAAGGGTGGCACAGTGCCGCATTTGATAGAGCTGCTGCCTCACAGAGCCAAAGACACAGGTTCGATCCTGATCATAGGCGCTGTCTGTGCAGAGATTGCACGTTCTCCCTCTAACCACATGGGTTTCCTCCCAGGGAACTCCAGTTTCCCCCCACATCCCAAGACGTGCAGGTCTGTGGGTTAATTGGCCTCTGTAAGTTGTCCCTTGTGTGTAGGGAGTGTTTGCCAAAGTGGAATAACATAGAAATAGCGAGAGAAAGTGAGGGATGGTCAGCATGGACCTGGTTTCCTGCTGTATCTTTCAATTCAATTCTTCTTGGTTCTTGGTTTCTTGGTCCTCCAAAATATTCCAAATGGAATTTAAACTGGAGGTGGTGGAGGGAGGACTTAAGCCAGAAAGGGTTTTTGGGAAGAAAGAGCTACCTTAAATTTAGTTGCATCTGGTTGGGTAACTAAAGTAGGGTGGAGATTATTCCATGCTGTAATTGTGCGGGGGAAGAATGAATTGCTGTACACATCTGTCTTGGTAGCTGGAATAACAAATTGGATCGAATGCCCTCGTCTGCTCCTAATTGGTTTGGGTTCGGTGTAGGTCTTGTAATCTATGTCGAGCTGACCATTTAACATTTTGTAAAAACAGGTCAAACGGTGAACTTCACGTCTGTCTTGGAGAGGGTTCCACCCCAGAGAATTCAGAAGTTTGGTAACACTCGCTTCTCTCTCATAGGTGTTAGTAACAAATCGAGCTGCCTGTCTTTGGACACGTTCGATGGAAGAAATGTTTTTATTTGTGTATGGGTCCCATGCTGCAACTGCGAAGTCCAAATGAGGTCTAACGAGGGTGAAGTATAGCTTCTCCTTGACAGAAGTTGAACAATGATAAAAGTTGCGCCTCAGAAAATTTAGGACACCTGTTGCTTTCACCGTTGCATGATGAGTCTGACCATTCCAACGCAGATCATTCTGCAATTTGATGCCAAGATACTTGGTTTGTTTGGATTCTTCAAGGGTGGCACCAAGTATATTGTACGATGTTTCGCCTGGATTCCTCTTTCTGGTGACACGCATGGTTTCACATTTGGAAGGGTTGAACTGCATGCCCCATTGGTGTGACCACTCAACCATTGTATCGAGGTCCTTTTGGAGAGCATCTTCATCATCAGCTGACTTAATTGGACGGTACAGCAAACAATCATCAGCGAATAGTCTGGTCGTGCTTGCGACTTTTTCATGGATGTCGTTTATGTAAAGCAAAAACAGATGTGGGCCAAGTACTGTGCCCTGAGGTGTACCACTCAACACTGGATGCCAATTGGAGCTCTTTCCATTCACACACACACGCTGAAGACGTTTTGTCAGGAAACTGGAAATCCATCGTTTCGTGTTGGAACGAATACCATAGAAGTCAAGCTTCCGAAGCAGTCTCTGGTGTGGGATGACATCAAATGCTTTAGAAAAGTCCAGCACTACTAAATCCGTGATGACATTACCATCAAGATGTTTGGCCAGGTCATTTGTCGTCAGGATAAGCTGAGACTCACATGATCTATGCCTCCTAAATGCATGTTGGTTGTCAGCAAGAATATTATGTTTGCTCACGTGTTGCATCAGATTTACTATCAATTACATGCTCCAGTAATTTGCAGCAAGTACTTGTTAATGAAACAGGACGATAATTCGCTGGGTTGGTGGTTGAACCCTTCTTAAAGAGAGGAGTGATGTTAGCCTTCCACCAATCCAGCGGAACATCACCTGAGTCAAGCGATTGTTGGAAAATGAACTGCAAAACTGGAGCCAGTTCTTCGGCCGCGATCTTGAGGGCTTGATTCTGTATCTGATCTGGTCCAATTGCTTTTGTGGTATTGATGTTGAGCAATAACTTCTTGACACCTTCAACCTCAATTTTAATAGCAGGCATATCAGCATACGGGCTGGGCGGTAGAACTGGAAATGATGAAGGCTCCATATCTTCCCGAGTGAAAACGTGTTGGAATTGGTTTGCAAGAGCTTCTGCTTTCGCCTGGTCCTCAGTGATCAGACAGTTGTTCACTTTAAGCATCTGGACACCAGTGTTGTCTGTCCGTCTGGATTTCACATATCTCCAAAAAGCCTTGGGTTGCTCTCCCCCAAGAATAGAAGAAACATGTTGTCTATGAGCACTCCTAATAGCACGATCGACTTGCTTTCGCATTCTAGTAAAATTGTCCCAGTCCAGTTTTGTACCCCTTTTTTTGGTACGGATATAAGACTTCTCTTTCTTTCTGCAGAGACGTTTCAATTCAATTCAATTCAATTCAATTCAATTCAATTCAATTCTAAGAAATATATTCTTTATAAAGATGGTTACCAGGATAAGTAAGATTGCTGATTTGAGGTTACAATTCCTGATCCTACTCCATACCTTTTTACGTATTACCGTATGCCCCAAAGATTTCAGGCTTGTTCTTGTTCGTAAAATCCTACCTCCTGCTATTGCTGCTGTGATCACCTCAAGCCTCAACCTACCTTGAACATAGAACATAGAACAGTACAGCACAGGAACTATGTTTGTGCCGAACATGATGTCAAGTTAGACATAGAATGCTGTAGTAACTCAGCGGGTCAGGCAGCATCTCTGGAAAAATGGATAGGTGACGATTTGGGTCAGGACCCTTCTTCAGATGGATCAGACTTGCCGAAACCTGACCACGCTGATTTACTCCAGCATTTTGTGCCTATCTTCAGTATAAACCAGCATCTGCAGTTCCTTCTATTACATGATGCTAAGTTATACTGATTTCCTCTGCCTGTGTATGATCTATATCCCTCTATTCCTTGCACTTCCACGTGCCTATCTAAAAGCCTCTTAAACACCACTATCGTATTGGACTCCACCACTATCCCAGGCAATGCTTTCCAGACTCTCCACCATTCTCTGTATAAAAAAACTTGCCTGCACCTCCATTAAACTTATCCTATCTCATCTGATTGTTATAGATACATAGATACATAGAAAATAGGTGCAGGAGTAGGCCATTCGGCCCTTCGAGCCTGCACCGCCATTCAATATGATCATGGCTGATCATCCAACTCAGTATCCCGTACCTGCCTTCTCTCCATACCCCCTGATCCCCTTAGCCACAAGGGCCACATCTAACTCCCTCTTAAATATAGCCAATGAACTGGCCTCAACTACCCTCTGTGGCAGAGAGTTCCAGAGATTCACCACTCTCTGTGTGAAAAAGTTTTTCCTCATCTCGGTCTTAAAGGATTTCCCCCTTATCCTTAAGCTGTGACCCCTTGTCCTGGACTTCCCCAACATCGGGAACAATCTTCCTGCATCTAGCCTGTCCAACCCCATAAGAATTTTGTACGTTTCTATAAGATCCCCTCTCAATCTCCTAAATTCTAGCGAGTATAAGCCAAGTCTATCCAGTCTTTCTTCATATGAAAGTCCTGACATCCCAGGAATCAGTCTGGTGAACCTTCTCTGCACTCCCTCTATGGCTATAATGTCCTTCCTCAGATTTGGAGACCAAAACTGTACGCAATACTCCAGGTGTGGTCTCACCAAGACCCTGTACATCTGCAGTAGAACCTCCCTGCTCCTATACTCAAATCCTTTTGCTATGAAAGCTAACATACCATTCGCTTTCTTCACTGCCTGCTGCACCTGCATGCCTACTTTCAATGGTACACAAAAATGCTGGAGAAACTCAGCGCGTGCAGCAGCATCTATGGAGCGAAGGAAATAGGTAACGTTTCGGGCCGAAACCCTTCTTCAGACCCGAAACGTTACCTATTTCCTTCGCTCCATAGATGCTGCTGCACCCGCTGAGTTTCTCCAGCATTTTTGTGTACCTTCGATTTTCCAGCATCTGCAGTTCCTTCTTTAACACTTTGCCTACTTTCAATGACTGGTGTACCATGACACCCAGGTCTCGCTGCATCTCCCCATTTCCTAATCGGACACCATTTAGATAATAGTCTGCTTTCCTGTCTTTGCCACCAAAGTGGATAACCTCACATTTATCCACATTATACTGCATCTGCCAAACATTTGCCCACTCACCCAGCCTATCCAAGTCACCTTGCAGTCTCCTAGCATCCTCCTCACAGCTAACACTGCCCCACAGCTTAGTGTCATCCGCAAACTTGGAGATGTTGCCTTCAATTCCCTCATCCAGTTCATTAATATAAATTGTAAATAGCTGGGGTCCCAGCACTGAGCCTTGCGGTACCCCACTAGTCACTGCCTGCCATTGTGAAAAGGACCCGTTTACTCCTACTCTTTACTTCCTGTTTGCCAGCCAGTTCTCTATCCACATCAATACTGAACCCCCAATACCATGTGCTTTAAGTTTGTATACTAATCTCTTATGTGGTACCTTGTCGAAAGCCTTCTGAAAGTCCAGATACAACACATCCACTGGTTCTCCCTTATCCACTCTACTAGTTACATCCTCGAAAAATTCAATAAGATTCGTCAGACATGATTTACCTTTCGTAAATCCATGCTGACTTTGTCCAATGATTTCACCACTTTCCAAATGTCCTCTAGTTTGGGACATTTCCACACTGGGATAAAGGTTCTGACTGTCTACCCTCTAGTTTGGGACATTTCCACACTGGGATAAAGGTTCTGATTGTCTACCCTATCTATGCCTCTTATAATTTTATATATGATACTTCTATCAAGTCTCCCTTCAACTTCGATGTTCCAGAGAAAACAATCCAAGTTTATCCAACCTCTCCAAGTTTATCCAACCTAACTCATCTTGATACAGAGGACCTTTCTTACTGGTGAGAAATGGTCAGGTCTCTCAAGGCATGTCTGATAAAGAGAGAGGCTGGACAGTTTTGGTCAGCTTACTTGGTGTTGAGAAGAATGAGGGGTGACCTTTTTATTCAAACCTAAGATCCTAAGAGAGCTTGCCAGGTAGATGGAGTCATAGAGAGTCATAGAGTGTTACATAGAAACATAGAAAATAGGTGCAGGAGTAACCCGTTCAGTCCTTCGAGCCAGCACCACCATTCAATATGATCATGGCTGATCATCTAAAATCAGTATCCCATTCCTGCTTTTTCTCCATATCCCTTGATTCCGTTAGCCCTAAGAGCTAAATCTAACTCTCTCTTGAAACCATCCAGTGAATTAGCCTCCACTGCCTTCTGTGGCAGAGAATTGCACAGATTCAAAACTCTCTGGGTGAATGTTTTTCCGCATCTCAGTCCTAAGTGGCCTACCCCTTATTCTTAAACTGTGAACCCTGGTTCTGGACTCCCCCATCATCGGGAACATTTTTCCTGCATCTAGCCTGCCCAATCCTTTAAGAATTTTATATTTTTCTATAAGATCTCCTCTCATCCTTCTAAATTTCAGTGAATACAAGCCCAGTCGAACCATTCTTTCATCATACACTATGTCAGTCCCACCATCCTGGGAATCAACCTGATGAACCTATGCTGCACTCCCTCAATAGCAATTCAGATTCAGATTCAGATTCAGATTCAACTTTATTGTCATTGTGCAGTGTACAGTACAGAGACAACGAAATGCAGTTAGCATCTCCCTAGAAGAGCGACATAAATATGAGCAATAAATAAATCTATTTACGTGCTTACAGTCATAGTATTTTTTCCTGGTGGGAGGAGTGTCCGGGGGGGGGGGGGTGATTGGCAGTCACCGAGATACAGTGTTGAGTAGTGTAACAGACGCAGGGAAGAAGCTGTTCCTGGACCTGCTGGTCCGGCAACGGAGAGACCTGTAGCGCCTCCCGGATGGTAGGAGGGTAAACAGTCTGTGGTTGGGGTGAGAGCAGTCCTTGGCGATGCTGAGCGCCCTTCGCAGACAACGCTTGCTTTGGACAGACTCAGTGGAGGGGAGTGAGGAACCGGTGATGCGTTGGGCAATTTTCACCACCCTCTGGAGTGCTTTCCGGTCGGAGACAGAGCAGTTGCCATACCATACTGTGATACAGTTGGTAAGGATGCTCTCGATGGTGCAGCGGTAGAAGTTCACCAGAATCTGAGGAGACAGATGGACCTTCTTTAGTCTCCTCAGGAAGAAGAGACGCTGGTGAGCCTTCTTGACCAGAGTTGAGGTATTGTGGGTCCAAGAGAGGTCATCGGAGATGTTGACCCCCAGGAAATTGAAGCTGGAAACACGTTCCACCTCCGTCCTGTTAATGTGGATGGGGGAGTGCGTGTCGCCCCTAGACTTCCTGAAGTCTACAATGAGCTCCTTGGTCTTCTTGGAGTTAAGGGCCAGGTTGTTGTCAGCGCACCATGCTGCTAGGAGCTGGACCTCCTCCCTATAGGCCGACTCATCGTTGTTGCTGATGAGGCCAATCACCGTTGTATCATCTGCATACTTGATGATGGTGTTAGTACCATGTACAGGTCTGCAGTCGTAGGTGAAGAGGGAGTAGAGGAGGGGGCTCAGCACACAGCCCTGTGGAACGCCGGTGTTCAGGGTGAGGGTTGAAGAGGTGTGCTTGTCTAACCTAACAGACTGGGGGCTGTTGGTTAGAAAGTCCAGTATCCAGTTGCAGAGGGAGGGGTCGATGCCCAGGTCACCGAGTTTGGTGATCAGTTTAGAGGGTATGATGGTGTTGAATGCTGAGCTGTAATCGATGAACAGCATTCTTACGTAAGTGTCTCTGTTGTCGAGGTGGGAGAGGGCGGAGTGAAGTGCCGTTGAGATGGTATCCTCCGTACTCCTGTTCTTGCGGTAGGCAAACTGATAGGGATCCAATGTGGGGGGTAGGCAGCCTTTGAGGTGTGCCAGGACCAGCCTCTCGAAGCACTTGGTGATGATGGGAGTAAGTGCAACTGGGCGGAAGTCGTTGAGGCTTGCCGCAGTGGAGTGTTTTGGCACCGGCACGATGGAGGTGGTTTTAAGGCACGTGGGCACAACTGCTTGAGCAAGTGACAGGTTGAAGATGTCAGTCCAGACGTCTGTCAGCTGCGCAGCACAGGCCCTGAGGACGCGCCCGGGGATGCCGTCAGGGCCAGCAGCCTTACGTGCATTAGTCCTACTCAGTGCCACGTACACGTCGTAGGGGGTGAGTGTGCGGGGCTGGTGATCAGCAGGGAGCACCGCCTTGATGGCCATCTCTAGATTGTCCCTGTCAAAGCGGCCATAAAAGTGGTTAAGCTCCTCAAGGAAGGAGGTGTTGCTGGATGTGGGGGTGTTGTTGGTGGATATATAGTCCGTGATGGCCTGGATGCCTTGTCACATGCGTCGGGGGTCGGAGTTGTTGTTGAAGTGCTCCTCATTCCTGAGCTTATGGCAGTGCTTGGCCTTCTTGATGCCCCTCTTCAGGATAGCCCTGGATGAACTGTAGGCTCGGGCATCGCCTGACCTGAAAGCGGTGTCCCGTGCTTTCAGCAGTAGCCTGACCTCGCTGTTCATCCATGGCTTCTGATTCGGGAATATGGTCACCCGTTTGAGGGAGGTGACACTGTTGATGGTGGAGTTTATAAAGTCCAGAACAGAGGATGTATAGGAGTCAATGTCCGTGTGGGAGTCAAGGGTGGCCTGGGCTGTAAACGCCTTCCAGTCAGTGTTTCCAAAACACTGCTGAAGTGTGGAGTCCGCCTCCTCTGACCAAACTTTAACTGTTCTCACAGTGGTTTTAACCCATCTGATGAGTGGGGAGTACTTTGGGAGCAGGAACAATGAGAGGTGATCAGACTGTCCAAGGTGAAGGAGGGGGACGGCTTTGTAAACTTCAGCCATGTTGGTGTAGACTTTGTCCAGTGTCTTGTCTTCTCTAGTGGCGAAGGAGACATGTTGGTGGAATTTGGGGAGTACAGTCTTCAGGTTGGAGTGATTGAAGTCACTCGCAACAATGAAGGCTGCCTCGGGGTTGTGAGTCTGTTGTTTGCTAATGGCAGTATGTAGATCTTTCATTGCAAGCTTGGCATTAGCATCAGGAGGAATATAGGCTGCAGTCACAACAGTGGAGGTAAACTCTCTGGGCAGATAGAACGGTCTGCATCTAACCAAGAGGAACTCTAGGTTAGCTGAGCAGTGACTCTCGATGATGGTGGTGTCCGTGCACCATGCTTTACTTACATAACTGCACAGACCCCCACCTCTGGTCTTACCGGAGTCTGTTGTCCTGTCCGCTCAGAGTAAATGCCACCCCGTTAGCTGGATGGCGCTGTCAGGAACGTCGGTGTTGAGCCAAGTTTCAGTGAAGATCAAGATGCTGCAGTCTTTGATCCAGTTGTGGGAGGTGATCCTTAGCCGGAGTTCGTCCATTTTGTTTGCCAGTGAGCGCACGTTGGCGAGGAAAAGGCTAGGAATCGCTAGCCTGTGTGGGGTTAGCTCTAACCTGGCCTTTAACCCACCTCTGCATCTCCGGCGGTGCTTTCGTTCACGTCGCCGTCTGTTGGTGCTTCCGGTCGGGCGAGCTGGCTTGGTGCGCGCTGGTGTTCTGCCGCCCCGCACTCCGCGGCTCCGCTGTCGTTGTGCCGCCCCGTGGCTCCGCTGGCGTTGTGCCGCCCCGCAGCTCCGCTGACGTTGTGCCTCCCCGCGGCTCCGCTGGTGTTCTGCCGCTCCGCCCCTCCGCGGCTCCGCTGGTGTTCTGCCGCCCCGCTCTGTACAACTGCAGAAGGAACTCATTGCTCCTAAACTCAAATCCTCTCGCAATTAAGGCCAACGTGCCATTAGCTTTCTTCACTGCCTGCTGTACACTTTTAGTGACTGACGTACAACACAACCAGGCCTCGTTGCACCTCCCCTTTTCCTAATCTGACACCATTCAGGTAATAATCTGCCTTCCTGTTCTTGCCACCAAAGTGGATAACCTCACATTTATCCACATTATACTGCATCTGCCATGCTTCTGCCCACTCACCCAATCTATCCACGTCACCCTGCAGCCTCATAGCATCCTCATCGCAGCTCACACTGCCACCCAGCTTTGTGTCATCCGCAAACTTGGAGATGTCACATTTAATTCCCTCATCTATATCGTTAATCTATATATTGTAAATAACTGGGGTCCCAGCACCGAGCCTTGCAGCACCCCACTAGTCACTGCCTGCCATTCTGAAAAGGAACCCGTTAATTCCTACTCTTTACTTCCTGTCTGCCAACCAGTTCTCCTTCAATGTCAATACCCTACCCCCAATACCATGTGCTCTAATTTTGCACACTATTCTTTTGTGTGGGACCTTATCAAACACTTTATGAAAGTCCAGATGCACCACATCCACTGGCTCTCCCTTATCCATTCTACTTGTTACATCCTCAAAATGGCCCCTCACATGCGGAAACAGGCCCTTCGGCCCAACTTGCCCACACCAGCCAGCATGTCCCAGCTACACTAGTCCCACCTGCCCACATTTAGTCCATATCCCTCCAAACCTGTCCTAACCATGTACCTGTCTAACAGCTTCTTAAATGTTGGGATAACCCCTGCCTCAACTACCTCCTCTGGTAGCTTGTTCCGTACACCCACCACCCTTTGTGTAAAAAGGTTACCCCTCAGGTTCCTATTTCCCCTTTTCCCCTTCACCTTAAACCTATGATGTTGAGAGAATCTTGAACAAGAGGATATAGTTACACGATAAGGGGCTTAGAAACATAGAAACATAGAAAATAGGTGCAGGAGGAGCCAGCACCGCCATTCATTGTGATCATGGCTGATCGTCCCCAATCAATAACCTGTGCCTGCCTTCTCCCCATATCCCTTGATACCACTAGCCCCTAGAGCTCTATCTAACTCTCTCTTAAATCCACCCAGTGATTTGGCCTCCACTGCCCTCTGTGGCATGGAATTCCACAAATTCACAACTCTCTGGGTGAAAAAGTTTTTTCTCACCTCAGTCTTAAATGGCCTCCCCTTTATTCTAAGACTGTGGCCCCTGGTTCTGGACTCGCCCAACATTGGGAACATTTTTCCTGCATCTAGCTTGTCCAGTCCTTTTATAATTTTATATGTTTCTATAAGATACCCCCTCATCCTAAACTCCAGTGAATACAAGCCTAGTCTTTTCAATCTTTTGCTGGGTAGTGATTACCCGGAATGGACTGCCAGGGAGTGGGGGTAGTGGGGGCACATACTGTAAGGGCATTTAAGAGACTTTAGAATCGGCAGATGTACATGCAGTAAATCGACGGATATGAATGATGTGCAGGCAGATAAGAGTTGGTCTTAACATTAGGTTCAGTACAGACATTGTGGGCTGAAGAGCTTGGTCCTGTGCTATTCTATCCTATGTGTAGGAAAGAACTGCAGATGCAGGTTAAAGTCAAAGATAGACAAAAAATGCTGGAGTAACTCAGCGGGACAGGCAGCATCTCTGCAGAGAAGGGATGGGTAACGTTTCGGGTCGACCCGAAACATCACCCATTCCTTCTCTCCAGAGATGCTGCCTGTCCCTCTGAGTTACTCCAGCATTTTGTATCTATTCTATTCTCTGTTCTATTAGAAATACTTAAGGTGGGGTTAGATAAATATTTGAAAAATCGAGGGCTATGGGGAACTAGCATGGAGGAGGAGTAGAGACCAGCATAGATCAGCCATATCATAGATAGACATAAAATGCTGGTGTAACTCTGCGGGTCAAGCAGCATCTCTGAAGAAAAGGAATATGTTTTGGGTTGGAACCCTTGCTCAGACTGATCTGGTCAGCCATGATCAGATTGAATGACAGAGCAGGTGAGATTCGAGTGGCCTGCCCCATTTCTTATGTCACAGTGCATCGTAGGCCCCCCCCCCCCCCATGGGTGATGCATCCTAGTTGTTGGCTACTTGCTCCAAACCTCAGCTAGAACAGCGTCGCTTACGATGATGTGTGGTCGGTGCAAGCCTGGGCAATGTCATATGGAGGACAGGCTGTTTCCCATGCAGCACGTCCCCCCTCTCCACGTCGCTGATCGATCCAAAGGAACAGCAGGGCCGTTACAGTTTGGCACCAGCGCCGTCGCAGGAGCTGCCAGAGCGAGGTTGTAGACAACGACGAACTGCCTTAAGGTCTCCGACTCCGGATTTTCTTGAGGTTTACTCCAGGAGCCTTTTCCATGACTGGATATGGCCACAAGGCAGTGGAGGTTTCAAATCAGAGTTTTCCCTCTCCTAGATGGACTGCCTTCCCAGGCTGACGAGCACCATCTACCCAAGATTCGTGGTGGCGGGAGCGTCTACCTTCCCGTGCAAGTCTATAGCACCTGCCCACCTGCCCACTGCCCATATGTCACAGCATAACCAGTGGAACAGTGGGATATCTCTGACAGATATGTGCGCACATGTGGACATCAGGTGTTGTCTGAACCATCCAGTTACCATGGTAAGTACTATTGGACTCCTACCAGAGTAGAACGACAGGCTTCAAAATAAATTACTTTTGTGTACAGTTTGATGGTCACTATGAGTGGAATAGGGGGAAATCTTGGGGGGAGGGGGGGCGGGGAATGGTACGAAAATAATTAATATCAAAACGACCGAGAAATGGCTTAAATAGCCAAAGGCATACTTTAATCCATTAATATGAGAGAACTGTAAATGAACAATATGCTGCAGCATCGGAACGCAATATCATTCAAATTGTAACAGCACCCAATGCAAAGTTTTGTACGCATAAAATTGAACATCTGCTATTTCACCATCACGTTAACTTTCTTCCCTGAAAGAGCAATGATCAGCTTAAATCACACGAATTTGATGAGATGCAGCTAATTAGAGAAAGAGAAGACAGAGGCTTGCATGACTGACACTCAGTGTTTAACCTGCTTGTGCTGCAACTAATTTTGGCAGCAATTAAGCTTTTTATAAACACCATCATCCATTTTTTCCTATTCAGGCATAATTCAGACTTTAGACTTTAGAGATATAGCGTGGAAACAAGCCCTTCGGCCCATCGAGTCCAGGTTCTATGCTATACACTAAGCACAATTTACAATTTAAAGAAGTCAATTAACCTACAAACCTGTGCGTCTTTGGAGTGTGGTAGGAAATCGGAGCACCTGGACAAAACCCACAGAGATAACGTGCAAACTCTGTACGCACAGCACCCGCAGTCAGGATCAAACCCAGATCTCTGGTGCTGTAAGGCATCACTGTGCAGCCCCAATTTTTTTTTTACAAAATAATGTTTCAAAAGATATTTTTTTGAGGAACTGAACATTGCACTAAAGATATATATATATGTTTTAATTAAACGGTGATTTCATGATTATTTCATAATTTTTACTTTAGTAATAAATTGCTGCCCTGCTCATACAAAAGACAAAGCCACAAACAATGTTAAGAGAACACTTTGAAGCATGAATTTAGCATTTAACCAACGAAGGTCAGAGAAACTGATAAATAACACAAGTAGTGACCCATAAAATTGTCTCCATCTTCCGAGACCAATGTTAGGAAGATGAAAATAAACGGGATTAAAACCTACTTTAATTCGTATTTTGCTAAAAGGGATCAATGAAAAGAACTGCTGATAGTGCAATAAATGGGAATTAAATCCAGAACAGTGGCACCCTCTACTGGTCACAATTAATCTGTGCTACAATATTAGCATTATTGCAAGATAATAATGTAACCACTCGAGAACAATTTTACAGTTAACAATGTGCGTTAACAATATGTGTCATTAACAAGAGTGAAACATTTTTCAGTAATCTTCCGCAACTGTGAACTTTGTAAAGAAGTTGGTCAGTTTCTGTCAAGATCATTGCTTGTGAGGTCTTGAGTTGGGACCTTTTTTCAATGTGAAACTTTACCTATCCATGTTCTCCATAGTACATGGGCCGCAATGGTGGCGCAGGGGTAGAGTTGTTGCCTTACAGCGGCAGAAATCCGGGTTCGATCCGGACTACGGCAGCTGTCTGTACAGAGTTTGTATGTTCTCCCCATCACCTGCATGGGTTTTCTCCGGATGCTCCAGTTTCCTCCCACATTCTAAAGACGTACAGGTCTGTAGGTTCATTGGCTTTGGAAAAGTTGTGAATTTTACTTGGCTTGCTATAAATGTAGATTGTCCCTTGTGTGTGTAGTAGGATAGTGTTAGTGTGCGGAGATCGCTGGTCGGCGTGGACTCGGTGGGCCGAAGGGCCTGTTTTTGCCTGCATCTTTAAACCAAACTAAAAATAAGGATTGTGCCTGACCCACTGAGTTACTCCAGCACTTTGTGTCCCCTCCCGTGAGAGTAGTCTTGTTGGGTTGTTGTGAGTATCCTGTAGTAATGTGAGATGGCGGGGGTAGGGTAGTCGGGTGGGGGCGGGGGGAGAAGGTTTTGCGGTACTCTCCTTGATGATGGGAAAACTAAAGCTAGGGATCTCCCTGTCATGAGAACCCTTACTTTCTCATGATTGCCCTACTGAAGGCAAATGAAAATGGCAGAGGTGGTGTCCAATCATGCATTGCACAACGGTGGACATAACACAACATTGAACATCACTGCACGTGTGTGCAGCCCCCTGCACTTCAGTACAAAAGGCATGCAATGGGACCCAGGATGAAAAACACACAATTACTGCAACTCCTACTGTCCCCAAATTTCAATCGGTTCCATTTCTCACTGAAATTGGGTTGTGCTGCTCACTGCGACCTTGGTCCACACACTGCAATTTATCTTAATTTTCATTGACACCTCGATAGTTTTGCATTTATTGCCCCAGTTCTAACTAAAGGTTTCCTCTTTGCTGCAAGTGGTTTTAAAGCAGCCCCACTCTAGTTGACTGATGCTGGAACAAAAAAACTATTGATAATTAGCTATAAGCACTCTCACCCAGATGACAAAAGCATGAGTGATGTGAGGAAAGGAAATTTCACACTGTGTTTGGGAGATTGATAAAAGGTTGTTATGTTGTTGTGGCAACACTGAGGGAGATTAACATCAGAT
Organism: Malacoraja senta; assembly: GCA_038087875.1. NCBI lineage: Eukaryota > Metazoa > Chordata > Chondrichthyes > Rajiformes > Rajidae > Malacoraja > Malacoraja senta. The sequence continues at coordinate 14,418,767 of CM075978.1, read as the reverse complement.
GCGATTCACATATTTGACAAGGAATAACTCAATGTAGATGCAAAATGATTTTAAACATTACTTTTCCAGCAATTACATTTTTTACTTTGATAAACACAATGCTCATTGACTCCGATTGAATACATAATAAAACTGCAAACATTAATAGTTGCTAACGAACAACAGTAAAGAAAATAATCTTGTTATAGGATTGGCAGGTTCTGGTTCTTGTAATAAACTTAGCTTTGAAAATCTAAAAGATTGACTTTTCACCACAGAAGCACTCTAGTGTGTGGAAATCTAGCTAACACCACGGTGAACTGACTGGCACAATTTTCTGCCTCATCTCATCCAAATAATTGCTCAGAGCTGACAAAGCAGATTTGGCCCTTGTGCAAGGAGCCATCATAATGGAGGCAGTGGAAATCTGGCCAGCAGATCCAAATTAAATAGGTTTGAAAAGATAAGTGGCTTCAAAAGCAGACAAATGTTTGTTTAACCTTTTTTGAGCTTTGAAATTAATTTTAAATGTTTATTTGAATTAGCCAAGGCTCAGAGAGAAGTGACAGCATAAAATAAGTTAAACCACTGGAGGTGCAGAAATATTTTGTGGTGAAGTGCTATAGTGTCATAGTCAGATATAGAATGGCAACCGACCCTTCGGCCCACTGAGTCACTGCCAACCATCAACCACCCATATCAATTGTTCAATGGTTCATGGTACTTTATTGTCTTTTTTTGCTTTTTTCAGTGTGAAACCCGTTTCTTCTGCAGCCTTCATCAGCCTTCCCAGCCGTTGTGACGCTCCACTAAGGTCAGCCATCATTCTCCGCCTGTTCCACCATTGAGGTCTTGGTTGGATTGCTCTTTGTCAGAGTACTCCCCCTCGACCTTACTGCCATGGGTGGCCCTACCATGAGCATAGCTCCAGACAGCATCACTTTCAGGATCTCAAGACCACACAAGCTTCTCCACCACGACAAGGTGACAATCTACGGAGAAGGTTATTGATTAGTGATTTTTGATTAGTACAGGTGACAGAGGTTATGGGGAGAAGGCAGGTGAATGGGGTTAGGAGGGAGAATTAGATCAGCCATGATTGAATGGCGGAATAGACTTGATGGGCTGAATGACGATGGGCACTCGACTTTGTGCCTTCCCTCACAGTGGGAACCATTGTGGGGGGGGTGTTTTTATGTTTAATGTTAAACTTCTTCTTTAATGCTATGTTGTATTTTTATTAGTGTGCTGCAAGGACATCTGAATTTCCCCTGAATAAGGGGATTACTAAGTATTTATTATTATTATTATTATTATTATTATTATTATTATTATTATTATTATTATTATTATTATTATTATTATTATCCTACTCCTATTCCTTATGGCCTTGTGACCTAATGACCCATCACAACAGTCATTGCAAGAAAGGACCTGCAATCATTGCAAACAATCAATTGATGATTCAAACTGGAATATTGCTGCAAGATTTTGACAGATATTTAGCCTATTTGTTTGAGGACATTGTTGGTAGTAGCCTGTCAAACAAGCTTTATAATCACCTTGTTCTGAGTGATTAACATTGATCAACCTTATGTGTGTAATTTTTGTGGGTAATTTGAACATTTAAAAGGCATTTGGACAGATACAGTACATGGATAAAAAGGTTTAGAGGGATATGGGCCTATCCTTGGAAGGTGGGTCTAGTGTAGACTGGGCATCTTGGTCGGCATGGACAAGTTGCGCCGAAGGGCCTGTTTCCATGCTATAAGACTTTAAGGATGTAGCTATCTTTCACTCGATGCATTAGAAGCAATTACTCTGCATTTGCTGCGGGAAGGTTATAGTATAGCGTATACATCCTATTTCCTCTGGTCTTTGAATGGACTGTTTTCCATTATTTGCTGCACAATTAACTATGTTTTTTGACCACATATCCCTCCCCACTTCAAACACATTGACTGTGACAATGGCTTCAATGGGCACATTGTTGAAAAAAAGAATAAACTTGCACTTGTATAGCTCCTTGCACAATGTCCCAACGGACAACACACCCAATGAGATATTGTCGCAATGGTGCATTGTGAAACATGGTAGCCATGGTAAAGAAACATGCATTTACTAAAAATGCATTGTGCCCTGATCAGTCTGTGGGAGTCAGAACACGATGACCCACTGCATATCCCACAAGCAAAAAACACTTCCACTTTAACCCACAATAGCCTCAATGCACAAGGCTGTTTTTTGTTAATCAATTTTGTTCTTGAGATGGAGGTGATGCTGGCAAGGCAGTGTTATGTAGCCCAAAAAGGATTAAGAAAGCACAGTGGAATAAACCGCACGTTGGCCAGACCCAATAGGTTCAAGTGTACTTTGGTAAATTGGCAGCACATCTTCCACAGAGGGCATTAGCCTTGTTTCAGCAACCTACAGTTCATGCTATTGTTTTTTAAATGCTCATATTACATATTTTCTTATGACGTAGAAGTTTACTGAATAACATGTTAATTGAATTAAAAGAATGTTGAATTTGACCATGATGGGTTTAGGCTTATTATTATCATGTGTACTGAGGTACAGTGAAAAGCTTTATTTTGCATGCTATCCAAACACATCAGGTACCACTACACTTAAATACAATGAAGTTAAACTTAAGTACAATAGATAGAACAAAGAGGAAGATACGGAGTGCAGAATATAGTTCTCAGCATTAAAGCGCAATGCTGCAATACTGTTGTGATGCAAGATCACAGAGAACCATGTGCACTTTGAATTCATAATATCTGGACTGGTCAGAATTGCCTCAATCTCTGGAGTACCATCGCCAATGTTAATTTATTCATTAGTATTATGGGCTTTCTTTCTGCTGAGGAAAAAAGACAAAGATTCAATTATCCATCAGAATTTACGAACAGAATTTATGAATCCTGATGATCAGTCCTAGAAAATTATTATTAGTTATTTCACCCATGCTATGCTTTTTACACTATAAATTGTCACAACCGATAATTCATTTTATTTGCCTTACACTAGCCTTGCAGTCACCCAGATTAGGATTGAGCATGGCATACCCTTGTCTCACTGGAAACATTGACATTGATTGAGTCATGATCGGGATCAAAATGGTTCCAGATTGGGTCTCCATTTTAGTTTAGTTTAGTTTAATATTGTCATGTGTACCAAGGTACAGTGAAAATCTTTAGTTTGCGTGCTATCCAGTCAAAGAAAAGACTACATGATTACAATCAAACCGTCCACAGTGTACAGTCGAAAGATAAAGGGTACAACATTTAGTGCAAAATAAAGTCTGATTAAAGATAGTTCAAAGGTCTCCAATGAGGTAGGTGGGAGATCAGGACGGCACTCTCGCTGATAATAGCACTGTTACCTCTCAGGTTACCTGCATACAGCTTGGAAGAAACAGTCCCTCAATCTGGAGGTATGCATTTTCAAACTTATGTACTTCTTGCCTGATAGGAGAGGGGAGAAGAGGGAGTGATCGGGATGAGACTGGTCCTTGATTATGCTCGTTCACCCATTCACACTAATTCTTTGTTATCCCACTTTCACATCCACTCCCTGAACACTAGTGGCAATTTGTAGAGACCTTTTGTCTGATAGGCAATGGGTGAAGAGGGAGTGACTGGGATGAGACTGGTCCTTGATTATGCTGATGGCCTTGCTGAGAAGGAGTGAAGTTTAGATGGAGTCAATTGAAGGTTGGTTGGTTTGCTTGATAGTCTGGGCTACGTCCACAACTCTGCAATTCTTGCGGAGGTAATGATATGTCCTGATAAAATGCTTTCTATGGTGCATCTATAGTAATTAGTGAGGATGGTTGGGGACATGCTGAACTTACTAACCCTTCTAAAGAAGTAGAGGCGTTTGTGTGCTGTTTGGAGGGAATGGTCACAAAATGGTTGTAACTGGGTAATTCAGAGGGCTAGACTCTTGACAGAAACACTGATATTAGAATGGCTGCAGAATTAAAAAAAAATCTAGAAGTAATTTTTAAAAGGCTTGAATCTGTAAAAGTGATATAAACTACTGGGTCAACAGATACTTTAGTACTGAGTCAGCAATTGATTGATTGAAAAATACAACATGGAAACAAGTTCTTTGGCCCACTGAGTCCACACCAATCATTGATCACCCATTCACACTAGTTCTTTGTTATCCCCCTTTTGCATCCACTCCCTAAACACTAGTGGCAATTTACAGAGGCCAATTATCCTACAAATCTGCACATCTTTTATACGTGGAAAGAAAACAGAGCACCTGGAGGAAACCCACTCCGTCACAGGTAGAACCTGCAAACTCCACACAGACAGCACACAAGATCGGGAACGAACTCGTGTCTCTGGCATTGTGAGGCAGAACCTGTGCCACTGTGCTGCGAGCAGTTGTATTGGGCCAGTCGGTGACTGCAGGTTAACAGTAACCGATGATATGAAATAACAGCAAGCCATTGAATTCAAGGGCAATTAGGGATGGGTAATAATTAACAACAAGGCAATGACTAGATCCTTGAGTGAGAAAATGTGCAGAGTTAGCAGCTCTCAACTGGTTCAGCAATGAAGCACTGCAATTGTCCTCAACATTGTGGGCGGCACAGTGGCGCAGCAGTAGAGTTGCTGCCTTACAGCGCCAGAGACCCTGGTTCGATCCTGACTATGGGTGCTGTTTGTTCGGAGTTTGTACATTCTCCCCGTGACCTGCATGGGTTTTCTCCAGTATCTCTGGATTCCACCCGCAGTCCAAGATGTAGAGGTTTGTAAGTTAATTGGATTGGTATAATTGTAAATTGTCCCTAGCGTATGTAGGATAGTGTTAGTGTGCGGGGATCGCCAGTCGGCGCGGACTCGGTGAGCCGAAGGGCCTGCTTTCATGCTGTATCACTAAACTAAACTAAAAATCCCCGGCTCGAAAAGAGAAACGTCTGCTTGTTCTGCGCTGCCTGTCAGAATCACTCGTGTGAGGATGTCAGCAGGAAACCACATGAGGCTTAATATGAAGCCTCCAGTAACAGAATAGCTTGGCAGAGTCATTGCCCAAGTTGATCTATGAAAATAGCCAACAGGGCAGCTGCCAGCAGCTGTGTCTCCGAAAGATTCCTGCGCCAAACGCCAGTGAAGTGAAATGAATTGCTGAATGGGAACAGAAATACGGGAAATGCTCTAGATTTTCAAAATATCTGACTTACATGGCAAAGTATGCAAGGACATTGCAGAACAACATTTGAATCAGAATGTGACTTTGTGTGAACACAACATAACACTGGAAGTTCTTCAAATATTTTCTGATGCCAATCGTAATGATATTTGTTCAGATAGGGTTCATTCCATGCCTCTGCTTTTTAATTATTAGTTTATTAAAGTAGAAGTTTAATGGTCACACAACCATAACAGGAGGGGAGGGGTGGGGACATATTGATGGAAAAATATTGTTGATAAATCCTTTTTAAGTGAAATGCATATCAGCACCTTTTATGTCCACACAAAAAGCATTGCTGCTGACAGGGAAGTTCATCTACGAGATCATTAAAAACTCAACGTTTACTAATATTCTTTAAAGCAGGAGGAAAGTATTTAACAGATGGTGGTGGGTGTCTATAACATGCTGCCAGGGGTGGCGGTGGAGGTCGATTCTATGGTGTAGGAAGGAACTGCAGATGCTGGATAGAAGGAATGGGTGACGTTTCGGGTCGAAACCCTTCTTCAGACTATATAGATTCTTCACAGATTCTATAGTTTAAGAGGATTTTAATAGGCATACAGGTATTCAGGGAATGGAAGTGTATAGATCATGTGCAGGCAGGTGAGATTAGTTGGTCTTGGCATCATCTTCAGGCTAAAGAGTCTGAAGAAGGATCTTGACACAAACCGTCACCCATTCCTTCTCTCCAGAGATGCTGCCTGTGCCGCTGAGTCACTCCAGCTTTTTGTGTCTATCTTCGGCTTAAACCAGCATCTGCAGTTCCTTCCTACACAATAGACAATAGGCAATAGACAATAGACAATAGGTGCAGGAGTAGGCCATTCGGCCCTTCGAGCCAGCACCGCCATTCAATGTGATCATGGCTGATCATCTCCGATCGGTACCCCGTTCCTGCCTTCTCCCCATATCCCCTGACTCCGCTATTTTTAAGAGCCCTATCTAGCTCTCTCTTGAAAGCATCCAGAGAACCTGCCTCCACCGCCTTCTGAGGCAGAGAATTCCACAGACTCACCACTCTCTTATCTGTGAGAAAAAGTGTTTCCTCATCTCCGTTCTAAATGGTTTTCTCCTTATTCTTAAATTGTGGCCCCTGGTTCTGGACTCCCCCAACATCGGGAACATGTTTCCTGCCTCTAGCGTGTCCAAGCCCTTAACAATCTTATATGTTTCAACAAGATACCCTCTCATCCTTCTAAACTCCAGAGTGCACAAGCCCAGCTGCTCCATTCTCTGCATATGACAGTCCCGCCATCCCGGGAATTAACCTTTCACTTAACCAAGGCTAAAGAGCCCGTTCCTGTGCTGTGCTGTTCTGAGCCAATATACGATTGTAGGCCAAAAACAATGTTAACTGTGCTCTAAAGTAGCCACACCAGCTGATGAGTTTGAGGGCAATTAGGAATAAACATGTAGTGCTGACCATGCCACCACCACCCATATTCAGTGGATGAATAAGTGTAAACCTCCAGAACATGCACAAGATGGATGGATTGTTTGCTATTTACCTACACAAGATGTACTTTTTGTCCCTATTCTTACTGCATGACCAGAATGCATTTGGACTCTTTTTAGAAAAAAGAAGCAGAAAAAAAATATCCTGCAGCGTTTCTAGACCTGACTATTTCAGCTCCATCTGCCGAGAGTCATCAAAGTCAGTGGTTGAATCTCTGCCATTTAGTATTAATTTGAGTGCGGCCACTGAGGCTTGTCACTGCCTCGGCTTATTTTCTTCTTCGTAAGTCAGTGGGAATTTAATTGATTTGTTTATGATGGAAAGAAGGGTAACACATAGTAAGTCATGACACAAGAACAAAATGAAACAGTAATGGATCACTGCAGGCTATGCTGCTTCACCACCTTCAACATGATGTACGATCACCAGACACTTCTTCCTCTCCACTCTCCTTTCAGAAGGAGTCCGAGAAATAAAAAGGGGATGATCACCTTGTTAGTAGTGTACTATACACCCCCCAAATAGTCAACGGGAATTGGAAGAACAAATATACCAGGAAATTGCAGGCAGCTGCAAGACTAATTGTGGTGTCATAGGAAGAGATTTTGTTATTTCTAATATGGACATGGTGTCACGAGCTTAGGTGGGGTGCAATTTGTCAAATGTGCTCCTGAAAGTGTCCTTGTGCAATGTGTGGGGTTCCCGACAAAAGCTTGACCTACTCTTGGAAAATTGGACTGTCCGGGTTTCTGGACAGAGTCGAGGGAGGGGAACTGGTGTTGCATCTCCTGCAGTTGCAGGGGAAGGTACCTGGGGAGGGGTGGTTTGGGTGGGAAGAGATGAGTTAACCAGGGTTATTATGCAGGACAGGGGCATGTGAAAGGCTAGAAGTTGGTAAGGAGGGTGGTGTGGAAAAGGTTAGTGGACAGAATAGGCAGGTGAAAGGCATAGAGCGAGGAAAGAGGGTTGGTTTAAACTGCACATATTTGAATGCCATGACTAAAACCTGGTTAAGAGAGGGGCAGGACTGGCAGCTCAATGTTCCGGGGTACAGGAGCTTCAGTAGTGACAGGGGTGAGGGAGAAAGAGGAGGGGTGGGGGGGTGCATTGTTGGTTAAGGAGGATGTCACGGATGTGTTCAGAGGTGACATTAATGACGGTTTGTCTAGAGAGGTTATATGGGTGGGCTGAGGAACAAGAAAGAAATGATCACCTTGTTGGGGGTGTATTACAGACCCCCGAATAGGCAACAGGAATTAGAAAAACAAATGTGCCGGAAGATTGCAGACATCTGCAGGTCAAATAAGGTTGTTGTAGTAGGGGATTTTGACTTTCCCAATATAGACTGGGAAAATCATAGTGTGAAGGGTTTAGATGGGGTGCAATTCCTCAGAAGAGTTCAGGAGAGTTTTCTTAAGCCGTATGTAGAGGCCCCCACATGTGAGAGGGCAACACTGGATCTAGTATTGGGAAATTGAGAAGGGCAAGTTTTTTTTTAATATATATTTTATTGGAAGCAATTGTACAAAAAAAACGTGACAATTTTACAACTCTAGCACAGCTTCAGTTTTAACATTTTTCAAACAGAACCTTAAATTAAAAAGAGAAGAAAGAGAAAAGGAGAGAAAGGAAAGAAAGAAGAAAAAAGAGGAGATATATCCGTTGACCCACCCATGCGCCCGCTCACCCAGCCCTACGATCAGTTTCGAATTTGTGTTCAACCATTGTATTGCTCAAGAAATTCAATAAAAGGAGACCATATTTTTAAAAATTGTTCCGGTTTATCATTCAAGACAAACCTAATTCTCTCTAGATGTAGTGTATCTGTCATTTCTGTAATCCACATCTTCACTGAAGGGACTGCTGTCTTTTTCCAGAATTTAAGTATGTTTTTTTGCTGATATTAGACCGTAATTGAGAAAGCGTCGTTGAGAGACCGTTAGATTGCTACATGCCTCTGATATTCCCAGTATTATCAATTTTGGGTCTGGCTTTAATGGAGTTTACATTGTTTTGGAGGTGACGCTGAATTCTTCCGTCCAAAAACTTTCTGTTTTTTTAAACAGTACAAAACTGTGGGTTAATGTGGCTTCTTGAGATTGACATTTATCGCAAAGAGGGGAAACACTGGGGAAAATCTTGCTCAATTTGGTCTTTGAGTAATAGAACCTGTGCAGCACTTTGAACTGTATCAGGCAGTGTCTGGCATTTAAGGAGCAATAATGGATGTATTGTAGGTTTTCGTCCCATATATCCTTGGAGATTTATTGACCCATCTCATCCTCCCATGCACGTCTATAAACCTCAGATGATGGGGTGTCAATGTTTTGGAGGACATTGTAAATGTGGGATATCAACTTCTCTGTATCTGCATGTCTATTCAAACACTCATCGAGTTTGTCTGGACCTGCAGAGGAGTAGTCTTGCCTGTATGTTCTCACGTAGTCCCTAACTGGAGGTATCTGAAAAAATTATTGGTGTTCAGATCGTATTTCTCCTGCAATTCTTGGAAGGAGGAAAGAGTCCCCTTCTGATAAAGGTCTCCCACAGTGTTGATTCCCATATTATTCCATTGAGCGAAAACACCATCTAAAGTAGAGGGTTTAAAAGAGGGATTGTTTGCAATAGGAAGAAGGAGAGACATGTCTCTCAATTTGAGACTAAGTTTCAACTGTTTCCAGATACGAATAGTACCATGTATTATAGGATTATGCTCATACATTGACTTATTCAGGGATGTTGGAGACAGGACAATCGAGCCTATGAAGAAAGGCAAGCAATCTTCTCTTTCCATTTTTAGCCAGTTTGCCTGTTGATGTGAGTCATCCAGCCAGAAAATTATGCTTTTCATATTTGTTGCCCAATAGTAAAAGAGGAAATTGGGTAAGGCTAGTCCTCCATTCTCTTTGGATTTGCACAGGTGTCGTTTATGTATTCGGTGGCTTTTGTAGTCCCAAATGAAATTAGTGACAATGGAATCAATTTTTTTGAAGAAAGATTTGGAAAGATATATCGGTATTGTCTGGAATAGATACAAAAGCTCCGGGAGAAAGATCATCTTTACGGCATTTAGTCTGCCAAGGAGGGAAATAGGCAGTGTTTTCCAAAATTGAATATACGTATGAAGTTTAGTGATTAATGGAGGGAAATTTGTTTTAAACAGAAGGGAATATTTTCTGGTAATGTAAACTCCGAGGTATCAGAATTTTTCAGTAACAATTCTAAAGGGGAACTGTTGGAGCTGGGTGACGTCTTGTTCATTTATCGGCATAATTTCGCTTTTGTTCCAATTCATTATGTAGCCAGAAAAGGAGCCGAATTGATCTATAGTGGCTAGTAAATTTGGGATACTGATTCGGGGGTTAGTAATGTATAAAAGTACATCGTCTGCATACAGGGAAATTTTATTAATAGTGTGTTTAGTATTGTATCCATAAATGCCTGGGTGGGACCTAATACTCTCGGCAAGAGGTTCTATGGCTAATGCAGATAGCATCGGGGAAAGAGCGCATCCTTCTCTATTGCCCCTGAATAGGTAAAATTTGTGTGAAAACATTTGATTGGTTAGTATTCTGGCAGTCGGATTAGTATATAGAAGCTTCAGCCATGAGATGAAGTTTTCGCCCAATTGGAATTTTGGAATTAGAGAATGACTGTACCATACATAAAATCAGATCAAAAAAGGTGAACTGCTCTCACTGCCCAATGATATCAACGAAAGATTTCAACAATTTTATCAAACCCTATACTCGTCACAAACATCAGCCGATTCAGTGAAGGTGAAGACCTTTCTTGATCAGTGCAATCTCCCATCCCTCAGTGAGACTGAACGGGAGGAATTAGGTTCGGTGATAACAATAAAGGACATTTCAGAGACCATTAAATCACTGAAAAATTGAAAAATTCCTGTGACGCTGTGAAAAGATAAGACCATTCAACTTGGTCGAAAGCTTTTTCCGCGTCCAATGAGAATATTGCTAGGTCTTCATTTGGTATTCTCTGCGAATAAATTATATTAAACAGGCTCTCAGATTAAAAAACGAGTGTCGTTTAGGTATGATCCCAGTTTGATCTGGGTGTACAAGTTTGCCAATGACTAGGCTGAGTCTACGAACCAGAGTCTTGGCTAGAATCTTCTGGTCAGTATTTAAAAGGGCAATTGCTCTATAAGATCCCGGCTCTTCAAGGTTCTTATCTTTTTCAGGAATTAACGTGATAATTGATTCCGTTAGAGTCTGCGGTAAAGTCTGCTCTTTGAATGCTTGGGTATAGAGGCTTTGTAGACGTGGGGAAATTATGTTGTTAAATTTTTTGTAAAATTCATTATTGAGCCCGTCTGGGCCTGGAGTTTTCCCATTTTTCAGTGATTTAATGGTCTCTGAAATGTCCTTTATTGTTATCTCTACACCTAATTCCTCACGTTCAGTCTCACTGAGGGATGGGAGATTGCACTGATCAAGAAAGGTCTTCATCTTCACTGAATCGGCTGATGTTTGTGACGAGTATAGGGTTTGATAAAATTGTTGAAATCTTTCATTGATATCTTTGGGCAGTGAGAGCAGTTCACCTTTTTCTGATCTGATTTTATGTATGGTAAGGTCATTCTCTAATTTACGAAGTTGTCGTGCTAAAAGTTTATGAGGTTTAGCGACAAATTCAAAGTGTTTTTGTTTGGTGTATTGAAATGCCCTACTGATTCTTGCCGAGAGTATCTGGTTTAGTTTGAATTTGAGTGCAGCTATTTTGTTGTGTTTTCTTGTGGATGGGTCAGCCGCATTTTCTAAGTCTAATTGTTTTATTTGTTTTTCTAACTCCAATTGTTCTGCCCTATTTCTCTTATTCTGAAAAGCTTGGTATGAAATGATGCAGGCTCTGAGGTAGGCTTTAAAGGTTTCCCAAAGCAAAGATGGAGAGATACCAGGAGTGTAATTAATCTCAAAGAAGATTTCGATCTGTAACTTCAGGTAGTCACAAAACCTAGCCTCTGCGAGTATTTGTGGGTTAAATCTCCAGCACGGCTGTCTATTTGCCATTCCTTCCAGTTTTACAGAAAATGTAAGAGGGCAATGATCTGAGATAATGATATTATGATATTTTGGGTTGTAGGTGTATGGCAGAAGTTTGGAGTCAACCAGGAAATAATCTATTCTTGTATACACTTTATGGACACCTGAGTAGAAGGAATATTCTCTTCCTGAAGGATTCCATATGTCCTTTATATTTGTGTTGTTTATATAAGTATTCAGAAGTTCACTGGACTTGGATGTGATTATTTTTTGAAATGAAGATCTATCTAGGTATTGGTCTAATACACAGTTTAGATCCCCCCCGATTATCAAATTGGACTGGGTCATATCAGGTATTAAATTAAATATTTTATTGAAGAAATGGGGGTTATCAAAATTTGGAGCAGATATGTTCACCAACGTCAATGAGGTTGAGTACATTTCTCCGGATACTATAATGTACCTACCTTCTTTATCAGCTATTGTGGACTTATGTTTGAATGGAATACCTTTATGGATTTGAATTGCAGTTCCCCTGGCTTTAGAGGAAAAGGTGGAGTGATACAACTGTCCAATCCACCCACCCCTCAGTCTGTTATGTGATTCGTTCTTGAGGTGAGTCTCCTGAAGGAATATTATGTCAGTGTTAAGAGATTTTAAGTGGGCTAGTATTTTACCCCTTTTTTATTGGTACATTCGCACCCCTGACGTTCCAACTACAAAACGTGAATCCTTTCTGCCCAGGTTTGCTTGCTACATCATCTTGCATATTTAAGATTATACGATTTCTGCTGAATTAAATAAGTCCGACACAGTGATTAAAGTATTTCTTTCAAATGTATGCTGTGAGAAACTCCTCGCCATTTTCCCCTGCCCCCCAGAGATATCTCCAAGAAAAGTGTACCTTAGTACAAGATATTAAGATACTTATTACAAAGTTATTACAAAGTTAAGAAAAATGAAAAGAGAAGAGAAAAAAGGAACAACATATGAAAATGTTGCTAACGAGTACCACATCGGTGGTTGAATTCAAGTAACCCTCCTTACGAGACGCTTTAAATACTATCATTATTATAAGATTATAAGATAGTCCCGCACCTTTAATGCGTTAAGGAACCAAACAGAACAAAATGTGAAGATCTTTTAGAGGCTCAGCATTCCCCTCTAGTTAAGGTAATTCCCCTCTAGTAAATGTAATTATTGTGGCCTTGTCAAACATAAGGTTTAGCACTACACGCTACGAATCCCAGTTGTGGACACTGGTATCATTGTCTCGTTGTAGGACATTGATCATTCTTTTATTCTGAATTTTAATTAATGTATTGTGGGTTTTTTTAATATAGAATTTATGATGCTTTTATAAGTATAGTAAGATTTTATATGTACTTTATATTTTTTAATATGCAATGCATTTTTATGTAATGTTGCCCGTTGTCTGGACTTTCAGTCTGAAATAAAGTTTATTATTATTATTATTATATGAAGGAATGAGTAAGTAGCTGAATGTAGATTTAACCGACATACGTCACGTAATAGTTATCTTTCAATCGATACTGTTTCTGCCATATTACCAACTCGCGAGTCCGTAACACCCTGTAATTTATAGACTCTATGGACTCGTACTTATCCCCTGTCGGCTCCGGCAATGTCCTGTGCTTTCAATCAATTTGCTTTAATATTTTTAAATTATTAAATTATTTCTAGTTCTGTCTTCGTCTTTTCCTTCTTTGTGTTTTTAGTTTGTTGTAAAATGTATGTGTTAGTTTATATTTAGTTTTGTATTATATGGGGGTGGGGGAAACTTTTCTAATCTCTCTCCTCCACGGAGATGCAACTTTTTCCATGTCGTATCTCTGTCCACACTGAAGCCTAACATCATGGAGTAGGAGACCTCTTGCTGGGACTTCCAGAGCTCCTAAACCGCGGAGCCTGCAGACTTTAACATCTTGGAGCGAGTGATCCCTTAGCCAGGGGTCGGCCTTTGGTGCTCCAACCTGCGGGAGCTGCGGACTTTAACATCGTGACGCTCGCTGTCCCTGGTTAGGGGCAGACTTCGGAAACTCCAAGCCGTTGGAGTATCGACCGCCCCGATGCGGGACCTTAGATCGCCCTGACGTGAGAGCTCGATCGCCAGCTGCAGATGGTTCGACTCCCCTGACTTTATTGCGTTCCATCACAGTGGGGAATGTGGAGGAGCCGCTGTGGTGGATGTTTATATCAATTTTTATGTAGTTATTTGTCTGGTTGCTTTTTTGTTATGACTGTATGGCAAACCAAATTCCTCGTATGTTGCAAAGCATACATGGCTAATAAATTGCAATTATGATTATTAGATGCTTTGTCATTTTTAATTGTTTTTTTCCAAATGGTAATTTAACAAATAATGTTATAAATTATATAAATTTAAATAGTCTTGGATGTCTCCGAATGCCTGAGGTATTAAGAACGGTAAAGTTCATAACAGCTTTCACAGAAGGGAAAAGTTGACTCCTTGCTTTGGCTTTCATCAGAAGATGTTGGGCTGTAAGATGGGGAGGAGGTTCTGGAAATCCTGGGATCTCCACACTCCAGAGGCCTTGCTGCTGTCCAGACATTTGTCACTCAACATGAGGATGCAGCAGGGTTGTGAAATCCCACACCTAAATCCAGCTCACGTAAGGGCAACACGGTGGCGCAGCGGTAGAGTTGCTGCCTTACAGCGAATGCAGCGCCGGAGACCCGGGTTTGATCCCAACTACGGGTGCTGTCTGTACGGAGTTTGTACGTTCTCCCCATGACCTGCTTGTGTTTTCTCGGAGATCTAACTAAACTAAACCATGGGAGAAGATACAAAGTGCTGGAGTAACTCAGCGGGTCTGGCAGCATGTCTGGAGGACAGGGATAGCTGATGTTTTTGTTCGGGATCCTTATTCAGACGATGGAAGGACTGAAGTTTAGTATAGTTTATTGTCATGTATACTGAGGTACAGTGAAAAGCTTTTGTGGCATGCTAACCTGTTAAAGACAATACATGTTTACAATTCGAGCCCTCTAGAGCGTACAGATACATGATAAAGGGAATAATGTGTATAACATTTAGTGCAAAGAAAGGTCCAGTAAAGTCTGATTAAAGATGGTCTGAGGGTCTCCAGTGAGGTAGATAGTAGCTCAGGACTGCTCTCTAGTTGTTGGTAGGATGGTTCAGTTGCCTGATATCAACTGGGAAGATACTGTCCCTGAATCTGGAGGATGTGTTTTCACAAACCTCTACCTCTTGCCTGATGGGAGAGGGGAGAAGAGGGAGTGGCCGGGGTACGTCATCCTTGATGGTGGCCTTGCTGAGGCAGCAGGAAGTGTACATGGAGTCAATGGAAGGGAGGTAGGTTTGCGTGATAGCCATATACGAGAACTTGAGAACATAAGAACTAGGAGCATGAGGAGGCCATCTAGCTCTGTAAACATGCTCTGCCATTCATGATCGGAGTTGACCTTCCCCAGCAACATTTATCCGCACTATTCCTTTGATTCTCTTTATATCCAAAAATCTATTGATCTCTGTTTTGTATCAATGTCTAAGCCCTCCACAGCAGTCCAGTCTCGAGAATTCCCAAAATTCATCATCCTCAGAGTAAAGAATTTTCTTACCTCAATCTGATATCCCTTATTCCCTCTAGTCCTTATCTTCCACCCCATAAGCCGTTGCATACAACACATAATCCTCCGAAATTTCCGTCACCTCCAACGGGATCCCACCACTAGCCACATTTTCCCTTCTCCACCCCTTTTCGCCTTCTGCAGAGACAGCTCCCACCGCAACTCCCTGGTTAACTCATCCCTTCCCACCCAAACCACCCCCGCCCCAGGTGTCTTCCCCTGCAACCACAGAAGATGCAACACCTGTCGCTATACCTCCTCCCTCGACTCTGTCCAGGGACCCCGACAGTCCTTTCAGGTTAGGCAGAGGTACACTTGCACCTCCTCCAACCTCATTCGTTGTATCCGTTTTTCAAGATGTGGACTCTTATACATCGGCGAGACCAAACGCAGTCTGGGCGATCGTTTCGCGGAACACCTTTGCTCAGCCCACTTGAACCAACCCGACCTCCCAATTGCTGGACACTTTAATTCTCCTTCCCATTCCTACACAGACCTTTCAGTCCTCGGTCTCCTCCATTGTCAGAGTGAGTCTAAACGCAAATTAGAGGAACAGCATCTCATATTTCGCCTGGGCAGTTTACAGCCCAGTGGTATGAATATTGATTTCTCTCACTTCAGGTTGCCCTGGCATTCCCTCTCTCTCTATCCCTCCCCCACCCAATTCGCTCTAGCTTCTCATTTTCACCCTACAAACAGCCTGTTTACTTTATCATTGTTATTTTTTGCATATCTTTCATTCATTGTTCTTTATCTCTCCATATCACCATCTAAATCTCTCGTTTTCCTTATTCCTAACCAGTCTGAAGAAGGGTCTCGACCCGAAACGTCACCCATTCCTTCTCTCCAGAATGCTGCCTGTCTCGCTGAGTTACTCCAGCTTTTTGTGTCTATCCCTTATTCTGAGACTGTGACCCTGTGACTCCTCAGTCAAAAGAAACATGTTCCACTTACCTAACTTGTCCGGCCATGTAAAAATGGGATCACCTCTATTCCTTCTGACTCGAGAGAGTACAACCATTGACTCAATTCTCGTTCATATTGCAAACACTCGCATGAATCAGTCTGATAAACATTTACTGCACTCCATCTTTTCATAGATAGGAGACTAAATCTGTACACAATATTCAAAACATAGTCTCACCAATGTCCTATCATCCAATTATCCACAATAAGTGTCAACAATCTGACATCTACACCATACCTAGATTAAGAACAGGTAAAGTATGACTTTGAAAAAAGTTTTCGAAGCAACACAAATCTCAATCTTAGTTTACTTTAGACTTTAGAACGTGGAAACAGGCCCTTCGGCGCACCGAGGATCACCCCATACACTAGCACTATCTTACACTACGGACAATTTACAGAAGACATTTAACCTGCAAACATGTACGTCTTTGGAGTGTGGGGGGAAACCGGAGCACTGGGAGAAAACGCATGTAGTCACAGGGATAACGTTCAAACTCCGTACAGACAGCACCTGTAGTCAGGATTGAACCCACAACTCTACTGCTGCACCACCATGCCACTGCAAATTAGTGATAACTGATAACAAATTAAATGATTTAAAAATATGCAATACATTATAAATCTATTTGTTTTTATCCATAGGTTGCAGAAAATGTAATTTGAAACAACCACTTGCAAACATCCTGATATAAAATTGTTGATCTGATTGAGAAAGGGTTACTAAAATAGATCTAGAAAGAATTATTAAAAAATATTAAAATTACACTCCATGTTTCAGGGTTTGCAATACTTAAAATAAACTCCACCAGAAGCTGGTAGACTATTTATAGCGGTTGTATGACTATTTTCTGAATGTATCTTTGTGTTAGGCAGACAAGGTTATAAACTGGCATTTATTTCCAGTCTTTCACAATCGTGTTGCTATGGAAACATTAATCGGACTCTTAGAATTCTGTGGCAAAAGCCTACATGCAGACTCATAGAGCCAGCTACTGTCAGGCTTTCTAAGTTTTCTGCAAACGTATGTCTTTCCACTGCTGCCAGGGTACTCTCAATATATTCCAGTGTTTTCCTCATTTTTTAATTAAAAGTATAAGGTTCATAACACTAAGCAGATGTCTCCCAACTACATACAATCTCACAACCAACACAATTGTAAAATACATGCTGTGATGCAGACAGGAGCTATTCACTTATAATAGTACACCATCTGTCCCCAATGATAGGCTTCTGCAGAGAACTTTGCCCCTTAGAAACCCAGAGCGCATCTAAATCAGGGCCTGCTGAAAACATGATGCATTTTGTAAACAAATACTTCATGAATTACAATGATAAATATTCCAAAGCCAAACTGTGCAGCTAGAAGTGCCGTGACTGAATATCTGAGATCTTTTGCATTAAGAATGGATAATCAGAACAATTTATGTTGCACTTGAATATGTTGTGTTTGCTTTTAAATATAGGAATTTGAACCAAACGTTACCTTGCAGATGATGTTAAAATTAATGGAAGTTGAGCAAAATATTTAATTATTGACATTTGTCACTATTTTCACTGCGGAAACTCTCTGAGGAGCTGGTGATGGATTTCAGAAGTAATAGTCCCAAGTATTGTCTTGTTTTAGTGCCTGTTCTTCCCATTGGAGGTCCAGCAAATTAAGTGAAGAGCCTGATATATTAGTGCTTGCTCTCTGAATCCTGGTGGTCTAGTGATGGATTGCACAAAAATCTCCAGGCAATTTGGGTGGGGAATATAAAATGTCATCCAATTGTGATTCCATTGTATTCAGTTGATCAGAGAAACATTGACTGAGGTAGGGGATGAATGCACCAGTCCTGTGCAATGTCTAACTTTTAGTAGATAATGCAACTATCTCTGTAAGAAACAATACTAATATGCATGGCATGGACTTCAGCTTCTGGTATAGTTAAACTCTGGATTTCAAACTAAAAGGCTAAGTAAGTTTAAACGTTTGTTCCTAACAACTGTTATTTGTACCAAATGCATTTAGTATTTTTCTTTGAATTCTATTTTTATGAACATGCTTCATTAAAATAGAATTCAAAGAAAAATACTAAATGCATTTGGTACGAATAACATTTGTTAGGAACAAACGTTTTTTACACACACAGTAAAAGGAAAAGAAAGGCCATTTAACATACTATGTAAATGTGTGAAAGGCTGTCGTCACTGCAATTAAAATATTCACTTTTCTTTCTGGTATTTCAATAAGGGAAGTGGTGAATGTTTAATGAAGAAATTATTATCAAAAAGCAAATAAAACCCTGCATATGCTGAAAATCCAAAATAAACATAAGATGCGAGAAATACTCAGCAGGTCAAGGAACTTTTATGGAGAGAGAAGCAGTGTTACTGTAACCTTCCAAGTCAAAGACCTTTCACCAGTGACCATCAATCTGAAAAATAAACTCTGCATATTTCAAGTATTTCAAATCTACTAAAAGGAATAGTTATAATTGAAATGTTCAATGCATTCCAAGTGAACGGTGGCTAAGAATTGATGGAAGTTGATTCTTAAGTCCCATCAGTTTGCTGCGTTGTCGCAGGTAGCACAGCTGAATAAAGCCGCAGATATTTGGCTGACTGGATCCTGCCAGTAGGCTATGAATAAGCTTCAGGACCTGGAACTTCAGCAGTTAAAGAAAAGTGAATGATTGAAACTGAGCAGATCATGACTGCTCCTGTTGGCTCCATTGGATCAAGTCAAGAGTTTATTGTCATGTGTCCCAGATAGGACAATGAAATTCTTGCATTGCTGCAGCACAACAGAATATTTTAGGCATAAATACAGATCAGATCAGATCAGTGTGACCACTGACAGATGGTACTGACAGACAAAAGTATTACTGAAATATGCTAAAAGGGGTAGACAAATGCCAACCCTACTAATGACCAAGAAGGTCCTGACCCAAAATGTCACCTATCCATGTTCTCCAGAGATGCTGCCTGACGTGCTGAGTAAATCCAGCACTTTGAGTCCTTTTATGTAAACCAGCATCTGCTGTTCCTTGTTTCTAATTTCCTGACTGGGTCCTTCAACGGGCATGTTGGAGAACATTGACATGTTGGAGAAACCCAATATCTAATAACATAGGCTGGAACTCCATCATCAAGTTCGCTGATGACACCACTGTTGTGGGACGTATCACTGATGGGGATGAGTCAGAGTATAGAAGAGAGATCGAGCAACTGTCCATATGGTGCCAGCACAACAACCTGGCCCTCAACACCAGCAAAACCAAGGAACTGATTGTGGACTTTGGAAGGAGTAGGATGGGGACCCACAGTCCCGTTTATATCAACGGGTCGATGGTTGAAAGGGTCAAGAGCTTCAAATTCCTGGGCGTGCACATCTCTGAAGATCTTTCCTGGTCCGAGAACAATGATGCCATTATTAAGAAAGCACATCAGCGCCTCTACTTCCTGAGAAGATTACGGAGAGTCGGTTTGTCAAGGAGGACTCTCTCTAACTTCTACAGGTGCACAGTAGAGAGCATGCTGACCGGTTGCATCGTGGCTTGGTTCGGCAACTTGAGTGCCCTGGAGAGGAAAAGACTACAAAAAGTAGTAAACACTGCCCAGTCCATCATCGGCTCTGACCTCCCTTCCATCGAGGGGATCTACCACAGTCGCTGCCTCAAAAAGGCTGGCAGCATCATCAAGGACCCACACCATCCTGGCCACACACTCATCTCCCTACTACCTTCAGGTAGAAGGTACAGGAGCCTGAAGACTGCAACGACCAGGTTCAGGAACAGCTACTTCCCCACAGCCATCAGGCTATTAAACCTGGCTCGGACATAACACTGAACTTTATTAGCCAATACTGTTATTTGCACTTTATCAGTATATTGACCATTGTGTATATATTTATAGAATGCCTTGTAGTAAATGCCTACTATGTTCTGTTGTGCTCAAGCAAAGCAAGAATTTCATTGTCCTACCAGGGACACATGACAATAAACTCACTTGACTTGACTTGACTTGACTTGGTAGTACAGCAGGACAACACTGCTACATGTTCATCTTTGTCACTCAATGTAATATTTAAGCTTTATTATGATGGGTTGCACCCACAGCTAGACCTTTCACTTTCCATTTCTACCTGAATGATCACCAGAAGATCAGTGGCTTGTCGATTAATAGTAAAATCATTTAAATTATTCTGCACTGAAGATTTGTCAGTATTCATGCTGCATCTAAGCTATGGGTATGAACTGAACAGTCTGAAGAAGGGTCTCGACCCGAAACGTCACCCATTCCATCTCTCCAGAGGTGCTGCCTGTTCTGCTGATTTACTCCAGCATTTTGTGTCTAGCTTCAACAAAATATAACACACTGCACCAGCAACATCCTGCAGTTCTAATGATGTAGTTTGATGGTTTTCATTGCATTAGGATTTGGC
Organism: Malacoraja senta; assembly: GCA_038087875.1. Taxonomy (NCBI): domain Eukaryota; kingdom Metazoa; phylum Chordata; class Chondrichthyes; order Rajiformes; family Rajidae; genus Malacoraja; species Malacoraja senta. The sequence continues at coordinate 14,398,084 of CM075978.1, read as the reverse complement.
TGGTTTTGTGAAATTTCGGTTGGAGCTATGTGCCAAAATTTAGATAATTTCCTTCTCCAATTATATATGAGGGAAGAAATAAATGAACTTATAAAATGTTGGCTAAAAAAAATCCCCAAGATACTAGATGGTGAGTGGTTAACCGTCAGACAAAAATCAAGTCTCACACAATCAGCATAGGGATTACAGAGAGGAAGGAGGAGTCATAGCAGGGGCATTAGATAATTAGCAAACACAGCCTGAATAACATTTGGCTGCACATAATGTCTGGCAGCTCATAGAACACAAACGTCTCCACACACTGAACACATCTTTATTGGCTGAAGGTGCTTCGATGAATTCAAAGGTGCAAATGATTTCTCCTGCGATAATAATGAACTCATGCAATGTCAAAATAATTGTAAGTTAGCTACTTCCTTCTAAAATAGTTTTATTCCAGTCTGTACAGAGGTCCTGACCCAAACATTTCTTATCCATTTTCTCCATAGATGCTGCCTGGCCTGCTAAGTTAGTCCAGCATTTTGTTGAGTTTTGGTGTTAGGTTTTAGTTTTAGAGATACAGCACAGAAACAGGCCCTTCAGCCCACCGAGTCCACGCCAACCATCAATCACCCATTCACAGTAGTTTTATGGTATCCCACATTTCTCATCTATTCCCCACACATTAGGGGCAATTTACAGATTCAGTTCAGTTTAGTTCAGCTCAGTTCAGTTTATTGTCACGTATGCAGTGTACAGTGAAGTGCTATTGTTGCGTGTTATCCAGTCAGCAGAAAGACAATGTCAATTAACCTACAAATTCCCAAACCCGCATGTCTTTGGGATGTGGGAGGAAACCGGAGCACCCGGAGGATACCCACGCGGTCACAGGGAGAATGGGTTGATTAGTAAGGGTGTCAGGGGTTATGGGGAGACGGCAGATGAATGGGGTTGAGAGGAAAAGATAGATCAGCCATGATTGAATGGCAGAGTAGACGTGATGGGTCGAATGGCCTAATTCTGCTCCTGTAACTTATGAACTTATGAGAACGTGCAAACACCACAGAGACGGCACCCGAGGTCAGGATCAAATCCACGTCTCTGGTGCTGTGAGGCAGCAGCTCTACCACCGCCCTTAATTGTCTTGATTTTAATTTTTCTTTGGCAGCATTTTTAATCACTGAGTGACAAGGATGAAGGAATTGTCTTCCCTGTGTAATGCTGCAATGACTTTAACATTCAATGAACATGCTGTGAATGCAGTAAAATCCCAGATATATGACCCCAATCAACATTCGGACAAATTGTCTTGCTAAAGCCTTTAAGATGTTGTAATCCTTCAAGCTTAAAGATTATTTTACTTTTGGCACTGGGGGTCCACCAATCTTGCATTTAGCATTGCTAGTCCTCTGATATGCAAGGGTGAATTGTTAAAATGCCAAAATAATTTTATGTTAGTTACTACTTTCTAAAATACTTTCATTCTAGTCTGAAGATGAAATGTTGCTGAGGCTTTATAAAGCACTGGTCAGGTCACATTTGTCATATTGTAAGCAGTTTTGGGCCCTGTTTTGAGGAAGGATGTGCTAGCATTGGAGGGACCAGATGAGTTTATGAGAATTATCCCGTGGATGATTGGGTTAATATATGATGAGCGTTTGAAGGCACTAGGCCTATATTCACTGGTGTTTAGAAGGATGAAAGGGAGCACATTGAAATCTACTGAATAATTAAAGGCCTAGACTGGATGTAGAGGGGATGTTTCCAGTAGTGGTAGAGTCTAGGACAATGGGAATAGCCTCAGAGTAAAGGCATATACCTTTAGAATGGAGATGAGAAGGAATTTATTTTACCAGAGGGTGGTGTATCTGTATAATTCATGGCAAAGATGGCTGTGGAGGTCAATCATTGGGTATTTCTAAAGCAGAGATGAACAGATTCTTGATCAGTAAGGGCGTCAAAGGTCACGGTGAGAAAGCAGGAAAATGGGGTTGAGAGAGAAAAATTGATCAGCCATGATCGAATGGCGGAGCAAACTTGATGGGCTGGCTGGCCTAA
>CM075978.1:14363547-14391047 GCA_038087875.1 Malacoraja senta | reverse complement strand
ACAATTTTCACCGACGTCAATTAACCTACAAACTGTGTGGGAGGAAACCAGACCACCTGGTGAAAACTCACGCGGTCACAGGAAGAATGTATAAACTCCGTACAGACCGTACCCCTTAGTCAGGGTCTCTGGGGCGCTGTAAGGTAGCAACTCTACCATTGCGGCACTGTGCCACTGCCGTTTCAGGTCGAGACCTTTGCATCTCTTTGCTCTCAACCACCGCTTCATTGTATCCACATTGTAGATATCTAAGATATCTTTTGTCTGGAAGTTAGTTGCTCAGTGTTGATGTAATAACATAAAATAAGATGAGGTCTAGAACATCTGGAATTCCGAACAGAATCACCAATGTTATTATTACCATGTGTGACAAAACATCGATGATGAGAAAATTGACCCATTGCCACTGTTTTATATGGCCAAAATATGCATATGAACCATTTTATGCATTTCAATATGATACTCATAATCATAATTATAATCATAATCATACTTTATTAGCCAGGTATGTTTTGCAGCATACGAAGAATTTGATTTGCCATACAGTCATACCAACAAAAAGCAACAGAACTCACAAAATACATTTTAACATAAACACCCACCACAGTGACTTTTCCACATTCTTCACTGTGATGGAAGGCGAAAAAAAGTTAATTCTCTTCCCTGCTTTGTTCTCCCGTGGTTGGGGGCATCGAGCCTTCCATTGATGGGGAGATCTTGACTCCCGTAGCCGGCGGTGTTTGGACCCTCGCGTCGGGGCGATCTAGCTCCTGCATCGGGGGGGGGGGGGGGAATCTCGGCTCCCCTGCTCCGGGCGTTCTGACCCCGGGTCGGGGCTGGTCGAAACCTTCTGCGTCGTTTGGAGCTCCTGACATCGGTCTCTACCAGAGACTGCAAGCTCCTCGATGGTGAAATCCGCAGGCCACGGATTGGAGCGTCGATCCCAGGCAAGGGATCAGCTCCGATGGCAAGTCCACATCCCCGCAGTGGGACTCAAAGTCAGTCCCAAGCAAGGCCGCCAGCTCCATGATGGTAGGCTGCAGAGCGACTGGAGATATGATCCGGAAAACAATTGCATCTCCGACAAGGTAAGAGATTGAAAAAAAGTTGCCCCTGACACCCCCCCCATCCGCCCACACCCCATATAAAACAACCAGAGAACATTAACACCTACTTTTAAAACACACAAAAAATAACAACAATAAAAAGACGAAAAGGCAGACAGACTGTTGGCGAGGCTGCCATCGTGGCGCCATGATGACAGCCACGCCATATCATACGCCATATCATACGAAGCCACGCCATATGATAGCAACCATTTCCTGTCAAGATTCTACCCAATACAAAATTAAAGGGGCCCACCTAGGCATGATCCTTGCCAATAAAGCTCATGCAGTCATAGAGTTATGCAGCACAGAAACAGGCCCTTAGGCCCAAATTGTACATGCTGACCTGGATGCTTACCTGAGGTTGTCCCATCTTCCTGCATTAGGCCCACATCCTTTTAGACTTTCCTCCAACCTCTTCTACCCATTATACATTGTATTGTACCTGCCTCTCTGGCCTTCTCTGGCAGCTCGTTCCACATAACTGCCACCCTCTGTGTGGAAATCGTTGCTCCTCTGGACCCTTTTAAATCAGTTCCCTCTCACCTTAAACCTAAGCACTTAGTATAAGACACCCTTATCCTGGGGAAAAGGATTGTGATTGTTCAGCTCATGTTTTTCCTGTGTAATTATGACCACAGCAAGTGGAATACTATTTTTGCCTCACTAACAAAAACTGGAGCTTAAATTTGCGACTTTTGAACTCTGTCTTTAGTTCCCAGCAATGGCAGGAGCAAACTCTGTAGCCAACCAGCAAGGCATGCTTAGCTATCAGATCTGCCTCCCTCTGTTCTCACCTTCTCCATCATGGTCTGGTTTGGCTCAGCCACCAAGCACGACACCTGGAGGCTGCAGCGAATCGTCCGATCAGCAGAGAAGGTTATTGGCTGCAACCTTCTCTCCATTGATGAACTGTACACTGCAAGGGCCAGGAAGCAAGCGGGCAAGATCATTTCCGACCCCTCTCACCCTGGCCACATACTATTTGAATCACTTCCCTCTGGAAGGCGACTCCGGATTGTCAAAGCTGCCACAGCCAGACATAAAAACAGTTTTTATCCACGAGTAGTTGCTCTATTCAACAGCCAAAAATCTGTAGCCTCCCTTTGATCTGGTATTTTGTTGGTTCACATGCTTGATCAATGGTGTTTTATCATTAATGTTTTATTATTATTAATGTTTAGTGTTTTCTGAGTCATTCGTAACTGTCACTGTATGTCATGTTGTTACTTGTGGGCAGAGCACCAAGACAAATTCCTAGTATGTCAATACTTGACCAATAAACTTACTTACTTACTTACTTACTTACTTACTTACTTACTTACTTACTTACTTACTTACTTACTTACTTACTTACTTACTTACTTACTTACTTACTTACTTACTTACTTACTTACTGCTCTTCTGGGACTCATTGTCCTTAGTATGGCCATGAACGGTGGAAATGCATCCTGCAGTCATATCATCATACAATGTGAAAAGAGGCCCTTTGGCCCAACTTGCCCACACTGATAAACATGTCCCATCTATACTAGTCCCACTTGCCTGCATTTGGCCCTTATCCCTCTAAACCTGTCCTATCCATTGTGGGGCATGGGGCATTTCAATGTACAGGTTTTAATTCCTGCCAACAATCGCAGGCTCAGCTGCGACCTCACACACTGAAGGCAGACAGGTACATCCCCTCTTCCCTCATGTATTCACCCACATCTGTGGCTGCTACCATGGAGAAAGTGTTCTTTAAAGCTGAGACCTATTTCTCAAGAGGCCCTGGATCAAAGAACACACCCATCATAATCTTCACAACCTTCCACTGCAAACCCTCTGGCCCTGTTTTAACACAGCAATGAGGGTGAAAGACAACCTAACTATTTTTAAAGAAGTATTTTCCTAACTTTACAATTTTTAGGGTTAGGTTCCCAGAAAGGGCATATGTACTAAATACCTGTGACTTGTTTGCTGCACAAATTGAAGGTTAAATCCGTTTTCCAAGTGTGTATGTAGGAACTGCAGATGCTGGTTTAAACTTAAGATAGACATAAAAAGCTGGAGTAACAGCAGGTTAGGCAGCAATCTCTAAGTGCTGGTCCAAAATTATGTCATTCTCCTTTAATTTCTGTGAAGGTTATTGTTTATGTGAGGCTCCACTTTGATGCTTGATGATAATTTTAAGATGGGTAGAAAGCTACACTCAACATTTTAAACAACAGAATTTACATCAGACCTTAACAGAGGCGGTTAACTCCTTCCTATTAAAAGAATGGCATTAAGCACGAGGCTGTCAATTTGTCAGATAAACAGCAGGAATTATTGGGACCGAGAAGTGACAGGTTTTCTGTATCTGATGAATGAGACATTTATGGCATTGTCAGTCAGGAGTGAAGCATCTTCTTCTGAGGAGGATTGGAATTATCTTTACATTGTCAGAGTTAAGGATCCAACCCATTCACTCCACCACTGTTTTCTCACACACTCTAGACTGAAGTCTTTTATAGGCAGCCATTGTCATGCAGAATCTTTGAGGCAGTGCCACATTTTATCTTCCATTCAATTTTATATGTTGGACTGCAGACGCGAAGGGCGGTTTAATCTGAATTATATTTGACATCTTTTGTGTGTCACTTTACTGCAACCTTTATAATCACATGCACTTGCCTTGGTCTGAAATGCAATGTATTGTAAACAAAAACAATGAGGGCAATAATAGCAAAAGTACATGGATAACCTACAACCGTTAAAAAGAAAGCCCATGATAAAAAGTGTCTATGGTAACTGAATCACTTCTTATTTTCTGTTAGTCTGCCCCAACTTTCCAAATTGTGTTTTTTTTTACACTCTGAGTTAGTCCTTGCCATGATTTGGAGCAATGCTGTAACTCTGGCCTGCCTATGCATCCTGGACAAAGCTCTGTCACAACAGCACTTTCTGAATGAATTAGGACTAATCTTCCAAACGTATCATCTTAAATAAAAAATGGTTTAAATCCCAAACTCTCTTTCTGTTTCACAGCTGGCTGCTTCCAGCATTTTCTGCATTTATTTCAGATTTCCAGCACCTGCAGTTTTTTTTTGTTCCATAACAGTTCACCCTTTGGGTGTGCTTTAAACATGAAGAACCATGGATTGGAGATAATATAACCATATAACAATTACAGCACGGAAACAGGCCATCTCGACCCTTCTAGTCCGTGCCGAACACGTATTCTCCCCTAGTCCCATATACCTGCGCTCATATAACCATATAAGCGTAGGTACCAGCAGAAAACACCAGTGACCAGCAAATAGAAGTTGTATGGATCATCTGTCCTCAAAACCTTCTTTAAATGGGCCTGTCCCACTTAGGCGACTTTTTAGGCGACTACAGGACTACAGGCGACTATGCATTCGCCACATGGTCGCCACATGTTTGCGGGTGGTTGCCAGGGAGTCGCCTTCATGGTCGTGAGGAGTTCCCGAATTCTGGGAACTAGTCGCGGCCTCATTATGGTCGCCGTGAATGTTTTAACACGTTGAAAAATTAGCGGCGACTAGAATGAAGCAAGAGTAGAGAGCAGCGAGAATTCTCGTGCCATAGGTGGGTCGCCAGGAGGTCCTAATAAGTTGCCAGGTGGTCGAAGGTTCTCAGAGTTTCTCGTAGGTTGTAGCCGGTGCTGACCGGTGAATTTCATTGGCTCATTGGGAAAAAAAAGGTAAGCAGTAGTTTTCAGAACCAAGGATAACCGACCGGTAATGCTAAATGCCTGCCGAGCTTCACAGTCGTGTATCTCTGGCTTCTTAAAAGTTGTCTCCACTCCTTCTCCCCCCCCCCCCTTCTCCCCCCCTCTTTTAAAGGACTTACCGTACACTGTGCTTTAGCCATCTTTTTACAGCACCAACCTTCCTGTTCATCGCAGTGTGTGTCTGTTTCACCTTGGCTTTGCACCGTGTGAATTTTTTCGACAGCGCTCCCCCCGCTTGCCCTGTCCCCCGCCAGCATAACGGGCTGGTGAAGGAAGCGATATGTGTGTGTGTGTGTGTGTGTGTGTGTGTGTGTGTGTGTGTGTGTGTGTGTGTGTGTGTGTGTGTGTGTGTGTGTGTGTGTGTGTGTGTGTGTGTGTGTGTGTGTGTGTGTGTGTGTGTGTGTGTGTGTGTGTGTGTGTGTGCGTGCGTGCCATCTGACAGTCGCCGTTCCAGTTGCCGGTTTTTCAGGCGACTGCCGGCGACTGACAGTCCACTGAAAAATCTGATTTTTTTTGGGCTTTGCCTCAATTTTGCTTTCTTGATGGGGGTGGAGTGAATGTGTTCAGGGGAAAGGGCATTTTTCCAAACTGGAAACATTTGTGAACCAGATAATTAGTGGAAGCCCCATTAAGCAGATGCATGTCATTATCCGAAGGGAGAAATTGCAACTAATTATCTTTTTAACCAGTTAATCACAGACCTATTTAGCTACACTCTCCCTTGTGTGAAATTCCTGCTTTGGTGTCAAATGGGATATTGCCATGCTTTACTCTGGGACCGATGAATTATAGAATAAATGACAGGAAATCATTGCCTTAAACATACACCTAAAGTGCAACGATTTTTTTTGTGTTTGACCACATTTTTTGAAAAAAGAAATTACAAATTATTCGTTGTCAACCATTCCTTAAGCATAAAGAGTAAGATCAGGCTACCTGGCCCTTTTGGCATGCTCGTCATTTCAATGGGACCATGCTCGATCTTCCATCTCAACACTAATTTCCTGAATTATGCCCTAATTCCCTTCATATACAGAAATACATTGATCTCAGTTTCGAATGCAAATGATTTCAGTCGGAGTTCAGGGTTGAGAATTTCCAAGATTCACCCTTTGTGGTGAGAACGTTCTCATCATCTCGGTCCTACATGGCCTAAACCTGATTTTTGAGACCTGTCCTAGTTCTATTTCTATTTCTAGAGTCCTTGGCCAGGGGAATCATGTCCTAGTTCAGACGAGAGTTCTTGGCGAGGGGAGACATCCTCCACATATCCACCCAGTCAAGTCATCCAAGAATTTTACATTCCCTAATGAGGATACCATTTTTACTTCTAACCAACAAAGAATAGAGGCTTAGAAACATAGAAACATAGAAAATAGGTGCAGGAGTAGGCCATTCGGCCCTTCGAGCCTGCACCGCCATTCGATATGATCATGGCTGATCATCCAACTCAATATCCCATCCCTGCCTTCTCTCCATACCCCCTGATCCCTTTAGCCACAAGGGCCACATCTAACTCCCTCTTAAATATAGCCAATGAACTGGCCTCAACTACCTTCTGTGGCAGAGAATTCCACAGATTCACCACTCTCTGTGTAAAAAATGATTTTCTCATCTCGGTCCTAAAAGACTTCCCTCTTATCCTTAAACTGTGACCCCTAGTTCTGGACTTCCCCAACATCGGGAATAATCTTCCTGCATCTAGCCTGTCCAACCCCTTAAGAATTTTGTAAGTTTCTATAAGATCCCCCCTCAATCTTCTAAATTCTAGCGAGTACAAGCCGAGTCTATCCAGTTACAAGCCGAGTCTATCCAGTTACAAGCCGAGTCTATCCAGTTACAAGCCGAGTCTATCCAGTTACAAGCCGAGTCTATCCAGTTACAAGCCGAGTCTATCCAGTTACAAGCCGAGTCTATCCAGTATCCAGCTTATCCTACTCAAAGTCTTCTCATATGACAGATACCTGCTGAGGAACTGTTCTGGTGAATATTCACTGGCCTCTCTCTATAGTACATATATCTTTAGGAAAGGAGACCAAAATGATACGCAATACTCTAGAAATGGTCTAACTTTAGCCCTGTATAATTGCTTTCTTACCTTAGTACTCAAATCTTTGTCGACATATCATTCACCTTAAAAAAAAAGGCACAATGTGCTGGAGTAACTCAACAGGCCAGGCAACATCTCTGGAGAACGTGGATAGGTGACGTTTTGAGTTGGGACCCTTCCCGAAACATTACCTATCGATGTTCTCCAGAGATGCCGACTGACCTGCTGAGGTACTCCAGCTACTTTGTTTTGTAAACCAGCACCTGTAGTTCCTTTTTTCTCAATTATACCATTTGCCTTCCTATTTGCCTGCCACCCTGGATGCTACTTCCAGTGACTTTTGTACATTTAGTTCCCTTTTAAACGACAACATTTTCCAATATCCAACTATTTTCAAATACTCAGCATTTCTGTTTGTTCCACTTTCCTACACTGTACTCCATTTGTCATGTTATTTCCACCTCATTTAACTTGTCCATGAGGAAAACAGTGCACAAATCCTGTAATTCTTTCAGTTTCATTGTTTAATAAAAATGATTTTTCCCTACATTGGGATCGCCGGACACTGAACTGCACATCTTCATTGACCTGCTTTCCTCCATTACTATGCTAAAATGTAAAATGCTAAAGTCCAGCTAGGGGTGATGGCAAGGACAGATAGGATATTGGCATTTAAGAGGCTTTGAGAAAGACACATGAATGTGCAGGGAATGGTGATATCTATCATGCGGAGACAGATAAGATTAGTATAGGAAGGAAATGCAGCTGCTGTTTAAACTGAAGATAGACACAAAAAGCTGGAGTAACTCAGAGGGACAGGCAGCATCTCTGGAGAGAAGGAATGGGTGATGTTTCGGGTCGAGACCCTTCTTCAGACTAGTCAGGGGAAAGTGAAATGAGAGATATAGACGATGATGTAGAGGAATATAGAACAATAAATGAAAGATATGCAAAAAAGTAACGATGATAAAGGAAACAGGCCACTGTTAGCTGTTTGTTGGGTGAAAACTAGAAGTGGTGTGACTTGGGTGAGGGAAGGATGAAGAGAGAGGGAATGCCGGGGTTACTTGAAGTTAGAGAAATTAAATTCATATGACTGGGCTGTAAGCTACCCAAGCGAAATATGAGATGCTGTTCCTCCAATTTGCATTTAGCTTCACTCTGACAATGGAGGAGACCTAGGACAGAAAGGTCTGTGTGCGAATAGGAAGAATTAATGTGTTTAGCAACCGGGAGATCAGGTAGGTCCAGGCGGACTGAGCGAAGTTGTTTATCTTGGCATCATGTTTGGCATGAACATTGTGGGCCGAAGGGCTTGTGCTGTACTGATCTACGTTTCATGTAAATACAATTATTACAAATGAGAGGTTCTTGTTTGGCATAGTGAATTAGTGTATTCCCACCACTTCCAGAAATTATGAGACTAGTTTGGAATTTAATAATTCCTTAAATAGTTAAAACGTCAAGAGTGTTTTATTGTCATATGGCCCAGACAGAACAATGAAATTCTTACTTGCAGCAGCACAACAGAATATGCAAACACAGTACTCTGTAAACAATATAAAAAACAAAAAAAGGACAGTATATATAGATAGTTCAGTATATTTGTATATACTGAACTTTATATATATATATATATATATATATACTACACATACATGCATTAAAACATAATAACAATAACAATAACAATAATAACAACAATAACAACAACAACAACAAACACAACAACAACAACAACAATAACAACAACAACAACAACAACAAATGTAACAACAACAACAATAACAACAGTAACAACAATAACAACAATAACAACAACAAACACAACAACAACAACAACAACAACAACGATAACAACAACAACAATAATAATAATAACAATAATAATAATAATAACAATAATAATAATAATAATAACAATAATAATAATAATAATGAACACTGCAAGATTTTGAGTAAATATTGCACATAATTATTGTCCATCAATTTCACTGTTTTAGAATTATTTCAGGGTGATTTTATTTTCATCACAACCTAACTTTTAGCGCATTAACATAATGTATATATTTAAGATAATATCGGATTTAATTTGCCGCTTCCATTATTTGTGATCACTTCAACATCCCTTTAGACGCGGGCAGGGTTGCAACTATAATGTCGAAAATCTGGTTTTAAAATCTACAGCCGTCATTGTACATCTGTCAGGGACGAATCAATCAAGGTCCTTTCATATCTCTGACACAATTTCACTGCGTCCTACGGGACAAGTTACTGCATAGGGAGCTTAGTTGAAAAATTCCGCTCATTCCAGATAGTCAATGGGACTTTTAGCGGGATGCATGCTGATGATTCCCAGCACCCTTGGCAGCTTGAGATGTGTCGGGATTGAAATTGCCCGCAGCTGGACTCTATCCGCATGCTGCGATGACACGTAGAGTAATTTTTGACACTGCTGTCTCGGCTTGACATATTCACAGCTGTAAATGATTTATCTTCAGCATTCTCCCCACACTACTTCAAAGCGCAATCCTTCTGTCGGGGGGCGCTTTGGGGTGTGCCCTATTGTTAATTGTTCTTTTCACTTGTACATTGTTACCGACAAGGAAGAGCAGGCGATGATAAAAGCCTCCAGTGGCCTCTCGGGCGGCCGTCAGCCAGCTCAACCTAAGAGTGACCTTAAAGAGAGAGGGATGCGTTTTGTCAAACTGTACTGCTGAGAATGTCGCTTCGGAATCATTTGTGTGGTCTGATTTCCAACCACACTTAAAATAATCTCCGGTTCACAATCGTTTCACAGCGAGAGAAAATAGGAAGTTGGATGTTTGCTGCGTGACATTCTAACATTTATTAAGAATGTTTTCCCTGGAACGCTGGATGTTGCAGGAGAATCTAATAGAAGAATATAAACTTATGAGAGGGATAGACAGGGTAGACAGTCAGAACCTTTTATCCAAGATGGAATTATCTAATACTAGAGGGCATAAGAACACAGCTTTAAGGCGAGAGGGGCAAAGTTTACAGGAGATGTGTGGGGCAAGTGTTTTAAACAGAGGGTGGTGAGTGCAACACGCTGACGGGGTGAGAGGTCGGTGGTGGATGCAGATCCCATGGTGGCATTTAAGAGTCTTTTGGATAGACATGTGGAAATGCAGGGAATGGAGGGATGTGGATTGTGTGCAGGCAGGTAAGAGTTGGGCTTGGCATCCTGCGGTGTGCTCTTCTGTGTTCTTATGATATACCCCACCAGTCAGTCAGGGGTGGGTCCTGATAATTTGAAGGGATGATACGAAGACAGCACTGCATCTTTGAATGACAAAGTACCACTGTAAGCACAGAGTATGTCGTATTGGGATTCTAACTCCAGCGCATGTCCAAATGCCTGAACATATCTCATTTCAAAGTTTAGTCCGTATTTGCCGGCTATACGTCGTGTAGCCACCTGTCCAAGTAGTTATTGTCAATAAAAGGTTTGTCCTAAACGTTTGCTTCATGCTATTATTTGAATGCAAGTTGTGCAAAGGAAATGCTGAATTCTTCTAATTCCTGCCAAATAATTTATCCGCTAACACCCTCCTGCACGTTAGCACTGCCAATGTACAACACCTCGCAGAAACGGCTGAGATACAACCTTTGACATCGAGGTGACTGGTCAAATAGATATGGCCTGAAGACTCTTAGTTAACGAGGGGGCGGGGGGAGCAGGGGCGAAAATGGTTCAAAGGGGGAATCCCTCCTTCTCCCTTTCTCAGTCTTGGACTTGAACTGTTTCTTTTTTTTCCGCAGGTGTTCCCTGATCTGTTGAGATGTTTCCAACGCTTTCCGTTACTATTTCACATTTCAACACCTGCAGTTTTTTCCCCCATCTAAGAAAAGGGGTTATCTGGCATGGAACCGAAGGAGCTGAGAGCTCGGCTGCCAATGATCGACCCATTAAAATCAAAGGTGCACAGCAGACCAGGGTTGGTCAGACATTGAATGGACATAGTCTGATCTTGCGCATTGACATTAACCAACAATAGCTTAAGTCCGTGTTTATGATATTTAGCTTGAACCTTCCCGACTGTGGAACTGAAATGAAAACATAATTGAAAGGAAAATGAACTGGCGAAATATTGGAAACCGCACTTTAAAGGCTCTGAATCAGATATTCCACACGGTGGGAAGTGTTCGGCTCAAACATTGGGTGAAGCTGGCAATAATGATACACTTAAAGCGGTATCAGGCTTCAAAGTAAAGACTTTGCCATTGTTAGATCGGCTTACGAAGCCTTCAAGGGGACAGTTTTCAACGTCAACTGCTTAAATTTCGTCGCAATGGGTCCAAGAAAAAAGTGTCAATCCCCTTTCAAAATCGCAGGGATTACACCCACGTCTGTTACACCCGGAGCACTGGGTTTGGATCTGGCCAGCGGGGCTAATGTTATCCTAATTTCACACTTTATGGAGAACCAGCCCAGGTGAGCGAGGGGCGCTTTCGCCGGTGGCCGTAGGCTGGAGGCCGGAGTTTGTGAGCCAAGCGTTTCTCCTCGCTCCCCTCTCTCAAAAGGGGGGAAGAGCCACCTTGCATGAGCGAGAGGTGGGAAGGACACGCTGAGAGCACCGTCCACTTCATCAGGAAAAAGAAGCAGAACAATTAGCATTTCACACGCTTTTCAACAAAAAAAATCGTCCAGCCCTACCTTCCCCACGGAGTTCATCGTTTCCAATGGATTGTCCTTTTTTGGCTGTTGCGTGCGTTGGCAGGGTGACAGTATTCGAGTGTGCAAACTTGTGCTATTGTCCCCAGTCGCTGCGAAGCCATGGCGACCCACTAATATGACATAGGAAAATGTTTACTGATGGATATTCTATGGGCTTTGTCCAACTCTTTCTCTATCATGACGACTCGATTTAAGTCTCTAACTGTTTGACTACAAATGCAAGAGTGCTATCCAACTCGGTCCCATTGTCAGGACGGTTTGAATGGGTAATTCAGCTTTTGTGTGTTTCGATTGAGAAGGCAAACATAAAGACAAGATTCTTGAGCGCTCAAGCCCCCTAACCATGGATATCTGCACATCTCTTCAGTTTTTCCTGCTACTTCTTCTGACATCAACCCCCCCAAAAAAGCCTTAGCAGAGCAGCTAAAAGTAGACAGGCCAGGCTTGCAAAGGCAGCATTGTGTTGCTGCACTCAAGCATGCCTATCGCAAAGCATCGGGCAGCTGAACTTATTTTTCATGTAAAACAAAAATCCACTGAGGCCTCGCATATTATCCGCACTTCATGTTTTAGAGCAAAGGGCGACGAAGAGGGAGAAGAGGGAGAGAGAGTGGGAAAATTGCACTGAAAATTATTGTACTTCTTTCCCTCTCTCTTGCGTTTCCATAACAACAATTTGTGATACAAAAGAATGTGGAACAAGCGAGCCCAGCGCCTGATTGGGATGTATTGTGTTAAGAAGGAGCCGCTGATTGGTCTGGAAGTGCCTTAACTACAGGCAGTTTATATTCATTCAGCTAACTCTAGTGGGAAAATAAGAACGAAATTTCAAGATTTGTTCTCTAGCGGGTTCCAAAGGTGAGCAGAAGCGTTTAAACAAGGGCTGGGTTACAGATGGAGAAAATTCACAGGTACCAAGCGTGTCACCAGCGCTGTGTGCGCTGGTGTGTTTACGCTTAATGGTATACAGTAAACCCTATTCAAGGGATTCTCAACAGGAATATATTGCACCGCAAAGTTAAGAAAGTAAGATCGGAGAAGTTTTATACCATAGCCAGATGCATGGTCCTTGGTTAATGCCAAGGGTAGCAATGGCTTTAGCGTGGTGGTATGTTCCTACCAATCAAAACTGTTAAGAAATGTAATGTGCGTGGATGTATGTATGTCTTTTCTAGGAATTATTGCATTGGGCTCGTCAAAAAATGCGACAGGGAACGTGAGGCAATCGCGCGAGAAAACCCCACAATATTCTACCCCTCAGACCATGGACTGTGAACATTGAGTGCCCTCGGCTAACATCTCAAGATGAACACAATCACGTGTGGTTGGACTCTTTGGTGTTTACAACAGTGTTGAAGGTTGGTAATATTATTGGATGGAGTGTCCACTCACGACTGAGTGGCAGACAGAAGTGACTTCCCCAGAATAATTCTGCTCTTCAATAATTCAGAATTCAGTAACCCGCGCAATAATCTCACTTCTTTCTCGCACAGATTTGAACGGACAAACGGGGACGTGTACCATCCTCCTGAGCCTACTGATGGCGAACTGGCCCTAAGAGAGGATACACTGGACGTTTGGGATTAATATGGCATCAGCGGACAGCGAGGTTAAAACTTTGTTGAACTTCGTCAATTTGGCTTCGAGTGATATCAAGGCGGCCTTGGACAAATCGGCTCCTTGCCGGCGTTCGGTCGACCACAGGAAATACCTGCAGAAACAGCTGAAACGTTTTTCGCAGAAATACTCGCGGATTCCGCGCTGTCACCCAAGTCGACTGCTGGATACCAGTTCGAAGGGAGGGACGGAGGACAAGACCCGAGCCTACATCCTACAGCATGCACCTCCCGCTGACCACGACTGTGGCGAAACGTTGTCGGGGACTATCACGGCGGCTGGGAAACAACTCGGCAGGCAAAACCAGGTGCCCATGAGGAAACGGCAGCTCCCTGCGTCGTTCTGGGAGGAGCCGAGGCCGGCCAAAACCCTGCAGCCCTTGAACCTGTTTCATGTGGAGCAAGTGGAGGCCGCGGCCGAGGGTCCTGCCGGCCTGGGATCCGAAAGCAAGCGAATGCAAGAATGCTCTAACCCCCCCAAACTCTCCTCCGCGCTGCCAGCCATCCCACAGGACTGCGAGAGGGAGCCGGTGAAATTCCACTTCGCCTCCCTGTCACGCACAATGAACTTGTGCAGTTGCTGTCCATTTCAGTACCATGGCCACCGGGTTTATCAGGGGCAGCTGTGCTTGCCTCCGTCCGGATACCCCGACATTGGTATATGGAGGAAGGGGGGCACTCCATCCACCGACCTACAAGCGTACTCCAAAGACTCTCCAAGCGGACAGAAAATTCACAAACCTGTCGTTTTGAAACCCATTCCCACGAAGCCCACTGTCCCACCCCCCTTGTACAACGTGTACGGATTTCTTTGATCGCCTGTAGTTTGAGTGAACTTTCAAACTTCCAGCAGGGACACTGTGACACTGGCAGTGTTTGAGAATGTTCAGCGTCTGTCCACTTGGCGTGATCATTAAGCAAGTAGTTTTCGGGATAATTGGCGTGCAATTGTGTCTTGTACCTGGCCGTGTAGATACATTGAATGCGTCTCTCTCCCGGTATATGTCGTGTCTATACGCGCATGTATGAATGAATTTTTGTTGACGTGTGTGTGTGTGTGTGTGTGTGTGTGTGTGTGTGTGTGTGTGTGTGTGTGTGTGTGTGTGTGTGTGTGTGTGTGTGTGTGTGTGTGTGTGTGTGTGTGTGTGTGTGTGTGTGTGTGTGTGTGTGAGTGTGTGAGAGAGAGAGAGAGAGAGAGAGAGAGAGAGAGAGAGAGAGAGAGAATTCCTCATGTTTAGATCTTCATGTCGTGGTATTTCCAGAATAATTCTGACCATGCAACCCAGCTAATCTTAAACGTAGATCCAGAACCCACAGATAAAGTTGCAATCACTCTCTAGTGAATATTGACAAACTCCGTTAATGACATGAGTAGGTCGACATGAACAGAGGCCCAGTTGAAATGCCCCAAATGCAGGCGGACCAGCATAATTCACAATGGAAGAGTCGCTCGCGGCGCACTTCTTAACAACTGCCAAGACAAACATAGAACAGGAAGTGAATTTTATCCGGTGCAAAACGTTATAACATTTAAATGAATGTTCTGGCTTACATTTCAAATGATGGCCAACAGTGCGATTTCGAGGTAATTTCGCTCGCTAGATTTTGTGAAAGTTTTGCATGGCAATTGGACATTTGCACAACTAAGTCAAACGATTAGAGATTATTAGCGCACAGGGCCACAGTTAAGCACTACAGTCGGGCTAGAGTAGAGTGGGTAGACACAAAAAACTGGAGTAACTCAGTGGATCAGGCAGCATATTTGGAGGATAGGAATAGGTGACGTTTCCGGTCGAGACACTTCTTCAGATTGATGGTCAGTGATGAGGAAACTAGAGGTATGAAAAGGTACAGAACAAATCAGCTGCGGCACCCATGAACAAGGAGCCCACAATGGTCCATTGTTGGCTATGGAGGAGGTGATAACGAAGGGATACGAACAGTGAGAGTTAATAGGAATCTGAGGGGTAACCTTTTCACACAAAGGGTGATGGGTGTATGGAACAAGCTGCCAGAGGAGGTAATCGAGGCTGGGACTATCCCGACGTTTAAGAAACAGTTAGACAGGTACATGGATAGGACAGGTTTGAAGGGATATGGGTCAAACGCAGGCAGGTGGGACTTTGTCTACCTATTGTATCTGGGACGTGTTGGCCAGTGTGGGCAAGTTGGGCCGAAGGGCCTGTTTCCACGCTGCATGGCTCTGTGATTATGTGACTTTTAGTGAAACGAGCAAGACGACTCGGTGGGGGAGGGACGGAGAGAGAGGGAGTGTTTCCAGCGTTTTCAGTTTCAAAGGAAATATCTTTGCGATGGAAAATAATGAGCTCCCCTAATGGCTGAAAGTGACGGAACAAGTTTATCCAGAAACGCCACCTGCTAGTCTACGTTTTACTGTTGTGGAATTGCTTCCGTTTGAGTGCGCTCGCACAGCCGGCCCAAGTACTGATGCAATAGACCGACTTGAACGACGCACAGTTTGGTGAACCGTTATGTGCAATGATTTACACTCACCTGGCGGCGCGGTCGGAATGGCTTCAAAATTCAATCACGCTAAAGATCGCAGAACTTCTTTTTGTTGACCCAATTATGTGCCGCCCTTCAGCCGCAGCGGTATGTTATTCAATGTATACACCCTGGTCAATCTGCTTGCAAAACTCCAGGTCAGGAGGGGGAAAAAGCGATTTCACCTTGACTGTACTTGCTCAGAACGACTTCGAGTCCAATTGTCAGGTGGGCAATCACCCACCTTAATCTAGCATTGACCAGCGAGCAATAGTTATGGTAGAGATTCCCCCCCCCCCCCCCCCCCAGCAGTGATCGGTAATCAGTTCAACTCGCTAGAATGAAGCAGTTAGACAGCTACATGGATAAGACAGGTTTGGGGGGGGGGGGGTATGGCCCAAACGCAGGCAGGTGGGACTAGTGTAGATGGGACATGTTGACCGGTGTGGGCAAGTTGGGCTGAAGGGCCAGTTTCCACGCTGTATCGCCCTATGACTCGATGACTAAGAATATTCCATAGCTCGTGGTCTCCGGGATTAGACTGATTTTGTTTTCCCGTGACTTACAACACCACAGATGTGTTCTTTGATGCCCTTCGGCCCTACACTGGTCTTGTTTGATTATGTTATTTGCTAGGAGATTCAACATTCGGGTTCTGTTAATACGTTTGCATATAAATCTGTGTGTAACCTCGCCGCGGTCAAATTAACAACCAGTTAGTCTGATGAAGAGTCCCGACCCGAAACGTCATCTATCCATGTTCTCCAGGGATGCAGCCTGGCCCGCTGAGTTACTTCAGCATTTTGTGCCTTTCATTGGTAAACCAGCATCTGCAGTTCATTCTTTCCACATAGACTAAATACTGTGTAGGAAAGAACAGCAGATGCTGGTTGTCATCGAAGAGAGATACAAAATGCTGGAGTAACTCAGAGGGTCAGGCAACACCTCTGGAGAAAAGGAATAGGCGACGGTTCGGATCAAAACCCTTCCTCAGACTAATATTATGTTGGGCCCACTCTATGAATTGTCCCATTGATGCAAATAGAAAACCAAGATATTTTCCTAGCAGTGATAACTTAGTATGAAGCCAGATGAGGATGAAGAAATTGTTTACTGGAAACTGGTCTAGGCCGATTCATAATCTGTTACATGCATTTTAACAATACTGCTGTTAATTCCGTGTTACTGCTGGGAAATACAACCCCAAACCATTATTTTCTGAAACACGTGTCAGCTTCTTCGGCGGCTTGAGAAGTTGTGATTTCTAGTCTGAATGCTGGTGCAGAACCCATTTATAACCATGTGTTAAAACATACAAAAACGAATCACACTTATTCATTGTGTTGAAAGTGAGCATTCAGCCCGTCGAAACCATGCCCGGTCCATGTCCGCCCATCTCCAGCTCTACCCCCGTGTCCTTGCTCAAGGGCATGGCCAAATTACACGGGAAATCGTTCTGAGGTATGTCCCAAGGTCAATTGTATGGAACATCCCACTGAAGTTCATAAGTTCAAGGAGCAGAATTTGACCATTTAGCCCATCGATTCTACTCCGCCATTCAATCATGGCTGATCTATCTTTCCCTCTCAACCACATTCCACTGCCTTCTCTCCATAACCCCTGAAGCGTCTAGTGTGCAGGTGCTTTCTGATAACTGGCCCGGAAACGGTTGGTGGGAAGTTGTCGACTGGAGGAAACTCCAGGACATTCGTTGAAGCAACTGTGAGCCAAGACTCTAGATGGATGACACAACGGTTGATTGTGTCATTACTATATGATGACACCTTCCTGAAGTTGTGCACAATGTACTACCAAATCTTAGCGTAACATCATTCCATGCGCTGACGTTATTAGAAAACAGTGTAAAATGAGCTGCAGATGCTGGTGTACATCGGAGATAGACACGAAACGCTGGTGTAACTCAGCGGGACAGGCAGCATCTCTGGAGAAAAATAATAGGTGGCATTTCGGGTCGAGAAGTGTGAAGAAGGGTCTCGACCCGAAACATTACCTATTCCTTTGCTCCGGAGATGCCGCCTGACCCGCTGAGTTACTCCAGCATTTTGTATCTATCTTCAGTGTAAACCGGCATCTGCAGTTCCTTCCTGCACATTTCCTCATCGTTATGTCCATTGGTCTATCCATTCCCTTCATTGATGCTGCCTGGCCCACTGAGTACCACTGGCATTTTCAGAAAGACTTTCAGATAAACAGTTTGTCATGGGAACATAGGCTATTTATATATCATGCCCTGGGAATATCCTAACGCTCTTTGCGGCTTCTGATGTAAAGAGTTTTGTGCAAACTTATCCAGTTTGATAAGTTCAGAGTTTGGAGGTACGGCATGGAAATAAGCCTTTCGGCCCACCAAGTCTACGCCGACCTTCGATCACCCGTTCCACTCGTTCTGTGTTATCCCACTTTCTTAAAGCGAGTAAGAGCTTTGCCAAAGCACTTTCCAACCTTGATTAGACTTGACTAGTACGTGCACATGTGCAGATCACTCACCGTCAATGAGAAACATGTCCTGCGGGTACATTGCATTCAGTGAACATATTATAATATTTCAGTGAAAATTATATTATAATTATATTGTAATATTTTAACTGAATTTGTATGAATGGATCTGATGTTAAACGTGGTTTGATAGCCTTGTCCAAGAAAATATTTGATTTTGCGTAAGATGGAAATTCATTGTTTTGTGCCGTATGTGTGCGAGAGACTGGTGCGATAAGGTATAATGTTATTAAATAAAAAGGAAGTGTATGAAGATATGAAGTTTGAGAAACAGTTTGTTACAGCGGTCTAATCATTTCATTTAATGGATTACTGTGTATCTTGATTTAAATGCCGACAGGTTCACCAGTAAAATAAAATGCTTGTGGCAATGGATAGTTAGTTGGGAGAGATTATAACTCTAAATACATTTTCTTAACATTATGTAACTGATTTCTTCATTTTCTAGAACCTTTTTTTCAGAATCAGGCAGGCTTGAAGAGTATGAAATAATGCACCGGTTTTCACAGTGGGAATTAAACCTCCCTCGGGTAGACACAAAATGCTGGAATAACTCAGTAGGTCAGGCAGCATCTCCGGAGAAAAGGTATAGGTGAAATTTCGGGTCGGAACCCTTCTTCAGACTCGATGAGTATGGGGAGAAGGCAGGAGAAGGGGGTTAGGAAATAGAGATAGATCACCCATGATTGAATAGCACAGTAGACTTGATGGGCCGAATGGCCTTTCTGCTACTATCACGTATGACCTTATGACCTTAAGATAGAGGTGGGGGCGGTACTGGAGATGAGAAAAAGGCCTCGGGATGGGGATGGAGGCTGGCAGACGATGGAGGTGGGGGGGGGGGAGGGGAGGGGAGGGGGGTGTCGGGTGTTGCCGGCTGGCACGGGCGAGTGGTATTCATCTGCAGCAAAAGAGCATTCGTTTTTTTTTAGTTACTGTGTTCCACGCTGTCGCCAGCACCACTTGCCGATTTGGAGTTCCCGCTCAGCGCTGGAGTTACCTGTCACCCCAGCCCATTCTGTCCACTCTGCGGATACCAATGCGAAACGCACCTGGTGTCACATTATCGACGCCCTTTCTTAAGGGCCACCCTTGCAACATACTGGCTCCATTTACAGTTGTTGCCACCGGCTTTAAAAGAAAAGTCGGGGTAACTAGCATGAAATAAGTCATAAACTAACAGATCACAACATTGTTCTTCACTTCAGGCGCTGACGGGCAATAATAATGTAAAATCAGTAAATGCTGAAAACACTCAGCAGGTCAGGCAGCATCTGTGGAGAGAGAAGCTGAATGAATGTTTCAGGCCAGTGAGCTGTTGTCTCTCTTTTCAGTTCAGTTTCGTTTATTGTCACGTGTGCCGAGGTACAGTGAAAATTATTTTTGTTACAATCCATCCATTTACAGTGTATAGATACATGATAATGGAGTAACATTTAGTGCAAGGTAAAGCTAGCAAAGTTCGGTCAAGGATAGTCCAAGGGACATCGGGGATAGATAATAGTTCAGAACTGCACTCTGGTGGTGGTAGGATAATTCGGTTGCCTTATATACAGCTGAGAAAAAATTGTCCTTGAATCTGGTGGCGTGCGTTTTCATACTTCTATGCCTTTTGCCTGATGGGAGAGCGGTGAAGAGGGGGTGACCAGGGTGTGACTCGTCCTTGATTATGCTGCTGGCCTTGCCGAGGCAGCGTGAGGTATAAATGGAATCGATAGAAGGGAGTTTGGTTTGTGTGATGGCCCGGGCTGCGTCCACAATTCGCTGATGCCATCTGACCTGTTGAGTGTTTCCAGCATTTTATGTTTTTATTTTAGACTCTCAACACATATCATTTGCTTTTATTTTATTTATTGCTGATCAGTGGTGTGTGTTGTTTGTACATTAGAACCCCCTATCTGCTTCTTAAGCGCAGGTTCTCGACAACCTGTCAGGTTAAGGCCCGGTTTAAAATCCATGCCATTACTAAACCCTCATCCACATAGCATACTGACTAAATAACCTCAAACTAGCTGCAAGGTTAAATGTTATTTTCTTCTTTCGTGTGGAGTATGTTTGGGCGTTTCGTGGTCGTGGGGCGAGTTGCATTTTATGTTATTGTGGAGGACGGATGGGGTGAGGACGGGAGCGGGCTGGCAGAGATTAAAATCTCTGCAGTGGGGGTGCGGCGAAACGGGTTGAGAACAACCGAAGGAATGGAAGGGTTCTCAGGCTGATTAAGATTCTCCGCCCATGCTTGAAACCATCTTTTATACCAGCCCATAAGATAATTGGCCCAATGTAGCTGGGCGATTGTGCGCGTATCCACAGCCCAATCAATGGAAGCGCCATCGAGTCCCAATGGATGCCTCACCAGAGTTCAAAGCCAGAGCGCCACTTTGCACTTAGCGGGGTGCCAATTTACTCCCTTTAATCTTCCTTCTCATGTGAGCATACTTCGCTATACACCACCTCTCTCTCCTTTTTTTCACTTATCCCACTTGCAGTTTCGTTGCGATGTCTCTCTCATCACCACGAGCTCTTTCTATACGATCAAACGATCCTTTGTTGATGGGTAAAATTGAAGGCCCTTTAGCCGACAGAGCTGTCGTCGGTACCAGCGTTGTTAAAGCAAGAAGGAAAATGTTATAGACCACTCCAAATCTTTATAGAGCAACTTAAACTACAGCGAATACGGGCAGGGCAGCGAGGACCTTATCTGGCGCCTCCGATATTTTTTTGTTCCCACTATCTATGCTGGTGAATTCACAGACTTTAAGGCGGATTGGCAGTTCCCAGTTATGTTCACATTTTGAACAGAAAGCGCTGGAGTAATTCAGCTACGCATCATCGCTGGAAGACATGGATTGGCGACGGTTCGGGTCAGGGCTCTTCTTCAGCCTCGAAACGTCGCATATCCATGTTCTCCATAGATGTAGAAACAAAGAACTACATGTGCCGGTTTATAATCAAAGATAGACTGAAGTGCTGGAGTAACTCGGCGGATCAGGCCCTTCTTCAGACCAAAAGTGTGTGTGGGGAGAGAACTGTCGGCGAAAAATCAGGGTGGGCAACAGATGCCCTCGTAGGCCAGTTGTTGGCTTGCGAAGGTATGATCTCAAGAGCGATACATTATGGCGAACTATGGAACCGGTTAAACGACTAGAATGAAGGAAGGGGGCAAGGGGTGAGGGGAGGGGAATGTTGGTAGAAGTTAATTAAAATTAGAGAGTTCCACGTTCATACCGTTGGGTTATACGTTCTCCAGAGATGCTGCCTGAACCGCTGAGTTTCTCGTTTTAGAAAGAACCGCAGATGCTGGAATAATCGATGGTACAGAAAAAAGCTGGAGAAACTCAGCGGGTGAGGCAGCATCTATGGAGCGAAGGAATAGGCGACGGAATAGTTTATCCAGCACTTTGTGCTCAGCGCAAGATTTCAGCACCTGTGTCTCATGTTCAGACATTGCGCTGATAATCAAGTCAAGTCAAGTCACATTTATTTATATAGCACATTTAAAAAACAACTCTCGTTGGCCAAAGTGCTTTACATTTGTTATAAGAATAGCATAAACAAAACAAACTACATACATATATGCATGTAGCCCTCACTCAGAGGACGTCAGGAAAGGCTTGGGAGTATAGATACGTTTTTAGTCTTGACTTAAAAGAGTCGATGGAGGGGGCAGTTCTGATGGGAAAGGGGATGCTGTTCCACAGTCTAGGGGCTGCAACCGCAAAGGCGCGGTCGCCCCTGAGCTTATGCCTAGACCGTGGGATATTCAGCAACCCCAAGTCGGCCGATCTGAGGGGCCTGGAGGTGGAGTGGTGGGTGAGAAGATTTTTTATGTAGGTGGGGGCAAGCCCATGGAGGAGGATCTTGAAGTTTATACGGAACCGCACAGGGAGCCAGTGGAGAGAGGCCAGGATCGGGGTGATGTGGTCCCTTTTTCGGGTGCCCGTCAGGAGTCTCGCTGCTCGCTGCGGCGTTTTGGACCAGTTGCAGGCGGGACAGGGAAGATTGGCTGATGCCAGTGTAAAGGGAGTTTGACGTTATGTTGATTAGTTTGCATGGGATACCTGGGTTCTGTTTCGCATTAGTCAGATGGTACATCTTCAGGTACACTATGGGCAAAGTTTCCCAGTTCCCCACATAAAGAGAACCCCTGTCCACGCTTACCTTTTATATATCCATTCCATTCCATTCGAAACGTCGCCTATTCATATCCCCGCGAGATACTGCCTGACCTGCTGAGTTACTGCAGCACGTTGTGTTCATCCCTTTGTCTTCCTCTACTTCTCTGGTCAATCCCGACATCATCATAATCGCTCTGTATATCGTCTTCTTTGTCTAGGAGGCTTTCCCTGTAGTAAATCCCTCTTCTTCAGCATATTACACGGTGGAGTAGCGGTAGAGCTACTGCCTTACAGCGCCAGAGACCCTAGTTCGATCCTGACTACGGCTGCTTGTCTGTACTGAGTTTGTCCCCGTGACCCGCGTGGGTTTTCTACTAAATCTTCGGTTTCCTTGGGATAAGTGTACATTACCGCTTGCATGTGTAGGATGGTGTTAATGTGCGGGGATCGCTGGGCTAAACTAAACTAAAACATCACGGATCAGTCAGAAGACCTCCGAGAAAAGTCAGAAAAGCCAATCCAGGACAAAACAGTCCACTGGATTGGCACTCATATCTCCAACCTAGATGTTCGCTTCCCCACTTGGCCATGCCGCCAGCATTCCCCAAACCTTTGGATGGACAGGTGCAGATCGTGGTTGGGAAGACTGCAAGTTATCAACTGTCC
The DNA here is from genome assembly GCA_038087875.1 of Malacoraja senta. Lineage (NCBI taxonomy): Eukaryota > Metazoa > Chordata > Chondrichthyes > Rajiformes > Rajidae > Malacoraja > Malacoraja senta. Next base: position 14,368,052 of record CM075978.1, on the reverse strand, counting down.
TAACATGAAAATATCCCATAACTTCATAGTCGCCCCGATGCTGGAATTTTCCTACTTAACGGCAGTGCGGCGGTGACTTCGTTAAATAACGTGCAAGTAGAAAGACTACACATTTATTAAGGGGGGAAATATGGAGTTGCATTGCAACGTTTAAGAAACTTTTAAACGGGTACCTGGATTGGACAGTTTTAGAGGACAATGGGCCAAACACAGGCAGATGGGACTAGTGTAGATGAGACATGTTAGTCGGTGTGTGCAAGTTGGGCCGAAGGGCCTGTATCCACCCTGTCTGACTCTGTGACTTTATGAAATACTGGGCATGCCAGGTGCGACCAGTATTCGCCAAAAATGGATAAGCCAAGCCCTCTTTCTCGGGGTTCCACTTGTATTTCTCTTATGTATTTCACAAGTGCGAGTTCCTACATACATTTAATCTCTCCGTATATTCTACGCTGCAGTTTTCCGGTTTATATATATTTTTTCTTGAAACAGTTAAAAACGACCGGACTCGCAAGAGCGACGGCGCCACCCAGTGACCATCTGGTATAAACGCCAGCAGCCCAGATTTTCCTAGACTTGAACCCAGCACCATAGACCCAGTTTCCATCCTGACGCTGGTCGATATAGACTTGGTAGGCTGAAGGGCCTGTTTCCGCGCTGTATCTCTAAAGTCTACAGTCTGAGTTGTACTTGACACTGATCACCGTGACCTCATGGGTTTTGCCAGGTGCTCTGGTTTCCTCCCACACTCCTAGACACCAGCGGAAATTTTATAGAACACAATTAACCTACAAACCTGCACATCTTGTGCAGGTTTATAGGTTAATTGTGTTCTATAAAATTTCACCCTCTAAGTTATGTACTCACCCTTCACTTGCCTGGGTGAGTACATAACTTAGAGCACATCCTGTGCAGGTTTATAGGTTAATTGTGTTCTATAAAATTTCCACTGGTGTCTAGGACTAGAACTAATGTACCGGTGATCGCTGGGCGGCATGGACTCGATGGGCCAATGGGCATGTTTCCATGATGTATCTCTAAACTAAAACTAAACTCAACTCCTTTTGTTGCCACTCTCCCTGGTCTCAGGAGAACCAGCCAGCATGTTACAATAGAGGTGGACAGTATGAAGTGGAACACACCCAATCCAGACGATCAGTACCCAATCACACAGCTCTCAATCACCAGCAAGGTAATGGATATCCCCTGTAATCGAGTGCTTCTCACATTCCATTAACAAGCTCATTGGATCAGAGTGACTTCTCTTGACATCAAGGCAGCATGTGACTGAAAGATTGAGGGCTTTGGGGAACAAGCATGGATGAGGAGTAGAGAACATTATAGATCAGCCATGATAGACACAAAATGCTGGAGTAACTCCAGCAGTATCTCTGGAGAAAATGAATAGGTGTCATTTTGGGTTAGACCCTTCACTTGCCTGGGTGAGTACATAACTTAGAGCACTCATTAAGGTTGACAACATCCATGCTAAAGCAGCCTGTTGGGATGGCAATCCATCGTTCATGTTAAGTTCCCTTCACCATCAGCAGAAATGTGTGCCATTTACAAAATGCACTACAGTAACATGACAAGTCTGTTCGTACCTTATGGACTCACAACCTCTATAATAAGATGAATAAAGGTACCAGGTGGATGAAAACAGCAGCATCTGCGGATTCTCAGCGAAGTTGCACAGCATCTTGTCACAGAAATACATTGCTAAAACCTCATTACCACTGGCTGTAAATCCAGAAAGGTGATACCCAAGATAGGCACAAAAAGCTGGAGTAACTCAGCGGGACAGGCAGCATCTCTGGAGAGAAGGAATGGGTGACATTTTGGGTCGAGACCCTTCTTCAGACTTCAGTCACAGTGTGGGAATATCTTCACTGGAAGCTCTTGTGGTTCAGTTAAGTAGTTCACCACCACGTTCTCAAGGTCATTTACGGTTGAGCACTAAATGCTGGTCTTGCAAAAGATGGCCAGATCTCGAGAAATGAAGAAGTTAAGTTTAAAATATTCATCCAGCTCCTTGGAGCTAATGGGCTTACTTCTCCAAAACTCAACTTTAGTAACTCCACAAATTAGTTTCTTTTTTAAAATCTCTTTTCATTCCTGGGAACTTAAATTTAACATATTCCTATACACCAATAGCTCTTAACAAGGAAAATGGATGGTTTCTTGAAAAAAGAGGAATTATTATCTTGTAGAAAACAAGCACGATGGTGAGATTACAGTGCGTGTAGACCAGTGAAGAACCAAACGGTCTGGTTTTGACCTGTAACATTCTCCATTTTGAAGATTTGATTTGAAAACAAAAAGGATGTGAAGTAACAAGTTGTTTTTTTAAAGAACCCTACACCCATTTAGAATGGAGATGAGGAAACACTTTTTCTCACAGAGAGTTGTGAGTATGTGGAATTCTCAGCCTCAGAGGGCGGTGGAGGCAGGTTCTCTGGATGCTTTCAAGAGAGAGCTGGATAGGGCTCTTAAAGATAGCGGAGTCAGGGGATATGGGGATAAGGCAGGAACAGGGTACTGATTGGGGATGATCAGCCATGATCACATTGAATGGCGGTGCTGGCTCGAAGGGCCGAATGGCCTACTCCTGCACCTATTGTCTATTGTTTAACAGCAAACAGTTCTACATCAGTTACACATACTTTGTGATGGATAATTATGACCATGACATATACATAGTTGAAATACATGTTCTTTATTATAATCACTGTCAGAAAATTATAATATTCCTGTTAAATTTGGAGTAAAAAACAGGTCCACAAAAACATTCCAGTGCATAAAACTACAACAAAGTACCTTAACTCTGCAGTTCCAAACACTGTTTTTAAAGTAATACCTATTGTCACTGGATCCCAGAGCTCAATACAATCAAACAGAAAGGATAATAACGGGTTTCCTTCTAATAGATGCTCTACTCTAATCAGCCTAATGTTGCTCCAAATATGTTTGATGAGTCCAGAACTGTCTAAAATACAGTCAATAGCCCGCAGATGGTGTGCAGAAAATGACTCGCAGCAAACCATGACAATTTACTGAGAAAATAAGACCTATTCTACAAGCATTGAAGTCAGAAACCACAGCAACTTCTCCCAATAAAAGCAGGGCAATATTTCCAGTAAAATGCAAAGAAGAAGATTGTTATATGAAGGTTTGGTGGCATTCAGAATTGCAAATGCTTTATTATTGTCACGTGTACTGAGAAACAGTGAAAAACATTGTTCACATGTCATCCAGACAAATCATACCATTAATAATTACATCAAGGTAGGGCAGAAGAGCAAAAAACAAACAAATGCAGAATCAGTGTTTATAGCTATGGAGAAAGTGCTGGTAAAAAGTGTGAGGGCTGCAACAAGGTAGTTTGGGAGATGAATTCATCCTTACTACATGAGAGATCTGTTCAAGAGTCTGATAACAACATGAAAAAAGTTGATCTTGAATATGGTGCATTCAGAGTATTGTAACTTCTGTCTGACAAAGAGTTGGGGAGAAGAGAAGGATGTGAGTAGTCCTTGATTATGTTGATTGCTTTTCTGAGGCATTGGGAAATGTAGATGAAGTAAATCAATGTCTGGGCTGGTTTGTGCAAGGGCTGCGTTCACAACTCTGCAATTTATTTTGGTCTTGGGAAGAGCAGTTGTCAAACCAAGCCTTGATGCATCAGGACATGGTTCTTTCTGTGTTGTATCTATATAAATTAGTAAGATTAATTGGAAACATGCCAAATTTCCTGTCTTCTGAGGAAATAAAGGTGTTGTTATGGTTTCTTGGCTGTGTCAATGTGGCTGGGGCAAGTCAAATTGTTGGTGATATTTAACCTAGGAACTTGAAATTTTTGACCATCTCCACCCCGTAAATATTGATACACTCAATGGGGTTGTACTCCACCCTATTTCCTGAAGTCAGAGGAGGGAATGGACAATTGATGTTTCAGGTTGTGACTTTTCATCTGGACTGGAACAGTAAATGAACTGATAGAGGAACTCTGATCCAGATGAGAGGTCTTGACCCAAAACAATGACTTGCCATTTCTATTCACAGATGGTGCCTGACCCACTGAGTTTTTAAAAAAGTTTGGTTTTTTTGCTCTAGATTCCAGCATATGCAGTCTCTTGTGTCTCTAATTACTTAAAGCAATCTGGTTGCAAAGTTTGAATGACTGATCCAAATGCACATACACTGTATCAACACTGTAATCAACTCTGTTGGCTGTAGGACTGACATTATATTTGGTCTTTCGTTTTGCTTTTTGTCCTTGTGTTGAAGAGTCATTAATCTTACAGTGCTCAGGTTTATGAATATTCCTTAATTAATCGAATTAGTTCAAAAGCCGAATGAAACTCTTGGAATTGCCATTAAAATACACCAAATGTATACAATGCAGATGCAATTTCAACGGTCATTTTTCCAATCTGCTCATTTTACCAAATGTTCTCCTATCATCTGTTTAGCAACATCTTTATGTACTAATCTCTCCAGGACTT